>CM057846.1:62908924-62923907 GCA_030068395.1 Apalone spinifera | reverse complement strand
CACCCAGAGGGAACAGCCAGCATTTCAGCGTTACAGAGTCACAGACATTGGGCTGCTATATGTATGATACTTACAAGTGTTTGTATTTGGCAAAATAATGTAAGGGCTATGAAACCTGCTAGTTTATATCTGGTAAAAGAAAATAGTGTTAACTGAATGCTATGAAACATAACTTTACATATAAAAACCATACAGGTAAATGAGTAGCATTCATTGAATCAGCATAGCATAAGATTTAATTTGAAACTTCACTTGGCCCACTTTGCACAAGATTAGGGACAAACACACAACAGTGGGTGCAACAATGATCTGCCATTCATATTAAAATCCAATAATGGGACAGGTTGGCTGAGACCAGATGGCTCCCAGCCAGGGCAGCGAGCGAGTGGCTGAGCAGGTGCCAGGCAATGTGGAGCTCTGAAGGCATGGAGCCCAAGGCAACTGCTTTGCTTGCTTTGCGCATAGGTGGGGCCTGCTCCCTTTTCCTCAAGCAGCCCTAATAGCCACCTGGAGCATTCCATTCAGTGCTCTGGCAGCTATTTAAAGGGCTCAGGGCGCCCTTCAAATCCAAGACCCTTTAAATCACTAGGACCTGGGGCAATTGTTTTTGTTAGTAGCCTGGTATGTATGATACAGTTAGATGCTGCTATTGTATTAGTGACCTTCTTTATCTAAATTTCCACCTTTGGAAACCCAGAGGGCTCTCACATATTAAAAAACACATTTTTTTTCAGAAAAGGAGGTACAATTTTAACATGCATTTTTATGCTTAAAATTGAGTTGTGGGCCCAAATCAGATGTAGTAGAATTGGTGTTTTCCAAACTCACTGGGGACTGAGATGTTCAAAAAACTGAATATCTCAATTACAGTGAGTAGAATGCATAAGATGCAGTAGGATGCACTTCATTGCTTTCTTCTTGTCTTGCAAGAAACTTCCAGTGGAATGTGAAGGGATGCCAATTTGTTCTTCACTGACAACTCTTTCAGGTTTCTTGTTTTTTACTGGTGAAAAATGGTTTGTATAACTGGGCATTCATCAGTTTGGTATTCATAAAATTGAGGTACTATTGTAGTTAGAAGTGCAGGATCTCAGATTTACACCTGCAATTCATTTTGTAAGCCCAGAAATAGGGGCACAAATTTTGCAGGTGCAAATTACATCCATAAACAAAGCAACATGAAGCAGCTGTCATAGATGAAAATAGTTGTTCTGAAATAACAGATGCCTCTTGTTTGAAACCTGGGCTCCTCTAGAATATGAGGGTAAGAGTGCAAACATAATTAACATGTAAAAAGTGCTTTGAGATACTACTGCGGAGATTGCCAAAGAATTATACTGAATAAAGAAGTTAAATGAAAATGTTACAATAAGGACAGCTATACACCACTTTCAGATCCTTGCTTTTCCTGCATAATAAATAAAACCCCGCAATTATTGATGTTGCCCAGATAAATCTACAGCAATTTTTACAAAATAAGGTTTTTTACATACATATCTTTACAAAATGCATGCAAGATAATGGAATGGTTGATTCAGGACCTAATTACTAAAGGATTAACTAAAGGATGATAAGGTGATCAATACAAATCAGCACTGGCTTGTGGAAAATAAATTCTGCCAATCTAAACTGATATTTTTTTATAAGATTTTGATAAAGTATTTGATGTGTTATACTTAGATTCTGTGAGGGTACTAGCATTATTTCAAAATAATTTAGTCCATGTCTACACAGCAGGCAGTTATTTCAAAATAATGTCAAAATACTGTCAAGCTGGAGGACTTCATACTCCGACTCCTATAACCCTCATTGTATGAAGAATAAGGGAAGTGAGAGGAAGAGTGCTCTATTTCAAAATAAGTGTTGTATAGACATTCCCAATTTTGAAATAAGCTATTTCGAAATAAGCTACACAATTGGGATAGCTTAATTTGTGTAGCTTATTTCGAGTTAAGCCCTGCTGTATAGAAACACCCTAAGGCGTTTGACTTGGTACCATACAACATTTTCCTTAATTTTATATTCTAAATTTTGTAATTTAGAATATAAAATATATAAAATATGGCGCATAGTAAATGGATTAAAAACTGATAGGTCTCAAATATAACTGTAAATAGGGGATCATTATTAAAACAGGTCTGTTGCCAGTGTGTTTCTGAAGGACTCAGTTCTTGGTCCTGTGTCATTTTTTACCTATGACCTGTGATAAAATAAAAAGAGATAAAATGTGCAGATGACACAAAAATGGGGGAGTTATAAATAATGAAGATGATAGGTAACTAATTTGGAGTGATAGAGCTCTTAGTAAGATGGATGCAAGCAAACACTATGTATTTTAATAGTCTAGGATCAAATAATGTAGGATCAAATAATGTAGGCCATACTGACAGAATGGGGTACTCTATCCTAGGAATCAGTGACTAAGAAGATTTGGAAGTCATGGTGGAGTGAATGCAATTGTGGGATGCAAAATAATCTTGAATGGGAATAGGAAGATTATTTTTATCTCTATATTTGGCACTGGTACAACCACTCCTGTAATATTGGGTCCAGTTCTGGTGCCCACAACCCAAGAAGGATGTTGATAAATTTGAGAGGGTTCAGAGAAGAGCCATGAGACTGATTTAAAGGATTAGAAAACACATATTACAGTGATAAGCTCAAGAGGGTCTATTTAGTTTAAAAAAGAGAAGATTAACGGGCCCTTGAATTACAATCTGTAAATATCTATATAGGTAACAAATATTTAATAATGAGCTCTTCAGTCTAATGGGGAAAGGTACAAAACTGTGACTGGAAGTTGAGGCTGGACAACTCGGGACTGGAAATAAGGCGTACCCGTTTTATACTGAGAGTATTTAACCATTGGAACAATTTTCTAAGGGTCACAGGTGAATCTTCAACATTGACACCCTATTCCCACATTGCACCCTATCCCCTGAAGGATGCAGCCTCAGGAATAACTGGGGGAGGGGAGCAGCTGTCACTGGGCAGCAGCAGTAGTTGCTCCCCCGACAGCATCAGCAGGAACCACAGGGAAGTGGAGAGCCCTCAGCATGTGTATGTCCTCCACTTCCCCACAATAATTCAGACTTTGTCTCCCTTTTGACCTTTTTCTCAGCGACATTTGTTGATATAGGTTATTGTGGCTTTTCATAAACATTCACTCACTATTTATAGTTGATTCACAGTTAGGATAAATTTGTCAGTTCTGTTATCACAGCAGATATAATAAGTATCTTATTAGTAGAAGTACTGCAGAAACTCTAGCTTGTGCAGAGTGCTTCTGCCTGGGACAAGCTACTGAACACTGTACCCTTGTACGCCAGACCTCTTCTGTTATTAGTTAAATGCCTTGCTCCAAATTTTCAAAGCCATCAAGTCAAGACCAATTGTATCAATGGCTATATCAAGATCCATGATTTGAATAGCCAGTTTTGTTTCCCTTGAACACTGAAATTTTTAAAGTCTAGGATGAAGAATGTAGGAGCTGGAGATAAAATATTCTCAGCTGTGGGATTTTGCTATGAAATGATTTTCCAGAGTAGACTAAACTAATCAAGAGTCTTAATTGCTTAAGATGGATTTATGTAGTCATAGATCTTGTGTTACCCTTCTGCATGAAGATGGATTTCACTAATAGAGACTAATTTAACATGCACTTGTAATTTATTTGGGAAGGGCTTGTATACAGTGACACTGGGCTAAAGAAAACTCTAGGACAGATGGTCAAATCCATGGAAAATACTGTGGTGTCAGTGAGGAGTTCCGCTTAAAAATCGATAGTATGTTGATAATGGTCCTTAAATTAACAATCATAGTATAATGTATTGATTGATGTAGGTATACCTAGCCAATTACAAAACATACAGAATGATAAGCTCCCTATTTTGAAGAGCTATCAATCTATTTTAGACAGTAGAAATACATGAGAGAATAGTTCAAGAATATAGGGAGAAATTGCTACTGGGGAGATAACATTCATTGACTTACAATCCATGTAATATTCACAGTGCTTCCATAAACCAAGTACTACAATGCAGAAGGGCTGAATTAAAATCTAATTTTGTATTATCTAATGTACATCTCTCTATATATTTTAGTGTGTGTGTGTATGTGTGTGTGTGTGTGTGTCTATGAGTCTGTTTGCTGAAGAACTCCTCCTAAATGGTAAGAGATAGAGCTGTATGCAGCTTCCTCTTATCCAAACTTAATGCAAGGTCAGGGTTTGCCTATGCCAGGAAAATGGGAAGTCTCTGGAATGGGAATATCTTTCATAGCATGGAAAGGGAGGGGGAAGAAAGAAGGGACATGATACTCTTAGGCTACGTCTACACTATGAGTTTTTTCGGCAGAACATATGCTAATGAGGTTGTGACTCAAGAAAAAAAAAAAAAAACCTCGTAGTGTAGACATAGCCTTAGTGAGGACAGAGAGTGCAGTGGAGAGCACTACTGTAGAGTGACCACTGGGGGCAGCTAACTGGAGCTGGGACTCTCCATCTGGCCTGCCACCAGACCGGGTGAGTAGCCCCGTACCCCAAACCCTTCCCTGGCCCTTGGCCACAGCATCAGTGGAGGACAAGGAAAAAGCCCTGTCAGCTTGGGGGCGAGGAAGACATCTGCCAGCCAGGGGAGTTGGGGGGAGAGAAAAGGCCCCTGCTGGCCAGGAGAAGAAAGGGGAGAGAGAAAAAGCCAATTGAGGAAGGCTGGGGAGAGAGAGAAGGTCTCTGCTAGCTAGGGGACTAGGAGAGGAGAGAGAGCCCCACCAGATGGGGGGGAAAGCCTCACTGGATGGGACCCCCTGTCCTGTGCCCCTTCTCAGCCCCCAAACCTCACTCTTGTACCTCCCCACATTCCCAGCCCCTGACTTTAGCCCCTCCTCAATCTCCCACCCTGACTCCTGCATCCCCCCATGCCTCTAGTCCCCTGCCTTGGCTCCCCCTTCCATACTTCCAAGGCCCTGCCCTGACTTTCACATACTCCCCACCACCAGCCCCCATCCTGAAGGACCCATGAAATGCTGGGTAAGTCTTCCAGGAGTAAATAAGTTAATGAAAATTAATTAATTATATTAATCCAGTGTCCAGATATTTGACATTCTTTTCACAGATGTTTTAAGTACCCAATAATAAACAAAAAACTAACAAAAGCTTTTTATCTGCTGATCACTATGCCTTCAAATCTGTATAGACCCTGTCCCAAATGAAAGCTTGCTTTCACACTTTAAAATACAAACATAGCATAAGCAAATAAAATCTTAAATCAATGAAACTTCAAAGTGGATGGGGGGGCTGAGAAATCAATAGCCATAACAGGTAATCACAACAGTATAGAAGACCAGAACAGCAGGAGCCAAACTCAAAGCAGTAGTATAGATCAGTTATTCATGCTATTGTACCTCTTCCAGGAGTCTGATTTGTCTTGCATACGCCATGTGTCACCTAACATAAAAACTACTTGCTTACACAATCAGAGCACACTGATACTGAAAAATTGCTTACTTTCTCGTTTTGCCCATGTTTGTACTGACTTCACTAATGTTTTTATGTAGCCTGTTGTAAAACTAGGCAAATATCCTCATGAGTCTTGGAAGACCTTTGTGTACCGCTGGTTGAGAACTCCTGCTGTAAATAAACAGGGCAGCAGAACTAGATTTGTGTAGTTCTTGAACCAAAAACTGTACAGACTGTGACTGCATTGAGTTCATGCCCAGGTAACAAAGGATGGAAGAAGCTTCCTTATTTATCTATTTTGTTTTATATATTTTAATCTAATCTGTACAGAAGTGCTAGCTTAATTATAGCTACAAGCCACCTAGGAATACATAAAATACTCAGCAGCATAATACTTTGCCCCAGAATAATAAATTAATTTGACATGCCAATAAATTAAAGTAGCAAAATATACACCATCCCACCTCGTCAACAACCCATTGTGTTCTCTTCTCTATCTTGCTTTGTGCACAGGTGCAGGGTCCAGAGTTATAAAATACCCAGAGTTGTGTTACAGGGCATTTTATAGCTCTGTACAGAACCACATGCAAATCAAAGAGCATAGAGGATCTTTGAAATTACTGTAGGTTATATGTTTCATAGTATATATAGTGCTCAGTGCTCTTCAGTGGAAAACTGTATGCCTAGCGTGATTCATCAATATCTCTTTTTTTCTAGCATTCATGCTATGGTGATTTATGGAGTATATTTGTTGATTTCACATGGGTTATTCTTTTGGGGCCCCTAAGACTGCTCTTGCAGCCAGCCTGATTCATACCTAAAATTTACACCTTGTTGATTGAAAAACAGAGGGGTAGCACTAAATGGAATAAGAGGCCGGGAGTTATAGCATACATTTTGGCATCCCACTACCAGAAGAAGAACTGCATAGGAAAGCCATGTTGGTGTAATGCCTTTGCAGCATGCTATTTTTAAACAAGAGAAGCTTGTTCAGTATTAGCATTTATAATGGTAGAAATCAAAATCAGATATTGTTTTCTTAGATTAAAGTATACATTGATCGTGCATTGTGAAGATTTATCCTTTGGTAATCAATGCAAATTTGCATTTAATAATACTATACTTTCTGTCACAGAGGAAAGTTTCACTCGTGGATTAAAATAAGGTAAAGGGAGAACTGCATATTGAACCTATAATAAAACCTTTATGTAATTTTGAATTGTTTCAGAGAGACCGGGACAACCACAATGCAAATGCAGCATGAAAGATTCAGCATGCTCTGTGAACAGATCTTCTAACGGGTATAAAATATTAAATAGCAACACAAAGCTGTCCACCAAAAAATGGCTATTCATATTGACTTTTTTTTAATTATCTCACCAAAAATCCTAATTTTGTATCCTCAATTTGTGTCTAACAATTCTAACTCTTCACACACAACCTCTTCTTTTAATATTCATGATGGAGGCTTCCATTCAGGAAAGGCATCCCTATTTGGGGTAGTATTTGAGCCAATCCAACTAAAATGCTATGTGCTAAATGCTATCCTGAATGAGTATGGAATTATGCATGTACTTAGGTAGGTGTTTTTCTGTCCCCCAAAGCTGAAGTTATGATGCCAATATTGATCTATTTAAGAACACAAGGGTTCTAGTCATGAGATGGTTTTAGTCATGAGAGTCAGAGAAGATAGCACATTTACAATGATGTAGGGAGATGATAATACAGAAATGGCTGCTCTCTGAAGCTAGAGAATATTTAGAATATCTAAAACTGTTTTTCTTTCCAGAGATATGCTCTCTTCTTGCTGACAAAACTGCACATAGTAGCTCGGTTTCACACTACTCTGATTTATCATGCTTAGACTTATATATTGAAACAAGTATAACTACAGTGAGCAGAGGGGAAAAATCTGCCATGAGAATGGAGAGTGATGCCATAGTATGTGTTTCAGTAATTGGTTGCACCTGTGGACTGCGAAGTAATTACTAGCATGTTTATCTCGGGCCTGATTTGTCATCCGTATTAAACCTTGTGCAGTCATTTACACCTATGCAGAGTGTATATAAGATATTATCAAGTCAGAAGAATAGTATTTTGCACCAACATTGCACATGTATGAATGAGTACACAGGATATAAGAAAGAGAAGAACCAAGCTCTCTGGTCAGATTCTGTAATCTGGTCCAGCTATACTCAGTTTAGGGTGAGAGATGAGAAAGAGGAAAGGCCTCTTAAAGCCTGGGGAAGGTCAGGGGCCAGCTTGATACTATATAAATTAGGATACTTCTAATGCTGCTGTAACTTACATTAAGCTGCTCATGCAGTGGTGAATAGAATCACTTAACTCCATTCCCTTTCCTCATTAGATGGGAAAAGGATGATATAGATCCTCACTTGTACATCAAGACCCCAGATCTGTCCGGTTAATGACTATGCCTTGTCATCGGCACCAGATCTCAATGGAGAGCCAGCACCCCATATTCTAGAGACCCTTCAATTTAGCTCTGGTAACCTGCTTGTCAGGATATTTTTCTTTCAATTCCTATATATTATGAAGTAGCAGATTGTACTAAAATAATGTTATAGACAGAGCAATGGCCACAGAAGGTGAAAGTGGGAATTTTTGCTGCATGTATTGATTTTTCATGTGAAAACTAAAATAAATAGGATTTGTTACACTTGTTTAGAACACTGATTCTTCTAGTTCAGCATTAGCACTAAAATCTGCTTAGCAGTGGAATGCAAAGGAAAATGTTGTGAATGTGTGTTTTCTTTTGGTGTCTGGAGATGTATACAAATGATCAGAAAGGTAATGGAGAGTGGAAGAGGTTGTTTATTTATATTTCGCTTGGATTTTTAGCTCAGAAATACCTGGAATGACAAATGTCATCTCCCTTGCTTTAACCAGATGACCCCCAAAAAACAGGAGTGGGTGATTTCTTTTAGACTAATTGAAAGGTTAAGAGTTGATTCTTCAAACAAAGAAATTATTTTCCCCAGCTACCTGCAAGGCATTCAAATTAAATAATGTCTTCAAAAACAATTAAAATGCAATATTTTTAAATAGCCTGACCACTTTTTTTCCTCGATTGTTTATTTCAAATCCAGAATAGTTGTGAGTTCATTTTCCTTCTACTTCCCTTATTCCATTTTCCCCAGGTAATATTGGTTTAAGAATAACTGAATTTCTAATGTAAAAATAAGTGTAACCCTCCCCGCTTCCTTTATAAAAAAAAAATTGTCACTCAGGCTTTCCTGATTTATCAGAAAGAAACAAAAAAGTCAAAATTATTTTCCCTTTTGTGGGTTGACTACAGCTCAATATAAAAGATCTGCTTTACCTTTGTTTTTCCTGTGCCATGTGTGGCATAACAGAACTTTTGCTTGTGTAAAGGCTACCGGCTCGATGCATTCTTTGGAATGCAATCTTTTAAAAAGTGAAAATAGGAGCTGATGTCTAGAGCATCTCCAAATCCCTTTCTTGTTGGGTATTTTAAACACTGATTTTGTCCCCCAATATGTTTCTTGCATGTGGTAGGACATCAGTTAATATTAAGACCTCAAACTAGCCTAGAGCCCTGCATATTCCATTGAATTCAATATGTCACCCCCATATCTAAGACTCTAGCGCTATGCCTCTCACCGAGATGGAGAACAGGAGTCAACTTTAAAAGCCTGTTAGGTTGGTGGAAGGGGCTTAGTAGTGTGGATACATTAATTATCAAATTGATCTAACATGATTTTTTTTAATCTAATGCAGTAGTGTCAACCAGCCCTTAGGTGAAGCACTTAAGGTTGGTCGTTGGCAGCTGCACTGGCCTGGGAGGAACTCCTCTAAGGGATTGTGATTCAACCACATTTTCTTCCTGCTCTCCACTTGCTCCAGTGTTCTGAAAAGACTGCTGCTTACTTCCCAGCTAATGCCAAGCCAGTAGGAAGGCACAGATCCATAGCTCCATTCAGCTTTACGTACTTGATTATTATGGTGGCAAAGAACACAAGGGCGGCATACTGGAGGGATCCCAAGCTACCATCTCTGCAGCAATAATGCAGTTGCACTGATGAACTGACTCTTTACTCCCTTCTCTTCCCCCATTGCCCTGGTAGAGCCAGTATTTTACACTAGTGTCATTCTATTGCCTTCAGTGGGGTTAGTTCTGATATGACTGCACTCAGCATATAGACCCTTAAATGCCTTAAAGAAAAAACAAATGAAGGGCTGTGCTCCCCTCCACCAACATAGGTTACTGCATGTTTCTAGAGGCATCGGCCCTTTATGTTTTAATGGCCTATTACAATATCAGTGGAAATCAATGAACATGGGTGTTATGAGAGATAACTCTCTATGACCTGGAACAGAATGGAAAAAAATAGAGCTGCTTAGAAAATGACACCTCAAATTCTGCAGAAAATATTGGCTTTTTGGTGAAAAGATGTTTCAGGAATCCCCCTAGAGTACTGCAGGGGATTTGTAGCTCAGATGCCTTATGAACCATTCGATTACTCTTGAGGCACCATAGTCTTTGCTCTCATTGAGACATTGTGGTGCTTCGTGGGAGATGTAGTCCATCTGGGGAACCAGCTTGTAACATTTTGTGCTGACTCAGGAGCTAACTCAGTGCTCTCACTTAAATCGCCACCTGTTTATGCTAGCTGAGCTCTAACAGAAAGTTAGGCAATTGACAGAGGGTGTGAATTAACAGAGTAGAACTACAACTGAGGGCCTAACAAGGCAATTAAGAAGGAAGCAAGCCCAACAGCTGGGATTATATAAGCAGACAGGATGAAACTGGTGTGAGAGAGTAGGGAGCCTGAAGGAAAGTAGAGTTTGCTAGGGCTGGCTGCTGTGAGGACTTGTTCCTTCACCACAAGGCAAGTGGGGAAGTTAGCTAAGGAAAGTCAATAACACTACAGACTGTGGCCTGCTGAAAGAATATACTAAAGCATGGTAATATTTGGGCTGCTAGATTTGTATAGGGTGGGTGCTATGAGCCACTGAGCAACCTGTAAACCTTGCATATGATGGAATTCACTTCAAGCCAGAAGTTGCAGCAGCATCCACAGTGCTTCTAGTTTCAGCATTGGAGATGGAGATGGAGACCTGGACTGGTTGTGCTCTATGAGCAAGGCATGAAAGGATTCTCAGTGGGGACCAGTCTATGATGCAATCCCATTAAGGAGAATGGAGGTTTGAGGCTTTTGAACCATATATCCCATGAGGCAACAGGACAATATTTCTGATTAAAATGTTTTAGATTTTCATTAAATACTTTTGCTTTCTGTTTGAAAACCAAAACCTTTTTGGTTTTCAGGAATGCATTTGGGATTTTGAGGTGTGTTTTCCTTTTTATTTTTAAAGGGGAAAGTCAAAGTCTCTGTTAAGCAGAGAGATTTTTTTCAGAAGAAAAATTGTTTAATTCAACCAAATATTCTATCCAAACCAATTTTTGACAGAAAATTGTTGACCAGCCCTAACATTAGGCCATTTTAATATCCTATGTTGACACTCCTTTTTTTTTTTCTTAGTAAGCACAACCAACCATTATTTGTGTAATCTTGCACATTCAGTTCACTAGTACTTTGCAAAATGCTGAGGTTTTTACTTTGGTTTTGTTCAGGGAAATTCTCATATTAGTATTGTTGCTAACTCTTGCTATTTTATTGCAAATCTTGCAATATTTATGACTTACTCTGAGAGCTCTAGCTCCTGTTGTCAGGTAACTATAAGAAAATCTTAACTTCCTGATTTTTTTTTTTTTAAAGTAGTTTCTTATCTTCATGATTATATAGAAAAGCTTACAAACATGACACCTAAAGGCTCACAAAAAGCAAACAAGAAACCCAAAATAATTATTTTTAATATCTTACATCAGAATTTTTGGAAGTTAGAGCTCTGAACTTTGAATAGAGGGGCCTGGTAGCACTGCATTAAAGTGAACAGGACTCTGACTAAAAACTGAATAGGCCCACCAGATTCTGCCCAATTGAAGGAGGACAGCATTCTACTTAAAAAAAACCAATTGTCTGTTATACATTTATAAAACTACTTTCTAAACCAAAATGTCTTGCACAAAACTTAAAAAACTTGACACTCCATTCTGCCTTTTCTAATTGTGGTGATGAAAAGAGTAGCAGTATCTTCTTCTTAAGAAGCATAGAATAAATTCAGCGGTGTTAACAAGTGAAAATGCATGTTGCGAATAAAGCATTTTTGTACAAATAATCCACACAGATCCATTTAGCCAACTGAGCTTTAGAATTTGACTGTACATGAAGATGGAAAATGGAACTCCATTCTTTTAAACTCAAGGTTCAGAATAATTCCTTTGAATTTTCTTTCCATGAATAATGCATTGAATCACAGATTCCTTCATGAGCCTATCATATCTCCACATACTCAGCTTGAAAATCCACTGAGTTTAAAAATTCATATGAAAATATATTCAGGCTGTGTCTAGACTGGCAAGTTTTTCTGCAAAAGCAGATGCTTTTGCGCAAAAACTTGCCAGCTGTCTACACTGGCCGCTTGAATTTCCGCAAAAGCACTGACTTCCTACTGTATGAAATCAGTGCTTTTTGCAGAAATACTATGCTGCTCCCGTTCAGGCAAAAGTCCCTTTTGCGCAAAATTCTTGCGCAAAAGGGCCAGTGTAGACAGCTGAGATTTGTTTTGCACAAAAAAGCCCCGATGGCTAACACGGCGATCGGGGCTTTCTTATGCAAAAGCGCTTCTAGACTGGCACGGACACTTTTCCGCAAAAAGTGCTTTTGTGCAAAAGCATCCGTGCCAATCTAGATGCTCTTTTCCGCAAATACTTTTAACGGAAAAACTTTGCCGTTAAAAGCATTTGCGGAAAATCATGCCAGTCTAGACATAGCTTCATAGTTTATTTGAAAGAGAATTATTACCTAATTCTTTTCATTTAGAAATTCTCCCTTATGCTTCATGCAACGTTTGCATTTTATAGTGGGTATAACTTATTTTAATACAAAATATAAATTATGCCTGAGATGGTAAGGGAAGCTGAAGTTTGGAAATTCATCTCAACCTTCATTCTGATTCACCCAGATCCCCTGTATGATTGAGGTGGATGTCCCAAATTTTGCTAAAAATGCAGTTTTATCTCAACATGTGTGCCCTGTAACCAACTCCGACCATGAATCTTTTGTTCTTGGAAAGCTAACCCTGGCAAGAAAAAAAAAATCATTTAGGACAAGGAGCTTCTGACTATCAAGGCAACTTTTGAGGAGTAAGTGTCACCTTCTAAAAGGAGCGTTATTCTAAATCCTGAAGTAAATAGGCACCTACACCAACACCAGACCTGCTGGTCCTTTCCCTTCTCTCACTTTGATTTTGTGGTGACCTGTCGCTTAGGACAAGAAAAGGGAAGGTGGAATCTTGACTCTGGCAAAGAGTGCTCTGCCCCCAGGGTCAAGGGCTGCGTCTAGACTGGCAAGTTTTTGCGCAAAAGCAGCTACTTTTGCACAAAAACTTGCCAGCTATCTACACTGGCCGCTTGAATTTGCGCAAAAGCAGTGACTTCCTACTGTACAAAATCAGAGCTTCTTGCGCAAATACGACGCTCCCGTTCGGGCAAAAGCCCTCTTGCACAAATGTATTTGTGCAAGAGGGTCAGTGTAGATAGCTTAAAAAGTGTTTTGCGCAAAAAAGCCCCGATGGCAAAAACCGCGATCGGGGCTTTCTTGCGCAAAACCACGTCTAGATTGGCTCGGACGCTTTTCCGCAAAAAGTGCTTTTGTGCAAAGGCGTCTGTGCCAATCTAGACGCTCTTTTCTGCAAATGCTTTTAATGGAAAAACTTTTCCGTTAAAAGCATTTGCGGAAAATCATGCCAGTCTAGACGTAGCCCACCTGTCTTTCTTTGTCAATGGGATGATCAACAGTAGTCTGACATTCTCCATCGGCATCCCCAACAACCTATTCACAACCCAAATATAACAGGATTACACAATGTGGGTCCCCAACCTGATTGAGTTCCAATTTACAGAATGTCCTCTTCTATCAGAAGGGTTGTATTTATGTTCTACAGGAGCAGCCTAGGCTTCAGGATGAAATTAAGTCATGATTTGCCACTTGCCGATCATTTTGGCCAATTCAAGACCTGGAATCTGGACTTGGGGTGCTTCTGGTGCTAAGGCTTTTGAACTTGCATCAAAGATTTTATAAGGTTCTCCAGCCTTTAGTCCCATAACCAGATCCCTCAGGTCTCCTTCAGCCTCCATTCCCCCACAGCCTTGGTCCAGTATATCAACGAAGTTCTCTGGAAACATGGCAATTCTACAGTGATGTTTGGTAAGCCTGGTTGCCATCCTCTCCGTCATGAAGATGGCACTTCCTCCAACGCTGTAATGTTCCTACTGCACTGTAAATGGTTCCTCTCTTTCTGTAAAATGTTTTCCACTACCATGGGTTATCAACAGGGCTCGCCGACCACGGCAAAAACCTACTTGTCAGCCCCACACCGCGCATGCGCCAGACCCCGCACTGCGCATGTGCGCACCTCCAGTGAGCGGGGCGACCGGCTGAAATCTACTCACCACAGGAGAGTAGATAAGCTTATTTGGTGAGCCCTGGTTATCAACATGAATTATAATCTCCCTATTGCTATGGAAATTTCTTAGACTGTTTGCTGTTGTTTGCCTATTAGTCTGTAAGGGTACGTCTACACTTGCTCCCTAGTTCGAACTAGGGATGCAAATGTAGGTGACCGAAATTGCTAATGAAGCGGGGATTTAAATATCCCGCGCTTCATTAGCATGATCTCACCAGCACGTTACTCCACTCAACAGCTGTTTCGAAAGTGAAAGTGCGCGTCGGGAAGTGTTAGTTCGAACCAAACCCCTTAACATGTCCCAGTGCGCACTTTCACTTTCGAAACAGCTGTTGAGCGGACTAATGTGCCGGCGAGATCATGCTAACGAAGTGCAGGATATTTAAATCCCCACTTCATTAGCAATTTCAATTGCCTACATTTGCATCCCTAGTTCGAACTACGGAGCAAGTGTAGACGTACCCTGAATGATAGGCAGGGAAAAAGGGACTCAGATCACGGGAGCTACTTTTTGGGATATCACTGGATGACTGACTCCCCCTGCGGTGCAATGCTGAATTCACATATAATGGCATGCATGCCTCAGCCCAACATAGCTCGCTCTTTGAAAACTGTGGCTTCCACCCCCAATGTCTTCCCAGACTACCTATAAATACTCCAGTACTGACCATGACAAATTGAAGCCTCTGACTTACAGTGGATACAGTGGCAACACAAGGAACACTTTGCAGTCCACCAAGGCAGTGTATAAATACCATGCAGGCCAAGACTATGAGGCTGCTCCTTATTTGGTCAAGGTGTGTATTGAGCTCCCCACCTGTTAAATTAGACTACCAATAGCTTCAGCATTATAGAACAGGTAAACCCAGTGACCTTCAAGTTACCGCAGCCTGAGTGCTTTTTAAGATCCACTCCATCTTCCGCACCTCAATTCTAAAGTCCAACACAAATTGG
>CM057846.1:62875344-62908824 GCA_030068395.1 Apalone spinifera | reverse complement strand
AAAGCAGATGATTTTCCGCAAAAACTGGCCAGTCTAGACACAGCCAGAATGTATAACAGTCCATGAACAGGAGTAGGTAGTTGAACAAATCCTGACGCTTTCAGCGGTCTATGAGAAGGCTCCAGTACCTGTTTACATTCCAGATGAGTAGTTCTGAGAAGCAAGAGAGAATATCTATACTCCAAATTTATTGTGAGTTCTGCTCAAAGAACCTGAAAAACTAGACCCTGAGGTACTGTTATAAGGTGGAGAGGAATATCAGGATTTGGGGCTGCTCAGAGCTAGATTCCAGGCATCTTTTAATGGGCACAACTGTTCTGTGGTATGCTACATGTTTGGCTATTCTGCCTGATTGAGGGGAAGAGATTAGACCTTAATTTCAGCAACAGTTTGATAGTCGCTGAAAGAAGTTGCCCACAGATGTGTTATTTCTGTTGCCTTCTTAGTCCCTGCCTTTTCAGCCCTGCTCCTGCCTTCTCACACCAGGTAACATGGCTCAGATTCCTAAATTCTGACTCCAACTCTGACCTTTCCTATTCCTGGCTACTGACTCGTGCTCTGACCACAAGGTATAATCAACCACATCCTGGTTTCTTATCAGAGAAAGAAAAAGCTTTAAAACTGAATTATTTCTTTATTAACCCTTTACTCCTCCAACATTCAAGCACAATGGCTTACTTAGGAAAGTATTTCCAGTTGCTGGGATACTGCTGTTTCCTCTTTTTCCTAAAATATCTAATGAAAAAGACTTGGAATTCAGTTGATTAGACAAAGATTGGGACAAAATATGGAAAAGATGTTAGGTGGCTCATAGCAATGTAAACCTTAAATTACTGCATTTTTAATTATTTCATAAATTCTACTAGATCCCATCACCATAGACTTAAGGCCTGTTTACAACAGGTATGCATAGGCCAGCTCTTCAACTCACATGAAGCCTCATTGGCTTTATAGGACTGACAGAAACAAGAGTTCATCCACAACGGTCCAGTTACAGGAACAGAGTCTAGACTAGATTAAGTTTGACAAGATGATATCAATAATTAGAGCTGATCAGAAAATGTTTTGGATTTTCATCATCAGAAAAAAAAACAGGCAAAAATCAAAACCTTTCATCTTAGAACTGAACATTTTGATTATCAAATGCTGCCATAGTGCTTCATGTGAGGTTGCAGTTTGGTTGCCTTATGCCTCCAATATCCTTTATGGGCTGAGCTCCCTTGCTGACCTATAACTCCCACATTACATCATAGTTTCTCTCTTGCGGAGATGTTGCTGTACCTTATGGGAGTCATGTGATCATGGGAAATGTAGTCCAGCTAGAGTCTCTGCCCTACAAATGAGATTCAGGACATGAGGTATGTTAGCAGTATTGCCAAATTGAAGCTTTTGGGCTATGGCTGAAAAATTTCAACCAAAATTTCTCAGTTTTTTGGGTAGTGGTTACTAGGTGAAAAGGCAAAGTTGTTTATGAAAAGTAGACACTTTTTCTGAAAAACTTTCAGTTCATTGGACATCTAGTTTTCTGTTGAAAAAGTTTCAGTGGAAAATTTTCAACCAAATCTACTACTAGTCTTCAATAGGACTGCTTAAAAATACAGGATTAGAAATACAATATTTGTTGCTACCAAACAACAAATAACTTGGGGTAGCATGTTAATAAGTGAAAACTTTAATGGGAAGATTTCTTCCTTGTCAGTTCGATTTTTATTGGTCATTCAATAAAATATTCACTTACCAGCACAAGAACAGCAACAAAACTGTTTTACCATCAAATGCTGACAAGCTGTATTAAGGAAGAATGGATATTACCATTAGTACAGATCATATGCTTTATCAAATTACAAAGCAAAGTAAAATCAATTTATTGCTTTTCTGTTTTTATGGGGTTTTATGGTTACGGGAAACCAAGATTCAATAAACAGAAAAAAGAAGTAAGACTCACAATGGATTGTTTAGGAGGAATATGGTTTATTTAGGAGCCCTTTATGCTTTCCTGGAAGTAAATAATGTATTGGAGGAAGCATAGGCATTTGCTACCT
The DNA here is from genome assembly GCA_030068395.1 of Apalone spinifera. Classification (NCBI taxonomy): domain Eukaryota; kingdom Metazoa; phylum Chordata; order Testudines; family Trionychidae; genus Apalone; species Apalone spinifera. Next base: position 62,906,782 of record CM057846.1, on the reverse strand, counting down.
GCAAAACCCTTCATTCACTATGCTCTGACTTTCTGGGGCTGCAATAAAGTAGCTTAGAGTTATATTTGGTTGCGTGCAACTTTTCATATTTTTCTCTAACCTTGCTTACCTATTTTAGCTTTCTCTAATACCTCCATTACTACAAGTTCCAACATCTCTAACCTCAAAACTGAAAATCTCCCTTTGAAAGGGTCTATCTGTGCAGGTATTCCTATCTATGCCTCCTTTCCCCTCTGTTTTAGGTGTTAGAACAGGCCATGCAACAAAGTTAGTCAGGCAATCTCTTTCTATATCCATTGGTGGCATCACAAAACAGTTACGGAATTTACCATGATGAACAAAATGCATTACATTATTGATTTCATTAAGGGAAGGGAGAACCCTGTTACATCATTTTAGGTTCAGTGTGACATCATTGGCTAAGGCACGTGTTACGAATGATCATTTCCAAATCTGATTATGGCTCTTAGTTGGAAGCCAGAAAATCCAACAAGAAAGAGGGCTAGACCTAACATGACTTGGAATTGTACATAGAAAAATGTAATTTGAAATGGGAGGACTTAGGTCACATGGCAGCTGATAGGTAAGCATGGAAGATGTGGGTAGCCCAATGTTCTGAAAAGCACAGGATGGTGGTCTAAGGCTTAAGGTAAAGCACCACATAAACATGATTTCTTACATTACCCACTTAAATCAGCACTTCTGGATGGCTGTGTTATGGTTATCATCTTGGCTGACACATTGAGAATTCTGGCTGACTACCAGAGTTAAAAAGGGAAAATAGTTTTGCTGCTGTTCTTGCACTAAGTAAATAGTTTTGTCTGATTATATACTTGGGCTGATCGATAAGCTTAAGCTAAAGAGCCAAGCTCTTAAGTTGAGACCTGTCATAGACTGTCAGCCTCTGTGGCAGAGGGGGACACATAGCTCACACTGACCAGTTGGATGCATGCAATGCTTAATTTGTTCCAGGGCTGAGTTCTAGCACCTCTAGGCTTGTTCTGGATTATTTTAGGATTTATGATGTCCTATGCAGTATTATTAAATTGGTGCCCCCCCAACGGCAGCCTGAGTGGGGATTTTTTAGAGATGCAATTTTATAATCATCAGCAACACACTATAGGTTGAACTGCTGTAGTCCAGCACACTCTGGTCCAGCAACATCTGTGGTTAAGCGTGATTTTAGTTAGCCTGATGTCAACTTATCAAGTTTCCCACAGACTCATAACGTTTGTTTGCAGTCACCAGTCCTGGCTCTCAGTGTTCTGTGCTGTTACTTAGCTCTATTTACCCTTAAATGTCTTCAAAGAGCCCAATAAGCAGTGGAAGTGTGGGTAATGCTGCTCCCATGGTTTGGTAAATTCTCTGGTTCGGCACTGGTCAGGTCCTCAACGTGCTGGAATAGAGAGGTTCAACTTATTATGAAATATTTTTAACTCAAATTTTAAACTAAGGTCCTGCATACTAACACAGTAAATTCAGAAACTGACCATAAATACCCGGAGTTGGCAAATGCCTCTTAAATGGCTTCATTAACACGTGACTGGCTCTTTCACAAGTTCAATGCTTTGCTAGTTGGTCTGGCGGGCTTTTTCACTTTTAAATTAACTAGATCCCCAACGGAGGAAGCAGAGCCACAGAACACAGATGGGAAGAGCGGGTAGGTGGACATTAAAACCCAGTGGTGCCCCAAATTTTGGGGTGCCCTGCACAGCTGCACATTCTATGCATGGGTTAGGACAACCCTGGGCTTGTCTGTTTGTAGCCCCAGAACTCCTGGGCTTGCTGCATCAGTTATGAATGTAAAAAAAAAAATTGCTCGAGCTCTGGCACCTCTTTCTAATTACAGACTAAGTGCTGGTTGCTTATTTCCTTTCGGCAGAGGAAACTTACCACAGTAGTTCAAATTTGAGACAAGCCCCTAGTTATGTGGGAGTCACCATCTTAATCAAAAAGGGAAATTGAACTAGGGAGTTCCAGAGCTGAAAGCATGAGTCTCTTCAGTTTGAACTAAGAACCCAGGTCTGTAGCTAGGAGCTGTAACATACTCGTGGATTTGGCACAGAGAGGGGCAAGGAACACTATATATTTTCCCTATGTCTCATTCATATCAGCTAATTATGTATGGGGAGAGCATGTTAAGGCTGTGCATAGCTCCCTACCTAGAGCTCTGATAATTGGTTTTGCATGGTTCTAGCTATGAAGGGGTTAGTCACATCTTATTCCCTGTGACCTGTTCCAGAACAGCACAGATCCTTGTTGAGCTAAGTATTGGGTCCCATCCCTTCTACAATGTTTCATAACTACGTAGTGCTGTGCCTTTTGCAACAGGGGTGGCATGGTGAAACATCCAGGTATAGCAAACCAGAGGCCAATTTGGCAATTGGGAGTGTCCTGGGGAAGCAACCCGTTGTTAGGGATGGAATTCTTTTTGACACTTTTCAAAGGACATGAAATTGTTTCCATCCCAGTTCTAAAATGAATGTGATTACAGTTGAATGTGACTGATGGCAAAAATAACAATTGTTAGAAGAGAAGGTTTAAAAAGAAAACTGAACTGAGTGCAAACCTTTCTTCTGATTACAAATTGCAAAAAGCAGAGCTTCCAAGAGCAACTGAGAAATTGAAAAGACACTAGCATAAAGAAAACAGAAGGAAAAAATGAAAGAGGTCAGTTTCAGCACATATGCTCACACTTTCAGTACTTTTGAGCAAAAACAGGACGATATTCGGGCTGCTCTCAAAGTACTGTTTATTAGCGTACCTGAGAGCTATTTTCAATTGCTGACAGGAACATTAGCATCTATTAATTTGCAGTTTACAATTGAAGAAAAAGGATATACAATGTTTCCTGAAAGGGAATATATTGATTATAGAGATATACGGTTATTACAAGGTTGAATAAAACATTAAAAGCACAACACTGAAGCATTTGTTATTAGACTAGGGTTGAGAGAATAGAATGTCAGTTTATGGCTAAAAAAATGCTTTTTCATGCAAAATAGAGTTAAATAGACTTTATTTTGCAAGATAAAAGTCTGGGGGAAAAAACAATTTGCTAATAGAAAACAGTGTTTTATTTCTTATTTCTCAACATACACTGAAAATTCAAAAGACTACACAGACCCGGAACTGATGAAATAGCTTTGCATCTATCTAAAACAAATTCATGATTAAAATCTAAATGAAAATCAAATTGCATGATTTTATAAAGTAATAACTCAGATTATTTTTCTGACAATTTGTTGGCAACCCTGATTACGTTCCATGACCTAGTACTACAAGACTTGTACAGTTTATCTTCCAGATAGATGCACCAAACAGTTCAGGGAAAGTTGAGGAAATGCGTGCAGAGGTCATTGGCAGTGCAAAGTACTGTATCTTATCTAAGACATTTTTATGTGTATCAAATATTCAGGCTGGATTGTGCCATCTAAATAAATACTGCATAACAGATCTGATGATGAAAGTATGTTTCACTGGTTTCCGTTTTACTGAGTTATGCATGAAATCACACTGTTATGGATAACCAAATTTCAATAGTACTCTAACTTTACTTGTTTTATAGCAAATTTTTGGTTCAAGACTATAGAAGTGAATCTGATACCACACTAGGGCATATCTACATTAGGAAATTATTTCAAAATAACTTATTTTGAAATAATAATTTTGAAATAGCGTGTTCACACTATGGGGAAGCCTTGAAATTAATTGAGGCAGACTCTGTTAGTGTGGAAGTTCTATCTTGTCTTGAAGCCCCAGGAAGCACTGGGGAGTAATTAGTTTGAATTATTCTGGGGAGTAGTTATTTTGAAATAGCATCACCAAAACGTCCACACTACTGCTATTTTGAAATAACTATTTTGATATTCACGTTATACCTCATTGAAAGCAGGAGTTATCTTTTTGAAATAATGCGCTTGGGAGTGTGGATGCTCGGCTTGTAATTTTGAAATAAGGGGAGTTATTTCAAAATAACTTCCTAGTGTAGACTAGGGCTTAGAGTGATCTATCCTGGGGATTGTGTCAAGCAAGGGGTGAAATAGAGATGGAACTCTAACTGACCACCAGAACAACTCATTGGGGGTATTCATACAAATAAGATTTCTTCTTCCAACCATCCCTCTTGGAGCAGAACCAAGAAGGATGGGAGAGAAAGGGTCTGATCCCTTCATTTCAAGAGCTGGATTTGAGTGGATCATAGGGGAAGAAGGAAAAATGTTCTCACCCTCTTCTCCATATAGGAATGTTTGGGTTGGTTTTTTGTTTTTGTTGTTGTTTACCTTTACCCTGATATAGGTTCCACACTTCACATTCCCAGTTGACAGTCTTTTTCTGGTACTGTCAGCCCAGGGGTCATTGTCTTGGTTTGCCTCTCATTCAGTCTTTCTGATTGACAATGAGGAGGAAATCTCTTCCGTGAAGAAAAAGGAAGGTTCTGAGTGCACAAACAAGGAACCTCCTCACCATCATCTCCTCACATGCATAGGGAAGAGCTATGAATACTACCCTACTGCAAAGGAAGCAGATAATCTTTTACAGAGATTTTACAGCATGGGCAAGGGTTTTATTCCACAGGATGTGTGGGAATCTCAGAATGCGCAGACGAGCCAAGGGCTATATTTAGCCATAAGGTTATGTGAGTGACAGCACTTGGAAACCTTTCACAGAAATTAGTAGGGTACTTTTTCTCCACAATCATGTTGCATACTCAGTATATGGAGACTTCACTCTAGGTCAGAGACCACATTAGCAAAAAAATCTTCCACTCAAAATGTCTGGAGAGATGAGTAAGAAGGGACCTATACTGGCAAAATACATTGGTGAGAGGTATTAGATACTCATTCTAAACACAAACCAATGAGCCCTTTAAAAATGCCATATGCTGTCCCACTCCTGGCACTGACAAAAAAACAAGCGACCCTTTCACATGATTAATGAAGGATGTTGAGAATTACAACTATTTTTGATTATGCTTAAACAGTTAATGCCTGAAACAAGTGACCTGCAAACATTTTATTTTATGGTCTGATTTGGGTTCCCCAGTTTAGGAGAAACTCACTAAATAACATGAAGCACTATTTGGAGTAATAATTCCGTTCTTCTGATGGAGATACTCTATCCTGTACTGTATGCTGAAGGAACCTGTTGTATTGTAGCACAGTATAGCATAGAATTTGACAAGGCTATATTACATATTTAAATGTAATCATAATTAAATATTTTATCAATATTTTGGTTAAAAATAATTGAACTACCAAAACATTTTAATGGTCACAGTTTTTTTCTGAAAATCCTTGTCACCAATAGTTCTTTCAGGAATGGCAACTATTTTATTAGAATTTCAAAAGACTGACAACATTTCATTAAGATAAAAGCTTGTTCCAGAGTTTAGAAAAGTTCTTCTGTACTTCTTTACGTATCCTAGTGCATATTATGTATGGCAAACTCATTCAATTTTCTCATTGTGTTCCTAATAATTATTTAAATTGTGTCACTGCTCCTATTATTGCAGCAACTGAAAAGTTGCCAAGATCTACCGTGAGTGAGTTGGATGGTTTATGCTTTTGGGAAGGAGAAAATAGACTCCATTAAGAAGAGAAGGAAAGAAATGTGGATTTTTATGAGAGTGATAGAAAAAAGTGTTATAGGAAACTCAGGAGAATGCTTGCTATTGACAAAGAAAAAAGAAGATTTTGTGATTTGTTTGTTTTCAAGGCTGTAGAGGCAGCCTTCTGAGATGAAAAAGAGGTTGAAGGAAGAAACTGTAAAATGGTTGGCAGATATTTGCAAAGAAAGAATCCTGTGCTAAACAAGTATTAAAGTCTTTTGAAAATATTTTAATGTAACCATACAGAGAGTTTGCACAAAGACAAAATTATTAAATATGCCTGGAGCAGAAAAGAGCATTGGCCAAAGAGATGACAGTTTGCATAAACATTTTCAGTCTTTGCATTGACATTAACTTTTTCAAATTCAGCAATAGCTTGGAAATATCTTTCTAACAAATGAAGAGGCAACTTGCCTTAGCTTTCCAGCAAACAAGCAGGATGGTGTAGTTTTGAGTGAATTTCCACTGTGTAGCACTTCAGAAGAGTTGCAGTAGCTCAAATACTGCAAATTTTTTCAAGCTTTTCATTATGTCATCTTCTAGAGGCACATGGAGGGACAGTCCCCCATACCTGCCTCACCAAAATCTGTTTTAATAACAAGGTCAAATGTTAGATACAGATGAGAATGATACATGTGAATAAAAAGTCAAATTTCACCCTGGGCTTTTAATTTCTCTTCTCTGTAAAGAAGAAAGGAAAGATAGCTGTGGTTCAGATACAGGACTGAGCTCAGGTCTCTGTTCAGATTGTAGGTGTGTCACAGGCTCTCTCTGACTTTGAGCAAGTGACTTAACCTCTGTGCATTCTGTTTCTCAGAAATTGGGATAATAGCTCTTCCTTTGCCATCTTTAGCTTTGTCTACACTGCAGGAAGGTGGTATGATCTCAGCTTGTGCAGGCATGCCCCTATAGATCAAAGCTAGCTTGGGTAACAATGGCAGTTTAGCCATGGCAGCAACATGAGTTAGTCTCCCAAGTACATGCCCAAGGTCATGGAAGGGGTTCTACTCAGGAGTTTAGCCAGGACTCTGCCCCCTCGTTTAGGAGGCCCATACAAGCTGGAGTTACACTTCCTGAGTGAAATGTAGATACGCTCTTAGAGAAGAAGTTCCCAAATGTACAGTGTACCCCTTTCCAGATATACCAGTTGCCCATATCCGTACCCTTCTCATTGCTGATAATTTTCTTTTTAACACTACTTATCTTTAGACATATGTTCATATTTCACTGTTATGTAGGGGTTATGCATGGGTGTAGTTATTATGCAACAATAAAAGAAACCTTAAATTCTGAGCTTAGTTAGATTGGAACATTGTTAGGCAACTGAACCCATGCTACATGGTGATTGGAAGTAAGGACTATATAATGTTGGAGTGTCTATTTATGTGTTCTCATTGGTACATCTTGAAGTAAATTAACTGTTGTATTTTATATAACAAAGCTTTAAAACTGGAAATTTGTCTGATTAGCCTATTATGAATATGCAACAAATAAAGCAATAAATAAAATCCACTATTACATATATCTCCTGTATATCCCACCCCCCAAAAATGTCTTGCATACTCCCAATCAGGAACCCCTACACTTGGGGACATGTATTAATACAAGAAGATATATTAAACAAGAACTAATACAATTGAGATCTTCATTGGGGCTTCTATGTGCAACTGCAATACAATTACCTATAGAAAAGATCCATCAGTCCTAATGAGAAATGGATGAAAAATGAATTTTTCAGTTTGCTGTCAGTTGCAATAAATCTTCATATAATTGAACAAAAATGTATGATGACTTAAACAGCCATAAAACATGAATTGGAGGTTAACAAAATGTTCTAGTGACACAACATTAAATGTTTAGTTTTCCAGCATTTTTTTTAAACAAAGGAAATTTTGAATAAAACCCACATTTTTTGAAAATGTCAGCATGAAATGTTTTTATTTCTGGGGAAGTTATTTAGTTTCTTTCCAATGAACACAAATTTAGCAACATTGACATGCATTCACTAAATGTTTCAGTGTCACCAAATCTGCATTTTTTACTGAAAAGGTTGGTCAAAAAATGTCACCCATCTCTTCTCCTTAGCAGCATTGGGGAGGTTTCTGTAATTGTCATTCAGGGTCCCATCACAGGGAAGAACTCCTTCTCCCTCAAGCTCTCCAGAATGAGTTTGTCCAAAGTTTTACTCATGACATGACAAACAGTGCACTAAGAGGCAAATACTATGCATTCTCTACAGCCTAAGGGTGCTACCTGGCAGAATCAATCTGGTTCCACTGTGCTATAGTGTGTGAGAAGAGACACAGGAGTTCTTCACAGAGGGAACAATTGATGGAAGTATCCTGTTCAGAGAGAAAAAAAAAACCTCCTGCAAGGATGAAATTTTCCTTTTTCTAAATTAAGGTTAATATTCAGAAAATGAATGTTATATTTGCATGTGGAAATTCAGTCATCCAGTGGTGGAGCAGAAACAATACAACCTGATTTCTTTGATCAAATACAATTAATTATATTGTTCTGTATCTCTGCATTTGGTTATGACTGAGTGTTAATTCAGAGTATGGGGACAAGTATTCTTTTTTTTAGCATGTGTGTATAAATCTAAATACATTAAAAACTCACAGCTCTAATTTTCATACCCAGGATTTAGGTATGAAAGGTTTTGGGGCAATTTACAGAAGCATAATTTTTTGAAAATGCTGATTGGATCTGAATAAACTCAAATAACAAACATTTGATGCAGTAAAAATCTGCATGAGCAAGAAAAGAAGCTAAATCCATTAGATAAATGATTTCTGCAAATTATTTACTCACTGATAATAATGCTGTTCACTTCTATACTACCTTTCATTTGTAGACCTCATAGCACTTGACAGACAACATACATGAATGGATTTAGCTTCACAGCTTCTCTGTGACATCAATAACTAAACTATCAGCATTTCCAGTTTTAAAGATTGGAAGGTAAGTGTATGTCTGCCCTGAAGCTGGAAGCTGTGATTCCTCACTCAGCCTAATCCACTGTGCTAAAAATAACAGGACAGATTTTGCAGCACAGGTTAGCTGCTCAAATGCAAACCCACACAACTCTGTGGGTTCAAGCTGGGGCTCCACTTGAACCACAATGACCACTCTGGTATTTTAAGCCAGCATAAGTCTGTCTATCTGTGGTGGGAATCATACTTCATACCCCCCAGAGACTTGCCCAATGGCATGTGATTTAGAATCCAGATCTCTTAACTCACAGTCTCGTGCTGTAATTCCATATACTGATATCCTAGGATTTACCTTTTGAATTGGTAATATAAGAGACTAGCACACTCTTCCTCCTCGCTTCATCTCATTTTGTTAACCAATTGAACTGTCAGACATACAGAACAATGCAATCTTTGCTATTCCGTGAGTAGATAGCTGTAAACTGTTGATTTTTAGAAACATTTCCCATGGGCCACCCGGCACAAGCCGGAGAAGCTAATGTTCTAACCAGTGGACCTCGTCATGTGCCATCTGAGGCATGTCACACATACGCTGAGAAGTCTATATATTTTTTTGCTTCTCTTTTCACTAGACAGGGTGATGTGAGATTATCAAGATGTATAACTATCCCTTTAAGGGACAGGCTGGAGCCTACAGCCAACAAAAAATCTTGAGTATATTCCAGGATGTGCTCTGCCCCAACCGGGGCCTAGTCTGTTAAACAGGAATAGGAACTCTAAGTAAAAGAAAGGGGACTAAAAGTCATGCAGACTGTTTTTTGGTGGGAGGGAAAGCCCTCATCTCATCATTTCTTTCATTCATGGGAGTAGCTTGACTGGGCCCTAGGACTTTTTCTGTGGACTTTCCATTTGGGAGTTCTGAAACAAGGCTCTGAGGTTATGGCCTCATGAACTCTTGTTAGAATTACTCCTTCTCTAAGGATCTTATAGACCGGGACTTTTCTTGTGAGTTTGCATTTGGCTTCCCTCTTTCTTGGATCCTCTACAGGGAACTATAAACATGCATGGGAAAAATGTTTGTCCTAAGTTCAGGACGTAACTTATATTGATCAGTTCTTTTATCCATTTTGCTATATTTCCCCTCTGTTTCCCTGGGGAAGAATATCCTCTTCTCCATTCCGTATTTGAATTTAACAGAAGGGAGCTGGAGGCTATAATTTATATTATGAAATTGTAAGAATTTTTCTACACTGGCATGTTTTGTCACCAAAACCTACCTTTTGGTGACAAAAGAGTGAAAGCGTTTATGCTGCAATGTGACTTTTGTTGGGAAAAATGCTCAGTTTTGGCAACAAAAAATTTCCAGTCCTGTGAGAAACTTTTGTCTTTTCACCTCCCTTTATTGTCACCCTGGGGAGGGAAGGGTGGTAGGTTCAAGTCCTGCCCCCCTCATGAGGGACGGGACGGGAAAGCCAACACCCAGGCCTCCCCAGTGGAAGGCAGGATAAGGGACGCACTGAAATTAAGGTGGTGGGGTGGGTGGTAGAGTGGCCTAGGGAATAGGGCATTCACCTGGGGAAAGCCAGTGTGAACTCTGCTGTTTGTTTTGTCAAGAGAACTGGCTTCTGCCAATATTCCACAATGCCTGACCTGATGTCTGTACTCACAGAGATCACTTTTTTGTAATCTCTGCTGCCCTGCAGGCATACATCCCTCCCCTTTGAAAGTTCTGGGAATTATCTAACATCTGAGTGAAGTGCTCAAACAAAAAAACAAATCAACTGGAATGCTCCTGTTGTGCCCTGGTAGGAACACAGTGGCAGGCAGACCGCTGCTGCAGGGGGAGGGCTGGAAAGATTTCTGTGCTGCTTTGACATTCCTCAGCACAGAGAGCTCACAGCTACGAGGGAATCCCAAGAAGTGCAAGGATCAGTTCTCTTTCCTGCAACACTGCACTGTGGGAAGCTTATACACATTGCTTTGCTCTATCTGTCAAATGGGTGCTAGCAATGCGGCCATGAAATGTCAACAATGGGAGGCAGAATAAAAGGTTTGATTGATTTTCACTTTTGGTGGCTTTTGCACGTCAACAGCACTTTTGTTGCCAACCCTTCCCAATGTAGACATAGCCTAACACTGCCTCCCCATTGTTTGAGGGGGAAAATAGCTCTCCACAGTATTACCTCTCATTAACATGTGGATGAGCAACTGCTTGGTGTAAGTGCTCTGCCTTTTATGTTAGTAGAGGTAGCTGAAATTGTCTACACTGTGTTTGAAGCAATGACTGTTGTCAAGAATTTGATGGTATCAAAGCATGTGTCTATTATAAAGACTGAAACAAGTAAAATTGTCCTTAATATTGATATTAGCTTTTTGTCCTTAGTTGACTGGAAGTCTTTAGAATTGGTAAGGGCTGCTTCCACAAAATATGTAGCAGAGATTGATGCTTGTGTGTCTGCAGGTGAGGCTGTAAAGATTTTCTTCAATTAAAATTTTACTCTATGATCTATCTGGTCTTCAGCTGGTAAGCAAATGTCTTTGGCAAGTAGCCATAGTAGCTTGTCTGCCATGAGTAACTGCATTGATGTTTCTCTCCTTTTTTGCAGATTATAAAACTGTACTTGCCTGTTAGAGCTTTCAGAATTCACAGGTGGCTCTGTTATTTCAAAAGGCTTTTTCCATAGAATTATCAAGGGGAAAGAGATGTTTGGTGCCACTAACTACTGCTTTGTATCTGATGGAGATAGGACTTCTAAGGCTTCCACAAGATGTTGATACATCCCATGATGGGAGTACTGAGTGGCAACTTGTCAGTTATCCCATGTTAGATATGGTGATTTTAACTGTACCTGAAGGAAAGCATGGAAAGGTTAGTAAACATAATGTCTAAAAGGAGGAGATTCTGCAATAAAGGGAAAAAACCATATATGTGTTTTAGACCAATTGTATTATCAGGAGAGGTAGTGTTCCAAAGTAAATTCATTTCTCTCTCTTTATTATTTATTGACTACTTCCCTTTAATGATAATATCCTCCCTCCCAAGTCCTTACAGGGGAAAATGTCTCTATCACAATGCAGATTTTCAAAGCAGAAAAAAACCCAGCATTGGAATTTATGTAAGTGTACAGTTATCAGTAATAAGAGAAAGAATGTGATCAACCTGTAGAGATTGCATTAATTATTTAGAAATAAAGGTTAGGGTGAGATGAGCCAGATTAATAGATTTGCAGGAACAAAGGGATGAGGGGATAATATGAATGTTATAAATAAATAATAATATAATGTTCCTATCATAGCCCAACTAGAATTATTACATAAAACATCTCTGGTGTCAGAATACAGTATAATACTGCAGGTCATGACAGCCCGTGAGATATAGCATCTACAAGATGAGCTCCATATATAAAAATTGGTGGAGTCATTTTTATTCCTAGTGGAGAAGTGTCCACAACCCAAAATTCACCAAGGCTACCTTGCTGGCAGTGTCAGCAGAGACACAAAAGATAGGATGGACACAGAGGCTTAAATATTTTTTCACCCCTAAAAAGATCTCTCTAAATCAGGATTACAAAGTCATTCCTCAAAGTCTTGCCTGACATTGCCATGTCAAGGTAGGAAATCTTAGGCTACATCTACACTGACATGATAGAGCATCCTTGCCAGTTTAGATGCTCTCTTGCACAAGAAAGCTCCGATGGCCATTTTAACCATAGGGCTTTCTTGCGCAAGTAATTCATGTTTCCTGTCTATACTGGCCTCTTGCACAAGAACAGTTGCACAAGAGGGCTTATTCCTGAGCGGGAGCATCAGAGTTCTTGCGCAAGAAGCACTGATTTCATACATTAGAACGTCAGTGTTCTTGCGCAAGAACTCGCGGCCAGTGTAGACAGGCAGCAAGTTTTGGCACAAAAGCATCCGCTTTTGCGCAAGATCGCACCAATGTAGACACAGCCTTGGTGTTGCTGGCCAGGTTCATAACTGCTCTACAGCTTTCATTTCTAGGACTGCTATTGTTACATTTTCTCTAGAAGCCAGATTCTCTTCATTCAATGGGAAAGAACTCCTGCAGAATTTAACATGTGCAGCACTCTGAAGGAAGTTCAGGTTATCAGAATTACATGAAAGCTGAGGAAAGCTTTAACTCACAAAAGAATTGGCTGCAGGATGTGAAATATGAGAAGGAGAATGCTTTGAATAGACCTGGAAACTCAAACTTTTGCAGCTGCAATTTGAGATCAAGGTCTGTAAGATTCACCATAAAGGCAAAGCTTTACTGAATGAACACAGCATAGGAAGTGTCTGCACAAGTCATGGTGAAGCAGGAGATCATCAGCTTGGAAATTGTGAAGTACACTTACAGTTCCAATTAAGGAACAACCATGAACAGCAGAACAACTACATTGATGCTTACAGGGTCGAAGGCATATAATCCTACATGTATTGTCAGACAGAAAATGAATCTGAACACTTGAAAATGTGAAGGTATTTTTAAAGAAAGCATGTATTTATATAATAACAGACAAATTGCCACAAAGAGGGAAAGAACTTTGGATACATAAGATACTGAAAGCTCTGGAGATAATCAATATTTTAGTACTGCTTGATGAAAACATCAAAATTAAAAACCAAGAGAATCTATAACATTGTGCATAGAAATGAACAGCTATTTTATCCTGCTTAGCCAGTTCACATACAAATTCCAGACGGGTGTAAAGGACTGACACAAGTTGGCTGCCCAAATTATGTCATTTGAAATAGCCTGGTTTGAAAAATTCATAAACCATGTGCTGCTTCGTACAGTGTCTTATCCTGATTTTACATTGAATTCATAATTAGTGACCCAGAAAAAATCCCCATAATGTAGCAAATATCAGGGCATAGAACACTGTAAACTAAAAACCAATTTAAAAAAACATTGATTTTTAATTATGTTATTAGTGCCTCATATGATGAGGGAAGAGGAATTTGTTTAATGGGAAATTCCATTATTTCAATATTCATTACATTCTGAGTGTCAACAAAAGCAAAGAATATTGAAAAATTGTGAATGAAATTTCCCAAAAAATTGTGGGAGGCCAATTGAAATACTTCATTTTGATAAAATAATTTGTTCATCATAATTTTGATATTTGTGTATTTCTAATTATATATATATATATATATATATATATATATATATATAGTGCATCTATCTATCTATCTATCTATCCTCTAATTTGTTCAAGAACTCCTCCTAAACTATAAGAGCTAAGGCCATGAAATTTGGTAAGCAGCTTCCTCTTATCTTAACATGAATCAAGGTCGGGGTTTGGTTGTTCTAGGGAAATGGCATGTGCCTGGAATGAGGTTGTTTCCCATAACACAGAAAGGTAGGGGACTGATAGGAAGGGGGAGTTATTCTGCAGCGAGACCACTGCAGTGCGAGCAGGATCACTACACTGCAGAGTGACCACAGAAGTGTGGCCACATTAGGAAGTAAGTGGCCAGCTGGGACTCAGGTTCACCATGTTGCTAGCCACCGGACCAGGTAAGTGGTTCTCATGACCCAAACCCCTCTCCCCGGCCCTTGGCCACAACACCAGATGGATCCGGTGGCCCCAGCCCACTTCCCCAGAGGAGCTAGTGGTTGAGGTCGGGCACCGCAGCTCTGGCTTCCCCTGAAGGAGACTGGGAGAGGGGGAAAGCAGCAGCTGCAGTTCTATCTGTACTGCTGTGGGTGGCCCCAGTTCTGCATTAATCACCCTAACTCATACCTCCCAGCCCTCTGCCATTACCCCGGCCTTAGCCCCTCACCTCTACCCTAACTCCTGCACCCCCACCTCCTGATGTGAGCCTCCTCCACCTCTCAACCTCACGCCCTGACTCCAGCACCTCCCATACTGCAAGCCCCTGCCCTGGAGGAACCAAGAAACACTGGATAAGTCTTCTAGTAAAAAGAAAAGTAGAAAGAAAAAGTCATTTCCAAATAAAAAATCCAAATATTCTGTTCCAGGTATGTTAGAATGGAATGTTTTGACCATTTCAAAAAGTCATTTTCATTTTTTCCTAAATGCAATTTCAACAAAATGAATATTTCTTACAGCAAGTTACATTTCATTGAGTCCACACTTTCCAATAGAAAAACATTCCCATCAGAAATGTTTTGATTAGATTTTTTATTAACACCATATTATTTATTATCTAAAAGGGACATTGAGTTTAATTTGTGCCTCCATTCGGAAAGATCATGATTGCTTTTCCCCACATTGAAAGAATTATTCCACGGTTAGAAGTGAGTGTGCTGCATGTAGGGTTATGTATGTCCCAGCAAATTTTTTCAGAAATAAGAAGTTCTAGAAATGACCTTTGACTTCAGTGGAAACAGTTTGTCACCCAGGAGCCATACACATCAGATCATGAAGCTGTGTGTCTTCTAAAGACATTTAATGTTCTGTAGTGCCTCTGTTTTCAGTGATTATTGGGGAACTGATGCCTAGTGTTTAGGCAATTTCCTTTGATCAGGAAATTCCATGTTTTGATGATCAGATTAGGTGTCATTATAGAAGGTTCTATAATAGTCAGCAAAAGATGCAATTCTTCTGTGTAGCTGATTGCTGTTCTGACAGGATAGAAAATGTGGAAAGATGCTCTGCAATTCTATAGCTTGTAATTAAATATTCTATTTAATGGTTTACTAAAGTGTTGATTTTAGTACCTCTTTGTTTTATATGTCCATCTCTACAATTGTGCTCCTGAGAGATTCAACTTTTATTTGCATATTGATTTTACTTTTTTTATTTTAGAGAACTCACTTATTTTTCCCTTTAGTGCTACTTTTTGAGTATCCTACAGACTCGTGCCTTACATGCAGGACAGTCAAAGCAAGTCATCTTTTTTGATGCAAGGTTCACCAGTCTGAAAAATATCCCATCTTCAAATGAGAAATACTGTTAGAATCAGCAAAACTTCCAAAACATAGGCAATGTCATGAGTGTGACCTGTCTACATCTTCATTGTTCCTATTTTGCAGGAAATACATTATGTTCATTTCTATAAAATATTGCAATGTGTAGCTCCTGGATGTCAACTGTGAAACCACCATTACATTGTAAATAACATACCGTAAATTAGCATACATAACCTGTGGGTTATGCACGTTTTTACAAACCCCGTCCCCTCTCTCTCATGGGGTATACATGTCCGCGGGGTATACAAGTTTATTTTTACTCATAGGCAGCTCTGTCCCATTAGAATTAGGTCAGCTCCGCTCCAGGCAGGGAGGGTCTAAGTGCGCCTCCAGTGCTCCTATGCTGTGCTCTCCATTCCCCCACCCAAAGGAGGGTGTGATGTGCCTGGCTGCAGCTGCGCGAGGCCTGGGCACAAGTGCAGCTCCCTGAGCTGCGCTCTCTGTACCCCCCGCTGGCAGCAGGATGGCTACCTAACAAAAGATGGATGGCATGCAGGACATTGGCAGTTTATCCTGGTATGTGCAATTACTGTGAATTAGCCTATAGAACCTGCTGGTTATACACGTCCATGGATAATCTACGGGTTTTTTTACACAGCAAAGAAAAAACGCGGGTTATACACAAGTGCGGGTTATACATGAGTGAGGGTTATATATGCTAAAACATGGTAATGATGATGGGGAATTTTATGTTCTTGAATTTCTACTTGAAGTGCATTAAAAATGAGAAAGAAGCCAATCCCTGGTGTAAAACAGAGAAATAGGTAATCTCCCTGCTTCTGGCTCTGGGCTCTCATGCGATGCCTGTCAATCTAGTCTTTTCATTATGTTAAACATTTTTGAGCTTCTAAATACCCATTTTCTGTCTATGGGAGAGTATGACACAGAATTTAAAGCCCCACCTCCATATGAGATTAAAGTTGCACTGAGCAATGATGAATTTATTTTCCTTTTTAACAAAGAAGGATTTTTATTCATTGAGGCTGTGTCTACATTGGTGCGATCTTGCACAAACCCAGCCGCTTTTGCGCCAAAACTTGCTGCCTGTCTACACTGGCTGCAAGTTCTTGCGCAAGAACTGACATTCTAATGTATGAACTCAGTGGTTCTTGCGCAAGAACTCTGATGTTCCTGCTCAGGAATAAGCCCTCTTGCGCAACTGTTCTTACGCAAGAGGCCAGTGTAGACAGGCAACATGAATTTCTTGAGCAAGAAAGCCCTATGGTTAAAATGGCCATCAGAGCTTTCTTGTGCAAGAGAGTGTCTACACTGGCCAGGAGGCTTTTGCGCAAAAGCACATCTCTTGCGCAAAGGCACATGCCAGTGTAGAGCTTTCTTCGGGAAGAGGTTTTTGCACAAGAGTTCTTCCGCAAAAGAGTTCTTGCGCAAAATCATGCCAGATTTTGCATGCCTAAGTGTTTCTGCTCCTGCTGAGGAAGAACTCATATTTACTACACCACTATAATATTAAAAGGACTTTCTTTACTGTAGACTTCACAAAAGTTTATGGGCCCTGAGTACAAGAGAGAATTTAAAACAATAGTGCTTTTGTAGCCAGTTTCCCTAAAACTGACTGGTAATAATAAGGGCTACTGACTAATTTTTTGTTTGCTTTTAAATACCATCCCCAAAAATTAAAATATAAACTTAACAAAGCTATGGTTCATAATCACCAACTCTTTTGGAGATAAGTATGTAATTCCTAGCAGTCCTCATCCAGAGTTGAATTTGCAGGTAAGTTTCATTTCAGAACTTTTTGAAATCTATAGAAGGACTGATATTAGGTGAGGCCCATTGTTCCAGAGGATTTTATTGGTACATTCAATGATATATGTTTAGTAGGAGAGGTGTCCATGCTCACTTTCTTCTGGTACCTATCTAAAACAACTGCTGTCCTATGCAGCAACATTTAAGGAATTTTTATTTCTGTGATGATGTGCAATTTTGGTATGAAGGCTATAGAAAATATAGCACTTGCAGATTATTTGATATTTTCCTTTATACCAGATTATTCAGTTTCCTAACAATTTAGAGCCGGGGTGGGGAACCTTAGGCCCAGAGGCCAGATCCAGTCCCCAGCTTGCCTGGATCCAGCCCCCTCCAGCTAAGGACACCTCCCCCTTCAGCACTGCCCTCCAGCCCCCGCTGCCTCCCACTCAGCTGATTTTTCTGTGAGTCATCGGCCTCCAACCCAAAAAAGGTTCCCCACTACTGATTTAGATTGATGCTTTTACTCTAACCAATTGTCAATTTGAAGGACCTGATAGGGCACTTTCGACACTCAGAATCACTTTCTTCTCTTGCTACTTGAAAGGTAGGTCAGTGGGAGGAAAATCAGACCCAGTGTGCTGTGCTTGTCTCTATAGCTTCTCTTCTTTTCAGTATCTCCCCTTTATTTGCCTTTCTCACTTGCAACACATGGCGCTACACACTCAGGGTACGGCTAGACTACACAGTTTTTTATGGGATACCAGAAGTATCGTGGAAGAACTGTTCCACGTCCAGGGAACATGTTTGCTCTTCCACTTTTTTTGTAAAAGAGCAAATGAGCTCTTTAAGAAGCCCCTGTTTTCCTTGTTCCAGTTTAGCGGGCCAAATGTTGGAAAACCCTCTTCTGACAAAAGAATCGGAAAAAACTGCAAAAATGTGGAGCACATTTTGTGTAGCTTTTTCCGAAAAACCAGTGTAGTCTAGCTATACCCTCAGTTGGAAACTCAGGATTTGCAGTGAGAACACTGACCGTGGAGCAGTTCTCATTATGCTTTAAGCCCTCTCAGTCATCAGGGAGCTGGTTGTGGGATGAGTATTTACTCTAAGCTCTTGCTCCAGTGTGACCATCTGCCTACAGTCATCCTATCACAGGATGAATTCTTATTTCCCTGTAGAGGACAAAGAAAAATTCCTGGTTTTCTTATGTCTCTCTCCTTATGATGATGATGATTTGATATGTGCTGCTTGATTTCTTCTCTTCTTGTCTAGGGGGATATCATTGTGTTTTATTCCAGAGGCAATATTTCTTAATCCTTTTGTGCTCCCCAGCTTCTCCTTGTCTGAAGGCATGAAATGTCATTCAGCACACTTTCCCTCTTCAACCATCTCTGCTAGCAGGCAGGAGAGTTGTACATGTAACTGGAGAGCATTGCTGCTCCATCAGCCCTTTTGTCTTGTGTTAGGAGAACTTTTGCAGAAACATTTATCGGTCTCCTTAGATAGCTTCAAACAAAAGTTAGATCATTTCTTGACTCAGTGTGGCAAACGAGAAGGGGGTGATTTTAGACCAGCAGTGACAGGAATGATTCTCTAAACCAGTCATCTTTCTCAACTACGTTATCTCAATATAAGGTAACCTTTTCCAAAGCACCTAAGTGCTGTGAACCTCTATGTGCATAGAGTCATTTTTGAAAAATGTACTCTGACTCCTGAATCACTTAGGGCATGTCTAGACTACATCCCTCTTTCAAAAGAGGGATGTAGTCTAGATATGCCCTTAGCTCCTTATGAAAATTTTACCCCTAGTCGTTTAAGAATGGACTCATTCACTAACTTCCTGATCCGATGTAAAAAAAAAAATGCTTGCGCATCAGTAATTTAATTAGAACATGTTCCTGTTCCTTAGGTGTAATACATTTCATTAAATCTTTCTGAAGTTTTTCAGAGATTAATTTTTTTTCCAGGGGAACCAATCCTTTTGGACGGGGGAACAAAACCAATTTTGTCTCACACTCTGCTCTGCGAGCAAGTGTCAGGTTCAGCAGATCTTTCTGATTTTGGTCTATTTGTTGGGATGCATTTTGCCCCATGATAGTCAGGTTGCTGGTCACCTGTTAAAAATGTTTTGCCTGTCTGGGTGGGACATTTTATAGCTGAGCTCCCACACCCATCTTTCAACATTTTAGCTGCTGATCAGCAAACTTCTCATTGTTTAGCTGCCGAGATCAGATCTATGCTATTAGGCAATCTCTCCAAACAACCAGATATCTTCTTCTGCCTCTTTCCAAGGATCTGTACAGCCCCTTATTGACTCTTAATATACATCATATTTGAAAGAAGTGCCTACTGGTAACTTAACATTCTTCACTGGAAAAACTGTTGTGTATTTAACTCATTAGGTAACATGGTGTAAAATTAAATGAAGACAAGGCAGTTTGTAGTTTTCATAAAAACTAACAGGTTGAATTAAAGACTGGGGAGTGCCTAGGATTCAACTCGACCTTGTAATTCGTAAATCATGTGAAAACTACAACTGCCTTGGCTTCACTAGGATTTTATTTCATTTTAGTTAACTTGAGTTAAAAAAAATCCCCTTCTTCCCAGTGAACACAAGGCCTCAGGCTCCATAATTAGCATTTTGGTGCAGTGATTACATCAACGCCCCTAATGACAACTTATGTGCCACCTTCTCATCTCCACCCATCACCCTCGATGATGCCTAGGGCAAATTCACTATAATTTTCATTGGCATCCCCAAGAATGCATTTTGCAAAGAGAAAAGAATCAGATTACAAATACAAATGATAAAAGTTACTTACATGGTGTTTTTACCTGTCAAGTGTGTTTCCTAATCAATTTACTCCCATCTCAAATCTCCTTGGAGCCTTTCTTTTCCAGATTTGTCTCCCAGCATTAGAGACCAAGTGTCTTTGCCACAATATTGGCCTGTCCTGTCTGTAAATCCACCCTAACCAGTCCATCCCAGTGGAGGGGTGACCCTGCAGTGACATAGAGCTAATGAGACTCATACCCACAGCCTACTCCCCCATTTTTGCTCTTGTGTAGGGGAGAGTTCTGGAAAGGCTTCCTCTCTGTCAGATGCATTTTCAACTTTCTGTGCCCATAGAGAGTCTGGTATAAGTTTGAGATGCCTAAGCCTTGCTTTAACATTGTGCAAGGGGACAGCCATATCCATAGTACCTTTCCCCATGCATAGACCAGTACAGATTGTGATACTGAGATCACAACTTTACCCCAATTTGACAACTTTACTGTCTCATTCTCCTCTCATGAATAGTAAGCTGATAACACTAAGACTCCATTGACTTCAGTGGAGTTATTCCGGATTTACACCAGTCAAAGAAAGAAGAGATTCAGGGTAGAGCTAGAATTTTAAGGCAAATTTTTGGCTTGCTTGCTTGAGGTTTCTCTGATCCAGGAAGAGTTTTCTAAAGAAAAAGATACCCCCAAAAGCCACTTGGTTAGGCACTTACCTGGAATATGACAGATCCCAGTACAAATCCCTACTCTGCTTAATTTAGATAAGGAACTTGAGCTTGTTTCTTCTATGAAAGTATCCTAGCCATCAGGCTAAGAGTTGTTCCTTCTGGTACATATAATTTAATAGTCTTTAGACGAGAAAGAAGGACACTGACTGTACTTTGGTGGCAATGTTCCCTCTAATTTTTCCCCACACGTGTGCAGAATAATTTTTATGTGCACCAAGGCATATGCATATGTGCACCACCAATAGAAACACATGTTGCCGGCTATGGGCACTCTGCTAATCAACTGGGTGGCATCTGACTCTTTCTTGGGCAGTCACCCAAGTGCTCATCTTACAGGGAACACTGCTTGGTGGCTAGGGCTCTCCCTTAGAAGGCAGAAGACTCAGGGCCAATCCCTACTCTGCCCTACCCACTGGGCTATTGGCTATCTGAGGGTGTGTGTGTCACTCTGATTTTGTCACAAAAGATTGTGGTTTTGTTAGGATGTAGAACCAAAAATTGTCTAAACCTCGAATATTTGTTGTCAAATGGAATTCTTATTTTCTAGTCATCCCTAATTCAGACACCCCAGTATCTGAATTTCAATGAAAATTGTATCACTCTAAATAACATATGTAAGTACCCTCACCACAGTAGGCTAATGATAAGGTTATTACAACTCATTATGCTTCAGGGGATAAAGTGCATGCCTCTGGTCATCAAGGTGTCTGTCTCCAAGCTGTATGATTACACAATTAACTAAGACATTCTTCTCTTAATTTCCTATCTGGAATCAAGTGTTGGTTTATTTGCCAGAGTCAGAGGCTAGTCTAGATGTACTTTTGTATTTGCTAAATATAGAACTTAAGTAGCATCATTACCACACCTGTCTGCCCACCTCACCTTTTATCCATAGCCAGAACTCTTGCTGAGCCTCAGTCCCTGAATCCAGACCCCTACAAAGACCTTCTCTCTCCATACAGACCCCATCCCTGCACCCAAACCTCTCCCTGCTTAGTCCCTGCATTTGAAACCCCATCTTGATGAGTTCCACCAGCCCTGTACCTGGACCATCCTGATGAGCCCTCACCTCACTGAGCCCCAACTAGCTGTACCCCCATCTCTACCCTTCCAAGTCCCACTCCCCAGCACCTGGTCCTCCCTACTGAGTCCCTCCCCCCCATCTCTAGACTCCCACTCCTGCACCCAGACCATCTTCTGCTGAGCCTCCCACACTAACACCCATCCCACCGAGCTCCATTCTCCCAGCAACCCTCCCCTGAGCCCTATCCTCCAGCACTCACACCTTTCCTGCTGCACTCCATGCACCTTCACCTGGGCCCCCTGCAGGGTCCCATTCCTCTTGGACCCCCTCAATGATCCCACTGTATCCAAATCCCCCCCCACCGAGACACCCCATTGAGCCACCCATGCTCAGATGTCCTCACACAGAACCTTCTCCCCGAACACTAAGACCCTTCATGCTTGGATCCTGCTGGGCTGGGCCAGCCTGCCTCACACCTGGCCCAGGGGCCACGACTTGGCATGAACATGAGACTCTGTCCCACTCACTTGCTATTTTGTGCCTGGCATGGAGGGGCAAGGACCCAGGTTGTTTCTGGGGCAGGCCAGGTCCTTGTGCTATATCAGGATTGGATGCAGCCTCAGTGTTGAGCCCATATCCTGGGGGAGGGGTGGGAGCCGCAAGATGATCTGCCACCTCTGTGCAGCCAATGGCCTGTGCTCTTCACTGCCTTGTTGGAGTCTTCACATCTATTTATTAATATATAAAATATGCAGAACGTTACAAAAATTTAAAATGTTGTGTGTGGAACTTTTATTTTTGTCACAGAAATCTCTCAGGAGTAGTGCTCAACCAGTGTAGTCAGAATGACATTATGATTTCATTGTGGACGTTTTTGGATTTACAAACTCTGAGCTTGTTTGTGACAGCATACATACTCTCACAGCCATACTCTTGTTGACATGACATTTTCTCTTTGCAAACTGAGAATTGCACTTTTAAATTAAATGTTTATAATCTGTAAGATAAAAATGACAACGTTTTGAATCAATAAAATGTTAATCATCATATAATACCTTGGGGAAATGTTTTCCACTACATCTTTACACCAAGAATAGAAGTGTGAACCTCATCTCCCCACGGGTTCCCCCTTTTCCCCTCCCGCTATTCTTTACTTATTTCACTGAGAATTAGAAAAGCTTTTTACCATTTTGTCTCTCACTTTGGAAACAAGTCTGACCCCAAGTCTTCTCTATTTGATAGCACAGTGATAGATCCGGAAACAACATATAGCTTAGAAACATACTAAAAAATAATTTGGGGGGAGAAAACTCCAAGTTTTAAGGGAATGTTGCTGCAAATAGCTTGGCATAAGCATGTTCTAAGTAATTCTCTGCAAAAAGCCTTTGAAATCCAATGCTTATTAAGGCTATGTCTACACTGCATGCTTTTTTTGAAATAACTCATGTTATTTCAAAATAACAGAGTGCATCTATACAGAAAGCCCATTATTTTGAAATGACTGTGAAATAACGTCCTTCTTATTCTGACTTCTGTAACCCTTATTTTACGAGGAGTAAGGGAAGTCAAAGGAAGAGTGTTCTTCCTTCAACTTCCTGCTCTGTAGAAAGACGAGTTAAGGTACGTCAGCTTCAGCTACGCAATTAACGTAGCTAAAGTTGCGAATCTTAACTCGACTTTAGCCCTCAGTGTAGACCTACCATAAGAGACTTTGAATGTTAAATATATTTCTGAAGCCCTGATATTTGCTTGCATTCATTATTCTAAGCTTTCAAGAAAATTAGCCTGTAAATGCAATGCATTGAAAACTGAAAGGGTGGGAGAGAGGATGTGGACAAAAAAAAATCCCATTCTTTTGCTCAGCAAACACGTATTTTCTCCAGAAACACTTCATTAAGCAGCTTTTCGCAGTTAGCTTTATCTGTTTGTTTGTTAATATAGTTCTCCTTGAGCAGTAGAGAACAGTGTTCCTAAGGGGCTTATTCTCTGCATTCATTTCACCTTTTTTCTTGAGAACTAGGTTTCTTGAATGTCATTTATTATTTGTATTATCATAGCACTGAAGTGCTCCAGTTATGGATCAGGAACCCATTGTGCTAGCTGTATGAACACAGAACCAAAAGAGAATCCCTGCCCTGAATAGCAAATATATGATATAATTTTAAGATGTGAGAGCTGAAAGTGCAGTGGGGGAGGGAGGGGATGCGGTGTGAGCCAGGCCAGCTGATTCCTGGCTTGTCTGGGTCCCCACCACTGCGCTTTAACCTTTAAAATGTATTAAGAGTCAGACGGCTCTAAATACATTTAAAAGGCTGAAGCACAGGAGGGAGGGACCCAGCGTGATCTGGGATAGCTGATTCCTGGCTCTCATCGGGTTCCCCCCCCCCCCCCCCCCCCCCACTGCACACCATGTAAAAAGGCTGCAGTGCAGTGAAGGGACCTGGCACGAGCAGGGAATCAGCTGTCCCAGCTTGTGCTTATCCCCCTGCACTGTGCTTCTGATTTTTAAATGTATTAAAATGTATTTAAAAAGCAGAGGTGCAGCATCTGGGACTGGGCACAAACTGGGAATCAGCTGATTCCCCACTCACTCCTGGTCCCCGCTACCCCCCTGCCTCTCGTGCCTCCTGCAGAGCCAATGCTGGGGGGAATCAGCTTTTAAGCCAGCTCACCCCAGCACCCAGCTCCTGCTCCCCCCCGCCCTTGCTGCCTCTGATAGAGGCAGCAAAGGGCAAGGGGAGTGACTAGTTGAGGGACTAGTCAACTATCTGATAAGCTTTTGCTCATCAGATAGTTGACTATTCACTTACATCCCTATTAGCAACATACCAATGAAATATTTTTGAAAATTTTTTTAAATGAAGTACCTGTAGACTAAGGATGTTAGCTAGCGGTTAATTCACTAGTCGAGTTAACTTCCATCGACTACTCGACTAGTTGATAGGCACTTCCACATTCCTCCTTTGAAAAGTAGGAATTCCTTCTTCAAAGGAGGAATATGAAACTCTGCATGCAGCCCAGGCCAGAGGAAGTCCCTCTGACTCCTGGCTGCACACAGGCCAGCTTTGAAAGCAGAAGTACCCTCATGGAGCCTGGGGTCAGCAGGGGACTTGAAGTCCTTCGCTCACCTTGGACTCCATGCTGCGCTGCTGATTTGAAATGCTGTGTGGAGCCGGTGATCAGCTGGAGTCCCCAGCTGTCCCCAGGCTCTGTGAAGTACTACCCCTTTGAATGCTGCCTTGGCGTTTCAAAGTGGCAGCGCCACACATCTGATACAGGGATCAGCTGTGCGGCGCTGCCACTTTGAAGTACCGTCTCTTCCCCCCCATTTGCTGCCTCTATCTGACTAGTCGAACGACTATACGATAAGCACTTCTTTATCGGATAGTCGACTGGTCGACTAGTCCTTAACATCCTTACTGTAGACTAAACACAGTAATTTCAGAAACTGACAGTATATACTTTGGGTTGGCAAATGCCTGTTAAATGGCTTTATTAACACTTGAAGGGCTCTTTCACAGGTTGGATGTTCCGCTTTTTCACTTTTAAGTTAGCTAGATCCTCTCCAGAGGAAGCAGAACCACAGAACAGTGAATGGAAGAGGCAGGTGGGTGGACATTAAGACCCAGTGATACCCCAAATTTTCAGGTCCCCAATGCAATTGCATATTCTGCATATGGGTAAGAACAGCTCTGATGAGTGAGTGTTCTATGAAAAAACTGAGACACTAATTAATAATTATAATGACTATGAATGTGACTCATATATATTAACACTACATAGGGAGCTATGGATACTCATTAATATTAAGTTTTACAGTCTGTGACCAAACAATGGGAGAAACAGCTCTGTCCCAGATAAGAGGAAATGTCAGAGCTATCCACATGTCTCCAATGAAATTAAGCAATCTATGACCAGAACAATGGAAGTAATATTTATTTTCAAGTAAGCAGCAGAATGAGAAGACCACAGGGAGAAGAACAGCATAGGGTCATTCATCCAGCCTCTTGAAACAAGGTCATTGAACTTTGGGAGAGATGCACTGAGAGAGAAAGACATGCTGGTATCCATCCCTAGACAGAAGGGACCGGAGTTCTTGAAAGCTGTGGAAGATGGATCCTTCAACCAAGGAGTTATGAGACTGAAATCTTTGGGACTTGAATATAGATAAGTAACTGATTGGGTGAAGATCTTTTACCTAGGAAAGAAAGTTAAGGCAGCTCCTGGTATTTCTCATGATCCAATTGAAGAAAATTGTTGATGCTGGTGACACAACATAATTATGTCTTTTGAATAGAGTGGAGGCTCCAGGATGTGGCTAGGGATGGAGGGTAAGCGGAGACACCAGGTTTGAGAGGAGCTCAGGGCTGGGGCAGAGGATTGAATTGATCCCTGAGGATTAGAGAAAGAAATTCAGGTCTCAGACAATGAGTGATAGGATTAATATTAAATTTGCAAATCCATTGCAAGAATACATAAAGTGAGTAGATGGATGTGCCGTTTGCACAATGGTGGGAACTTTAGATTCATGCTCATCAAACAATTTTACAAAAAGTATAGACCTCATCTTTGAGAGCATGCCCTGGTTATGAGAACCCAAAACATGGCTCTGAAGTCTTAGATCCTATGGTGCTTTCACACGCCAGCAAAAATCTGACTGCAAGACCAGAGCTCATACATTTAATGCAGGAGACTGCCACCTGATGCTCCTAGAGGACACACATAAAGTATGAATAAATTCTGCTTAAAATTGTCTACCCAAAAACAAATGGTGATAAGAAGAGCGGTAAAGTAATATTATCACTGTAAAAGCATTTCAAAATTTCATATTATCATAGCACATATCTATTCCTGTATATTTCCACTCTCTTCTTTCCTGGGTCATCATCTTAAATTTATTAATAATTTTTACTGCAGCCAGCAACCTCACAAAGCCATTATATGAAACGACAGAAGATTCTGCCTCTATTCTGCTTCTTGCATGATCAGCACAATTACCAGCACCTTTGTTAATAGTGAAGATGAGAGAAAAAGTTTTTCTCACCTTGACTTTCAGACTTCAGGATGAGTTTGCAATGAAGGTGCAATATTGAATTAATTAATGAATATTAATATCAATTCATATATTTTGAATTGCAAAGAGTACATTTAGGATGGAAGTCATTGGTGGAGAATAAATATGGGACAACAGTTTCACTTTCATTCCTTTTTCTCATCTGCTTCTGACCAGACTTGAAGATAAATGAATAATTTTTTTGGAAATTAGGAATTGAAGAGTCTGAAGATCAGAGGTAATGTAATTAAGAGGTAGCTTGCACAGCACTGAAGGATTGGAAAACCAAGAGATAATAAAGAAATATGTTAGAAACTGTGATTAACAGTTTTTTAGACATTAATATGGTCTGTTGCACATCAGCACACATGGTACATTTTAGGAAGATAATCCCCAAACTGCAGACTAGATCAGGACAAAGGGACATATACCTCCCAATAGAGGAACACAAAGGGGACCAGTAGTTCCCTACATGTATGCTGCTTTTATTTGGTGGCTGCTTTGCCATGGAGAGGCAAGAATGGAGCAGAATCACCAATGACAGAGATTATCCTTTCACATAAAAAAATCACAGTCAAAATCTGTGGGAATAGGATCATTTCCTATGGATATTGGCCTATTCACATCCCTACGTTTCCTGTCCATCCCCAGCTCTTTTACAAGCCTGGAAGAGCTGTGCTTATGCTTCTCTCATGCCATTGATTGGGCTTTCGCTATCTGCCTGACCAGACCCCTTCCAATGTGCATGAAAACCATAGACATGGTATTACGGCTGTGCAGGTAACATGTTTTTTTATGAAATATTTTATACTTGGCATTTACAGTGTATAGAAGGAAGTCTGAGAATGGCAGTTCAGGCTCCCCACTTCTTCCTACCTAGTGCCAGACACTAAGTATGTGAACTGAGTTCAAGGGCTAGAGTAGCTGAGTGGCCATGCAATCTGGTGGATATTGGAGCAGCTGCTTTTTTCATACACATAGCTCCATTGGTTCCAAACCCTTTCCACTATCGTTGGTTGTTCTCTTCACTGTGGAGGGGAGAGAGGGCCCAACAGAAATCAAAAGACAGAAGAGCTTATGGAAATTTCTGTTCTCTTTCTGGAAAGCTGGTGAGTTTCTGCATGTTTTTCTATTTGACACCTCTCACTCTCCCCATCCCGCACCTTAGATTTCGCCAACTCCTGGAACTGAGCCTTTAGGAATCCTGTCCTATGGAGTACAACAATAATGATGACTAGAGTCCTTCAACACCTTTTCCCAGCATTCTTGTATAACCTACAGTGAGGGAAGTCAATTTACAGTGAGAGCTTGAGCTGCTGGGGAAAAGGGGGGCTTGAGCCCATGACCCTGTGCTCCCCAGTATCCCCTAAGCCACTCCAGAGCCCATCCCACCTCTCTACCTTCAGAGAAGTCAGTTTACTTACCAGTTTTGTTCTACAGGATTCTTCTATCTGACCTAATATGTTTGCACTGACCATAAGTTCATATCCTTGAAAGAGAGTACGCACATGCACAGGCACACATGTGTGCGTGCGCATGCACACACACACACACACACACACACCCTCTCTCCCTCCTTGTTTGCAATTCTAACAGAATTCACTATTTATTGGCAAGAATTTTAATGAAGAGTGGGAGAGATGTGTGTGTACGTGGGGGCATGTTTACCCTTAATGAAGCCTTCTGTACCACAGAGCATGTTAACAACCTCCTGCATTCCTTCTAGTGTGTCAAAAATAGCAACAACTTGTTTGCAGTCACTTAACCTTACACACACACTAACTGATGTGTGTCTGTGTTTACTGAATAACATGCCAAAAACAAATGGTTCCAGCACAGCAGTTGCAGTGCTCCCTACCTTGACTATCACTAAGGAGAAATTTTATATTTTTTTTGATAATGAAACTATAATATAATATAGGGCCTAAATCCTAATATACATAAACCTCACAAAAAATGTACAGGACTTGGGACTTCTGACAATCAGAAGTCTTCTGCTTTCAAATAGGGTCACCCTCGGTACTATATTGATAATTAGATAAAACATCTGGTTGTACAACATAACCAATTGTTTCGGCAGCAACAGTATTAAGCAGAAACACTACTTTAAATAAGAAAAGGCTGACAATTATGGTAGCTGTTAGGCACAGATGGCATCTTTGGTTCAATGACATAATAACTCATGAAGACATCTGGCCTTCAACCTGATTCCTCCTTTATGATGTTTTCCTAGTCTCCAAGCCCACTGACTTCTTTAAAATTACAGGAAAATGTACTGAGATCTAGCACACAGATCCCCCCTGAAAGTTTTATCTTTTCTCTGCAGAGCTGGGTTGAATCTGTCATGGCTGCCAGTTTTGCAACCCTGATAGAATTCACTATTTATTGGCATGAGTTTCCATCTTGGAAGGGTGGGGATATTTGGGTACATGTCTGCCCTTAATGAAGCCTTCCACACCAGCTCTAAAACAGCCACAAAGCATGGTTAATAACAGCCTGCATTCTCTCTAGTGTGCTGAAAATAACTAGTTTGCTGTCACTCATGCCTCTATAATGCCATCTTGCTTGGGAATGTTTCCATGTTAACTCAGAGCAGGTAGACACAGCTGCTGTAATTACAGCAATGAGGTTTTTGGCTGAACATAAGGGAAAAAAAAAAGAAAAGGGGATTGGATCAGGGTGGGAGGAGGGCGACAGAATAGACTAGGCCACGATGGGGAACCTCCAGCGTGCTGGCTGGATATATTTTGTATGACAGGTACTACTTCTTGAAGTTATATATATATATATATATATATATATTGGTTTCTGTTATTTCCACTCCAATTCATCTGATGAAGTGGGTTTTACTCACGAAAGCTCATGATTCTATATATTTTGGTTAGTCTCTAAGGGTATGTCCACACTACAGCGTTATTTTGAAATATCTTTTTTCGAAATAGTTAATTCGAAATAAGATATTTCGAAATAACAAGTCTACACATAAAATGCATTTTGAAATAGCATTCTGCTATTTCAAAATAGCGCGTCCACACTGATTGGACGCTAAATCGCATTTAAGGCCAGTTGAAACCGGTTCCAGCAGGGTATCAGGTCAGGAGTTACTTTGTGTGGCTGCTGCCTGAGGCTATCTGAGGTTTGTGCTTAAAGGGACCCCCCTGGACAGCCGGTTCTCAGCTTTCCCTGCTTGCTTGCCTACCTCGCTGAGGGACAGCAAAGCATTTTTGTCTCTGCCTGCTTTGGTTGCCCTGACTCAGGACACCACAGTACTCGGCCCCATGGAGCTGGAGCTGCCCCTGGGCTCTCTGGTGTTTCTTTTGGACATGTTGCTGCAAGCTTGGCTGTGCTTTCTGCAGGCTGCCTCACAGCATCTGCTGCAGCTCCACCCCCACGCCGTCCTCTGGACCCTCCTGGGGGACGGGGAGAAACAGCTGCAGCTCTCGGATGCCAGTGTGCCTCGCCGCATCTAGCATCTAGCATCTGGACATCAGCAGTGACTGATGGGACCACATCGTTCTGGAGCGCAGGGGAGACCAACAATGGACCCAGAACTTCAGGATGAAGGAGGACACCTTCCTCGAGCTCTGTGAGTGGCTCGCCCCTGCTCTGCAGTGACAGGACATGCACATGAGGCCCACCATTCCCCTCCACAAGTGTGTGGCCATTGCTCTCTGGAAGCTCTCCATGCCAGATAGCTAGCGATCCATGGTGAACCAGTTCAGCGTGGGGAGATCCACCGTCGGAGCAGTGCTCATGCAGGTATGGCAATCTTTGGCCACCGTGCCAGGAGGCAGGGGGGATGCGAGGAGGGGATTGGCTGCCCCAGGGAAAAGGGGGGAGGGGATGCAAGTCCTCTCCATGGGAGGGTTTGTTCTGTCCAACTTGAACTATGGACTGCCCTCGGTGGCCAGGATTGCGGGGGGAGGGGTTGCTCCTGGGAGTGGGGGCACGGGGCAGTGGCAGGGAAGGAGCACTCTCAGCCACCCTGGCACCCCAGTGACTCTCGGTGGTTTTTTGTGTCCCTCTGCACATGGTCAAGGCCATCACCAGAGTGCTGCTCCACAAAGTCATCCGCCTCACTGATGTGGACACAGTGATCGAGGGGTTTGGCGCCCTGGGCTTCCCCAACTGCGGGGGGCAATCGATGGGATGCCCCTGGACCACCAGGCTTGCCTGTACATCAACCAGAAGGGATACTTCTCGGTCATCCTGCAGGCTGTGTCTGACCACTGGGGCCAGTTTGTGGACATTAACGTGGGCTGGTCTGGCAAAACACACGACGCGCGGGTTTACCGCAACTCCTCCATGTGCTAAAGGCTGCACGCCGGGACTTTCTTCCCCGACCGCCACATCAGGGTCGGGGACATGGACATACCAGTGTGCCTGGTGGGGGGTTGCAGCCTATCCCCTACAAGCCTGGCTGATGAAGCCCTACACAGGACACCTCAACCCCTCCCTACAGGCCTTTAATGCCAAGCTCGGCAGGGCCTGCATCATGGTGGAGGCGGCGTTCAGCCAGTTGAAGGCTCATTTTAGATGCCTCCTCCCCCGCCTGGACCTATCCGAGCAGAATATTCTGCACATGGTGGCCACGTGTTGTGTGCTGCATAATTTGTGTGAGAGGAAGGGGGAGGCTTTCCTGCTGGGCT
>CM057846.1:62858835-62875244 GCA_030068395.1 Apalone spinifera | reverse complement strand
CTCTCCCGCTGCAGCTGCAGATCTTCATGCACCCAGTGGTCGAGGGTGCAGTGCTGGCCTTGCAGGATCCCCAGGTGCTGCCGCTAGTACTCCTCCTGGTTACAGGTCAGCCTGCTGGACCCGGGTGCGGGAGGCTGTCCTGGGCGGGGTGGTGCACTCGCAGCTGCTGCGGCTGTGGAGAAACAAGAGAAGTGGTCAATTATCCCTGGGGACACAGTGGGTGAAGCCAAGCCCCGCTCTGCATGGCGAGGACAGCAGGTCTCTGCACCGTCGGAGCTGATGTGCTTGCACAAAGGCCATGTTTGGCATGTCCTGCTATCCCCGGGAGTGTGAGCTGGCCCGGGACCGCACCTATACCTCTGTGCTGCATCTAGTGTGGAGGTGTGGGGAGAGGGGAGATGTGCCCTGTCTCTGCGTAGAGGGGGCTCGTGGAGGGAGGGCATCATTCAGTGTCCCTCCCTGGGTTCAGGAGCATGTCATGTGCCTTCATACGTAAATGCATGTGGGTAACAGGCCAGGGCCCCTGTGTGGCAGCCAGCCGAGGCCACATGCCCAGGGTGGCACAGTGCATGCACAGGTTACTGCATGCTCCGTGGTTAGCAAGGCCCACACACGTGGTCCCTGGTCTCCCTCTCTCCCCCCTTCTCCCCCGCCCTCACCCCACTTAAGGGGACAGTGATGGCACTCACATGTTAAGGCCTCTCCGGCCTCGGATGACATGAGTGACAGGCTTGCTGGAACAGCTCGGGAGTCCTGGGTGTGGGGCATGCTCCCTCCAGGCTCCTGCGGCTCCTGGCTGTCCTCCTCCTCCTTGGTGTCATGGGCAGGGCCCGCTGCCCCAGGGTCGATGACCATCTGGGGGGCACGGACCGTCTGAACCCCCAGGGTGCGATCCAGGGCATCATAATAGGGGCAGGGATCTGGGTCAGCCCCTGGTTGGGAGTTGCCCCCTGAGGCCCTGGCATAGGCCTGCCACAGCTCTTTGATTTTCATGAGCACCTGCTCCTGGGTGCACATCTGGCCTTTGGTGGCCAGGCTGTCAGCCATCCACCTGTAGTCTGCCGCATTCCTGCATCTAGTACGGAGATGGTGGACATTGGAGGCCTCCTCCCAAACCTCAATGAGGTCCACAATCTCTGCACTAGACCAGGAAGGTGCCTGCCTTTTGTGGCCCCAGGCGGGCTCCTGGGAGCTGCCAGCCTGCTCATGGGGAGTGGTGGAGGGCTTGGTGCCAGTAGGTTATTGGCTCATGCTGGGCCAGGACCACAGACTGCTGGCTCTATGCTGGCAGGCTTGCAGCTGGCACAGGCACTGTGGCCAGAGTCTACCCCTTTAAGGGGTCCAGGGCTCGGAGGGGAGCAGAAGAGTTTTTCTGGTTTGGTCACCAGAGTGGCCACCACGGCACCCTGGAAAAGGCTGGAGGCCCCCTATTTTGAAATAAGCATCTACACAGCGCTTATTTCAATTTAGCTATTTCGAATTTGGTGTTGTTCCTCGTGGAATGAGGTTTACCAAATTCAAAATAAGCGCTGCACTATTTCCAATTAATTTTGAAATAGCGGTTTGGTTGTGTAGATGCTAGGAAAGTTATTTCGAAATAACGGCTGTTATTTTGAAATAACTTTGCTGTGTAGACATGCCCTAAGGTGCCACAGCATTGCTTGTTGTTTTTAGAGATCATTGTTCATTTTGCAAAGGGCCAGTGTGTCTCATGCACAGTGAGGAGTCACCTTGGACGGGGACACCAGCCATCACTAAAAAGAACTCGGGCCCAATCCATGTGAGAAGCAAGAAGCTGCTTCAAGTAGCAAGCATACTTCACAAGGTGGGCTACATGTACTCTTAATCCACTTCATAATTCTATACTCTAAAACTGTGGGCACCCAAAATCACATTATCAAATGGAGGTGTAAAAGCTCTGAATTTACTGTAAATGTATTTAGACACTCCACTACCACATTCTATTGAACAGGCAGAAGGGAGATTGTATGCTGATTTTTTTTCTGCATCAAACACTCTGGAAATCCTCTTACCTTGGTACTTATTTAGAGCAGTGAACTAGAAAAGGCTGTTGTTTTTCATGTGTTTATAAATTTTTCTAAAAGTTTATCTTGAGTTCCTGAGGCATGTCCAGGAAGGTTGATAGAGTAGTGGGAATGGTGTTGAAGTTATTCACTTTAGCATGGAGACCAGCCCTTGTATGGCCAGCATGAAAGTGGCTGAGAAGCCTGAAATTTGTTCTTCATTTCTCTTTGATGTACTCTGCTTCAACAACTGCACTGAGGGAGACTGTGAAAGCTGCATCGTGAGTGAAGTGGAGAAAACCTGAACTATACGGAAAAATCTTTCAAACCCCAGGGTTAGCTAAAAGCTTCCTGAACAAGTCAGACAATAATGGGTCAGACAGATTTCTGCAGCAAAGCAGGCTTGAATAATGTGAGGTGCTGCTTCTGTCTTCTACAAAAAAAAGAAATTGATGGGTTTTGACAAGTGAAATAAAAGGACAGAGAATGACCTAAGTGAGTGAGAGCATCCAATGTGTCTACGCAAAAAAAAAAAAAAAAAAAAAGGAAGAATGCAATCATAAAGATTCAGCAAGAGAGCATAAGGCATTTTGTCTGATAAAATTTGATGTACTGGAAATTTGGCTTGCTGCCCTGCAAACAAAGAAACAAGTAAATAGATAGTGGCTTGTGTTTAAGTACAGGCAGTGTCTATCAAAATAGCTCAAATACTAATTATAGTATGTCAAAGACTTTTGACAGATGAGAACTACAAAGGTGACAATACTAATGCCACTATCAAATGCATGGCACCTGTGTGAAATAGGACAGGCTTTCCACTGCAAAGCTAATGGAACTGACTGTAGACAGCAATGATAATGGCAGTGCACAGATTGCTATTATTACTGGGTTAGCCATTGCTAGGAGGCACTTGCTGTTTAGGATAGAGTTGTTATTTCCTCCAATATAGTAAGTGCCAGTGCCTGTAATTGTTGCTGAGGAGTACAGTTAATAGTAACTCATTATTAATATAACAAGTGGTGGAATTTTTGAATGACTGAGCAATTACCCCTTGGCCAGTTTATTATTTTCCGACAAAGAGGACCTCATAAAATGTTTGCTAAGAGAGAAGCACACAAATGGTTTGCTTGATTTTATATTTTTTAAAAAGCTAGCAATCATTCCTGCTAAATCAAGTGAATGGGATCTGGAACTGCTCATAAAGGATAAGATCATTCATTTGTTTGCTCTTTCTTTCTAAGACATCCTGTCGGGCAAAACTTGAATAGGCGCAAAATCTTATTTTGGAGAGCAAACTGCCATAAAAGCAGCAGACTGGCCACTTGTGGGTACAAAATATGAATGTGTAATAATTCAGGCAGGCCTTTACCTTGTTGTTCACACACTAACATTCATTCACATATGCTAATTTGAGAGTGAAGACTGTAACCGCTCCCCTCTTACCACTTAGAAACCCCATCTGTCGCACCTCTTCAAAGGACTCTTTTCTGTCATTCAGGACACTTTATGCTTGAAAGAACAGTGAGTGCAGATATGAACATTATATAGAGTGTGAAAAGCCTTTGTTCAGAATCTCCTGGACAATATCTTCCTGTTAACATAGACAGTTATTGAGCATCTAAAATGTACGGCTTCGGTCTTCTTAAACTTGACTTATTTTTAAAATTGTGGGCATGGGAATGTTTTACCGGAGCCGAATGTGATTAAAAAGAAAACCATTTAACTAGAGAACTCTCTTTTTCATCCTAATTAATATAAAAGAGTGACTTATCCAAATACTCTTTGGAGTGTTCCCATCTTATATTCTATAGTAAAAAAAAGTGCAGTAAAGTCAGGATGCTAAAATCCATTTGATTATGGAAAATATGGGTGCCTTGTTACATAGCTAGCTATCAACCTGATATGACCTAACCAGTGTTACTAAGATATGTAACATTCCTGTTGAAGACAAATGAACTACAGCCTTCCAAAACCACAAACTACACCACAAATTATTTCAGCCCATCCTCTCCCTCAGATTTCAGCCCCTACACTTTGCAGGGGGAGCCAAAGTCAAATTTGATGGGACTTTTACATGCCCGTACAAGGATGGAATTGGGGTTTCACCCCTCTTACTTCTTTGTATGACCCTACTGAAATTGGGTACAATGTAAAAGTCCTACCCCTGAATTTCAGCTTCCCCTTTTTGAAACAATCACAAAGCAGTAGGGGTCCAGGCTCTCTCTACATTAGCAGAGATGCAGAAAAAAGATGCACATTGTGATAGCCATATCACATTTATACAAGACCAATCACACTGATCAATCTCACAGAGCAGGAAGCACATGGACAGCAGCTTCCCTGGTTTAGTGTGGAATTAAGCTGAATGCAATGGAGTTCTTTAAAGTTGCCTTTGTATTTACTCTCTTGGAGCAAAGCTAGTTATTGTACAATTCTGTATATGACCATACAGAGCTAAAAGAAGGGCAGATATAAATAGTTGTGTGTGTGTGAGAGAGGAGAGATGCAGTGCAGAGTCCTACTGTTTCAGAGGGAGAACTGGGAAGCAGACTGCCTTGGGGAAGAACAATGCATCTCGTTGCTCCCCAGTGCAGAAGGGACCAGGCACACTCATATGCTTCTCGGATGAATCCAGCATACTCCCCGCCATTCAACTTTTGAATTACCCTCAGCATGCTGTGTCCCCAACAGGAGAAAAGCGAGGGAGTTGTCCTTGTGCTCAGAGTAGAGCTGAGACCGCAACTCTGCCCATACACAAGCTGAATACACGCCCACACCACATAGGCTGAGATTATATTCATGTGATAGGTTGATGTGTGTTGAAACTTTTGACCTCTTCAACTCTCCTCAAAGCCTTCCCTGGGCCTTTAAACTCTTTTGAGTAGCTACAGACCATTTTCTTTCTATTCATCTTTGCGACAAATACTGAATTTTCTCCCACAATGACAACTTCATCTAGATCAGGTAATATTCATTGTATAACTAATAGCATTTCCTGCATTTGTAAATGTCACAGCTTTAAGGGCCGTGCCTTGTAATTCTGTAGGACTTTATGCAATGTGAAAAGGGGGGTTCTCAATGGTTCTAGTCCAAGCTTTTGGGATTTAAATGCATGGCATTGTTAGGTATAAAATACAAATTTTAGGCCAGTTTCAGAGATTTCTATAGCTCCCACTAAGCTCTCCAGAGTTAGACTCCTAGTATTTGACCTTGGCTTTACTGATGGAAAAATTATAAGCAATTGTCCTGATAACTTTAAAAAAAATATCTACAATATTCTTAAAGGGTTTTATTCTGTAATGTATAGAATACATGAAGATAACATGTGTAAAGTTTTGTCAGCTGTCATTTAAAATGCCTGTACAGTTTATGAAGGAATACATGATGGGACCTGGGTGGGTCACAGGTTCTACATTTATACACATGCAAAACTCTCTGTCATTTAAAAGATTCCATCCTGTGCTGTGCCTGTGATGTAAATAGTATCTGGTAAAATCCTTTCATAAACGTATTTTTTACTGGGACTAAAATACCCAAGGAGAGTAGGTTTTTTTAACATTCTCTGAAGAAATCTCAAGTACAGACCTAGCAGCCATCAGAATGTCGTTTTCCTATTGTTTTCTACTTTACCTTATTATTTATGCCTTTTCGCTTATAGTTTTAAACCCTAAAACCCTGCAGTTTAGAAATTAGAAAAGGAATCTCTCAGGTATCAGTTATGGAGACTACCTTATATTACTGGCAATTTTCTGAACTTAGAATGGCCATACTGGGTCAGAAATTGCCCATTATCCTGTCTTCCAATAGTGGCCAATGCCAGGGAATGAATAGGACAGGTACTCACCAAGCCTTGGTCTACACTAGGGAGTTATTTTGAAATGACAAGCAGAGTGTCCACACTACCAAGTCCA
Organism: Apalone spinifera; assembly: GCA_030068395.1. Lineage (NCBI taxonomy): Eukaryota > Metazoa > Chordata > Testudines > Trionychidae > Apalone > Apalone spinifera. The sequence continues at coordinate 62,869,309 of CM057846.1, read as the reverse complement.
TTATTTTGAAATAAGGGGCTGGTTATTTTGAAATAACAACTCTTGCTTTCCACACAGAATAATGCTTATTTCAAAATAATTATTACAAAATAACAGTACTGTGGATGCTTCAGTGCTGCTATTTCGAAATAATTACTGCCCACTGCTTCCTCGGGAGTCGAAATAGCACATCCACATTAAGGGAGCCTGCCTTAGACTAATTTTGAGGCTTCCCTGTAGTGTGGACATGCTATTTCGAAATAACTTATTTTGAAATAACTCCCCAAAAAACTATTTCAAAATAATTTCCCAGTGTAAGGATACCCCAAGCGATCTATCCCCTCTTGTCCATTCCCTCCTTTTGGCAAACAGGTGCTAGGGACATTATTCCTGTCCATCCTGGCTAATCCACATTGATGGACCTGTCCTCCATGAACATTTTTAGTTCTTCTTTGATGCTGGCTTGTGTCTTGGGCATCATGACCTTCTCTGGCAAGGAGTTCCACAGGTTCACTGTGTGCTGTGTAGAGAAAGTATTTTCTTTTGTTTAAATCGGCTTCCTATTAATTTCATTTGGTGACCCCTAGTTCTTGTGTTATGAGAAGTAAATAACATTTACTTTCTTCATAGCAGAAATGAATGTATAGACCAGGCGTGGCCAACCCGCAGCTCGCAAGCCGCATGTGGCTCTTCCCCCCGATCAGTGCAACTCACGAAGCAGCCCCTGAGGCTCGCGAAGCCACCCCTGCCTCCTCTGTGCTCACCAGGGTAGTGGAGCCGTCCAGATCCAAACTGGTGCCTGCTGATGGAAGCCTGCTGAAGCCAAAAAGCCTTCTTAAAGGGACAGTCTTTTTTTTTCCTCTACCATTTTTTTGCCCCGGCTTTTCATGCTGGATCCAGCTGGATCTTGGCTCTTTGTTCGGAATGGGTTGGCCATCCCGATATAGACTATCATATCCCTCATTAGTCATCCAAGCTGAAAATTCCCAGTTTTATTAAATATGTACCTATTCCAATTCTAGTATATCTTTTTTGAGGTGGGATAACCAGAGCTACCTTTATTATTTGAGATGTGGCATACTGTGGACTTAAACAGATGCAAAATAATATTTTCTGTTCTATTATCTATTCCTTTCCTAATGATACCAGATATCTTTTTTTTTAACTTCCACTGACAATTGAGCTGCACAAAGATAAAAAAGGGTTCTTTGAGTATTTAAATTAATTTGTTTTGCCATATTGTAGCCCCTTTTGTCATAAAGTGAATTTTGGTATTCATATTAGAAGTTGTTTTCTATTCATCTAGTTAGGTCATATGTTTTACTTTTTATATACTATCTGACCACTTTCAATTAACCAACTGTGACAAGGCATTTGCCCTGCACTGGCTCTTTAACGGCAAAACCCCAGCCCGGAGTGAGGGCTGAGAGCAAAGCCCCAGCTGAGGCAGTTCGTGCTAATGAGGACCCAGCTGGGGCTATATAAAGAAGGACTCCTGGTGGGAGAGGGGAGAACTGCCTGCTGCTCTGGAGAGAGAGCAGTAGGGAACTAACTGCCAGGGAATTAGAAGGCTTCCTGGAGGTAGAGCAGTGCTGAGGAAGCTCTAGCCATGCAAGCTCCCAGGCTGCAGGGCTTGAAGCAAGACCCGAGGCACCTAGTGCTGTAGAGAGGCAGCAGGGGCAGCAGGCCCACACCCCTTTGCCAGAGATGAGTGGCCATTGCAGACTGCACTTTGCCCCTGAGGAAGGGGCTAGATGAAGACTGGCAGTGGGTCATTGAGGCAAGGTGTGTACAGGGGAACTGGGTGCTCCCTGGAGAACAGGATGCCCTGGGGAAGGGAGGACTCTGAAGTGCAAGCAGGATAAACCCCACCCCCTGGAAGGAGGGCTCAAACACTGGTGTGGACACTGCTGGAGGACAGTGTCCTGAAGAGGATGCTGGGGACAAAGAGAAACATGGGGAGACACCAGCTAGAGAGAGGCATCCAGCGAGCCAAACAAGTTAATTCCCAGGACTCCTGGCTGGAGGCGCTATGCAGGTGAGTCTGCGCTATGACACCAACACAGAAATGAGAATAATGATGTCCAGCCATCTGAATCTGAGGAAATATTAGCCTGGTCATTTGCAATAAATACATCTCAGGAAGTACATCTCACTTGCATTTTTAAAAAAAAAAATATTTTATTTTTCACTTCTTCAAGTAATAGCAAATTCCTACATATACAGCACAATGGGACAAAATATATTACATATATTTATTCTAACAATGTCATTGGAAATTAGAAACTGAAGTCCTCTATAGAGCATTATTCTGACAGGATGCTATTACCAAGGAAACGTGGCACACTGGTTCTAGAAATTCTTGGAAAGAATGAAAAACTGCCTTGGCTCAGTCTCAGTTTTGGATCAATCTTTGCAGGGATTAGAAACCAAAGTCCTAAATCCCATTAGTGAATAGACAGAAAAGCTCAGTATTGTACTCAGCCTAAAAAAAGCTTAGTTGTCTTACCCAATGTGAAAATCAGGTCAACCTAGCTGTGTGACTATGTAGGTTACCATACGAAGGCATCTTGAAACCTGTAGACTAAGAATGGGGATAAAATAAGGAAATAGTATCCACATTTAAGTAATTTTATTATTCCTGTATTTTTCCTTAAATATTGGATTTTTAAAATAATTCATTGCTGCTCGCTCTTTCCAACCCATTTTAAGTTTCCTTGTTTGCTCACTTATATGTATCTCAGTGTCCCTTTCTCTAGCACTAGTGTTCTGTTCTGACAGTAGTGTTACTCTGATGAGCAGTAGCTGGTGTACAGGGTGTTGGATATCTGAATCCCAGTGGAGGAGAAATCAGTGATGTGGAATCTGGGTGTATTCTTAGTGTAACTTGCTTTATTTACACCTACACATCAGACTTGAAATAAGATGGTCAAATTACATGCAGAGTAATCCCTTTTTCCAGTAATAATAACCCAACATCAATGCTCATGGAAACTCCAGTGAATCTTGAACTGTATGTACACTCATATAATCATAGATAAAGTCAGACTGGGAAGAACAGGACAATCAACTGTGCCATAAAAGAAATAGGACAATATGAAATACATTTGTTCCTACAAGCTCTCTCTGCTCACCTTTTCAAATAGATGGCCTGCAGTTTAGAAGTAGAATAAGCAGTAACTAGAATTTATAACTGAAAACGGTTATTGCTTTTGAAAGCTTAAACAGTTGCATTTTTCTTCAGTTATAGAATCATAGAATCCTAGGGCTGTAAGAGACCTCAGGAGGTCATTGAGTCCAGCCCCCTGCCCAAAACAGGACCAACCCCAACTAAATCATCCCAGCCACGGCTTTGTCAAGCTGGGACTTAAAAACCTCTAGGGATGGAGATTCCACCATCTGCCTAGGTAATCCATTCCAGTACTTCACTACCCTTCTAGTGAAAAGTTTTTCCTAATATCCAACCTAGACCTCGCCTACTGTAACTTGAGACCATTCCTTCTTGTTCTGCCATCCATCACTACTGAGAACAGCCTTTCCCCATCCTCTTTGGAATCAGTTATTTTTATGGCTTCGAAACACACCATGACATGTTCTGTATATCTTTCTGTTATAATCAGTTGAGAGATATTATTTTTAATTCGTCAACCACCACCAGATAATTTGCAGCAAAACCAAAATCAACCAAACAAAAGCAAACAAACCAATAATCGGTTTAAGCTGCTGGATGCTATTGTAAGCCTGAGAGCTTTCTTTTGTTTCTGGATTTCACTTTTTGTAAGTACAGTCTTTGCTGTAGTTAAAAATAAGTTTCACTGATTTGAGAACCTTCATCTTTGCAGCAGACCCTAAGTGTGCTAATTACATGTAAACATACTACTGGTATGTAAAATTTACAGGTAAACCTCTGCCTTTTGAGTATATTATAAAGTATCTATCGTCCCATGAAAGTTGTGAGAGGTACTGTAGTAATTATGCACAAGTTAGGACTCAGATAATTTTATGTGAATGCAATTTTGGATTTTACCTTGGCTGGTTTGTCTGTTTTATGTCCCAATAATTGAATACATTGGCATATTTTTGTCCTTTAATAATACATTGGTCTATTGATGAACACAGTAGTTTAGAAAACAATTTTGTAATCAAGGTGGCATTATTTCCTTTCCATCTGACAAATACCATACATGTATCAGTTTACACTGGGTTATAACAGGTAATCTGGCATATAGGTTTCATGACTAATTTGTGGAAAAAGTAAAGTTTATATCTCAGATATCAATATTTTAAAGTTACAATCTGTTCTCAAACTTAGTTTTGGAAGCAGCCTCCCTCTAAAGATTTTTAATCTTCTGAAAAATAGAACTTTTGACATACCAAAAGATTTTAAAAGCAATCTGAATGTATGGCTGTTTTGTTTATTTGGTGTGTTTTTTAACATAGTACTGAAAGAAGATCACAAAAAGTCATTTTTCATCAGTTGGAAAATTGTACTTGGAAAATAAAAGGGTGAAGTCTATTCCCACTTCATTTTCTTGAGCTCATGTCCCTCATGGTAACAATCTATGAAGTACCCAAACCATTCTTATTAAGGTTTTAATGTGCTAATGTGCCCCCAGTTTTTAAATCTAATTTTACTTACAGCCAAATCACTCATATTAAAATACAACCAAGAGTGCGAATATATAAAGTATTTTAGAGTAATGACTAGTTTATACATTTTAAACTTTCTCTTCCTTGCTGCCTGTTCCTATACTGAATTTCTCTTACACGGCTATTACATTTACCATAAATTCAGTCCAACAGCTTTAGAAAACAAAGAAATGAGTCATTAGTTTCACTGGATACTGGAGCATGTTCCTTGTGTTTATACTTATCTTTGCATGTTTTCTTTAATTGTAAGTTAAATATTTTACCTGCTATAGAGATCTTCACAGAGGACAATCTTTTATAGCTTGCTCCTCCTTTTCTCCCTCCTATTTTAATAGCAGTAGAGATTGTTGAGCAAATATCCTGCTCTGGTACACTCTTCCCCCAGGGAGCTTCCCCAAGGAGATGGCTTTTCTTGGCCCCTCACTCCACAAAACTCAAATCTCTGCATAGGATCCCCATCCCTGAGAAGGTGGTACCTTTTCTAGCTGACGATTTACAGAAACAAATATGGAGACTGAAATATCAGATGAAGAAATTGGAGGTGGTGGAGACAAAGTCCACTCAAAATCTCTTCTTAGGGACATCACCATTTAGAAATAGACTGTGCAGGGCTTAATAAAAATGCTTTTGTGCTATCAGAAGTAAAAATCACTCTAGTTCACCTCTCTCCACCTTCTCCATAACTTTCCTGACCAGAAAGGGACAGAAACATTCACTTCTCCATCTAAGTGTATCATCACAGAATGAAACCTGCTACTAGTATAACAGAAGACTTCCACCCAAATAGCTATTCTATTTCTAGAAGTCTTCCCTATAGGTAAAAAAGCCCTGTTTTTACACAGATCAATGTTGTTTAATACAGTGAGCAGCTTCCTCAGGTACCACAGCTATAATTATTGAGATTCCATCAGAAATCTCTTGCGATCAGCAGTTTTGGGGGAAAGATTACAGAAAGGAAAATTGTTTTGGGAAATGTTATGATGTTAAATCGTGCATATATAAAACAGCCACGGGGAAAACTATTTTCTTGATAACTCAGACACATATGTATACCTAGAGATAGTGAGATGGAGGATATCACTGAAAATGTTATTACGCTGACAAATGAAAACTCAGCCAAAACCTAGCTGTTGGATGAGTCTGTAGAGATAAAAACTCCCCTAATTTATGATTAAACTTGTGTTAGTAATCGACGTGCCAACTGTCAGCAAAATATCAATAATGATTCTTTTACATCTTAGAGTACTAAGCAAAACTGGTCATCTTGCAGGTTGTTCCAATTAGGAAAAGAAATTGATGATGGAGACAAGAATCTTTGATATCTTGTTTATTTGCGAAGAACATACAAAGCCCTGTTCCCCTGAACATGGAAGAACCAAGAAACAGAAGCTAGTTTCCTTGTTCAGAGTTCTCAGCAGGGGCGGATATAGGGGAGGGCGAGTGGGGCGGCCGCCCCAGGCCCCGCGCTTCAAGAAGCCCCACGCATGTGCCGTGGCAAAGGGGGGCCCCGCGAAATTGGACTGCCCTGGGCCCCGCAAAATGATCATCTGCCCCTGGCTCTCAGACCTCTTTTACTCAGCACCTAACTGAAAACTTCTCTTCATGGCTCTCTCGGGGCATGATTGTCCAGGCTGTGTCTGCAGTTATGCAGTCTATTTCTCTGTGTGTGTTCTCTCCTTTAACATTTCTCTTCACTTCTCACCCGTGTTGCCCAGAGCAACATTTGTGTTGTAGTTTTGAACAGCAATGGGTACTAGAAATAATTCCCATCTGTTGCAGAAGAATCTGAGAAACAATTTCCTTATTTTGAGGCAACACAATTTTGGATCATAAAAGAAAACTCAGAAAAATTCAAATACAGGTTGAACCTCTCTAGTCCATTACTCTCTAATCTGGCAACATCCGTGGTCTGGCATGATTTTAGTTAGCTGGATGTCAATTTATGCTGGCTGTGGTCAAGTTTCCAGCAGTCCCATAAAGTTTGTTGGCAGGAAAGCTCAACAATATTCCCTTAATTAATTTTTCCAGCTTGTTCAGTTCTGGGTGGGCAGGGTTTTCCAACCCAGAGAGCTGCCCCAAATCTTGATGGTTATCTGTTGCTTTGTCCCACAAGCTCAAATAATTAGCTATTCCTGGAAATTCCCTTACAAAGGATCCTATGCTGCGGGGATTTAAGAGATTGGTAGGGACAGAGATACTAGGACCTAGGATCTATCCTCCCCTTCCTCATGATCAGATCTATGCCCTGGGAGGAGAATGATGCATTGTCACTAACATTGCAGAAAGAAAGACAGTTTCCACCACATTCCTGGGATCTTATCTGCTAGCAAGTCATCTTTCCTCTGTAATCTGTTCCTGCTGATGGGGACCTTCCACACCTAGTCCCATCACCATTTCTGGGAACCCATTTTCCTCCTCTTGTAGAAGAGTTAAGCTGGAGAAGAAGAAAATACTATTTTCCTTGCTGTACCAGATATTAGGATTCCTTTCCCTTTCCCTTCTTTGGTAAACACCTTCTAATCCCCTTCCAATTCTGGTTGATTGGGAAGCTGATGTACACGTGGAACAAGTACCTTTGCTGGGCAGCTGATATGTTGTGACTAAATTAATTTTACTACAAATGCCACCCACCAAGTCTCTAGGCAGCCATGGAGAAAGTTAAAAAACACCCAATAGCCAATCAACTGTGAAGGAAAAAAATCCTTCATAACCCCAAAAGATGCCCACAGAAAGGCTCAAAATACAGTCCTACCCTAAGCCTGAAAGGAGCAGTTTTTCTTCCTAATATAAAATAGAACCCAGAGAAAGGGGAAGCACTATGGCACTATAGCCATAAAACCTCTATCCCCAATCCACAAGGAGGGGCGGGGATGACACTGGTGAAGGGCTGCAATACTTAGGAGGATACAACAAAGACAGGTAAGAAACACACCATTTCAAACACACCATAAGTACATATTTTAGCTGCACATGCTATGGATTTAGCAGACAGATTTCATGCTAACATTGCATAGTACTTTAAAACCTTGGGGGGGGGGGGGTCCACACGGTAGTCTCTGAAATGGTTTTTATGCCATGAATCCTAGGTTGTGGCAGAAAAAGTTTAGTGCGTGCACCTCTTCCCCCCCACCCTCCCCGTCCCCGCTCCAAGGCGGTCATGTGCAGCACCTGAGGTCTATAAAAACAGACCAAAACCATAATGAATATATCAGTGTCTAAACATAAGTTAAATAAAAAGGTTTTCCTGCAGTTAACTGCATGAGACAGCTGCAGTTACGAAGCAAGCTATAAACTGAGTCTCTTGTGGCATCTATTGAGCAAATGTTTGGCATGACTCAGGTTTTCTGATACTGTAAGTTTGGGCTGCCTCCAAAACAAATGAGGTTTAGGCTGATATAAGTCTCACACACATATATGCCTGTACCCATAGAACAGATTATAAGAAATAGTCCTTTTTCTGAAAGAATTTAAACTGAGTACCCTAGCTATTCATATTGGACCTAACATTAGATTAACATTACTGACTAATTTTTCCTAACGATAAACCTGAGTGTCACAGTCACATTGCCCACCTGCACATGTGACTGGGCTAACTAATGCACATCTGCACACTTTCATATTTGTAACTTATGAGCACAGGGCTCAGTTCTCAGAGGCTATGTCTACACTACAAGCTTTGCCGGAAGAGGCAATGCAAATGAAGTGCAGATTAGCATTTTCTTGTGCTTCATTTGCATCTCTTCCGATCAGTTTTTGTACAAGGGGTTTTTGCACAAAAAAAAGCAGTGTGGATGTTTCCTCCTTGCGCAAAACCCCTTTTTTGCACAAGATCCTTATGCCTCCTTTTTTGAGGCATAAGGATCTTGCACAAAAAGGAGTTTTTCTGTGCAAAGGAATGACACACAGGTCACCGGGTACTCCCCGCTACTGTCTTACCTTCTGCATGAAAGGGAATCTTCAGCTACCCCTTTAAGGCAACTTGCTGAAACTTTGCACTGCTGAGAGAGTGAAAAATAGCTGGATTGGGGTACAGGGTTGTCCCAACAATGCTTGTTTTCTGATTAAATGATGACTTAAATAGGTGGGCCTGGCACCACCAGACTTTTCTTCCTTTTTATTCAAAATAGATGTGAATGGGTGAGCTTGTCCTTTGGGGCTCATGAGAGGGATGCTTCTGACCTTATGGCCCCCAAGATGGCCCTGGGAACCTCTATAGCAGCATTTATCTAGTGTCAGCAGGAGTCAAACAACTGGATTTGGCAGGTGGGCCTTGTTAGCCTGCCATTGAGGAGCCATTTAACCTCCTGACTTTGCGTAGCCAGGCAACTCAGAAAGCCTACAGCAAGTTCTTTTTTTTTTAAGCTGTGATGAGTGAGTCTGCTACACTTTGACTTATGTTTTATTTCTCATAACTTACTGCTATGATTGTTTGTTGAAGAACCACTGAGCCTGGGAGCTGTGACAGAAGAAGTTAGTGGTAGGCCGTCTACTTTTTGGCTTTTTTTTTTAGTAGCCTATATACAACCCTGTATCCCAGGAAGTGGGGCTGCTATTAACTTTATTAACTTTCTTTATTAACTGGGGATGTCTGATGTTTTTCTTTTGAGGGAGAAGCAGGGATGCATTACAATGTGTTGAATCACAGAGAGAGTCTAATTCTCTTGTTCTGTACAATCATTTATACCTGTAGGTAATGGTGAAAAGAGTGTAACTTGGCAGTAGAATAGGCTGGGACAGGCACTGACTTTTCATGGCTTTGACCCACTGCTGGAAAATTGGGCTGTGGTGCTCCTCCTTCCCTGAGAACCCACTGTCTCCTCCACTCCATCCCCTACCCCGAAGTTCCCTGCAGCTTACTGGGGACAGGGGAGCGAGGAATGGTGTGGACTAAGCAGACTCTGTTGGGAGCTGCTGGGGATGGCGGCTTTGCAGGGGCAGGACGTCTCGGGTAGGAGGAGCTGGCACTCAGGGATGCTGACAGTTTGGTCCACTGTTGGGGCCAGCCTGGTGGTTTGGGGCCCCAGTGGCTGGGCCCAGACTGTCTCTGGTGGCAGTGGGGCTGGCAGAGCACTCTGAGGAGGCTACGGGATCAGCCAGATCCTGGGGCCAGCCCAGTGTCCTGGAACCAGGGGAGTGGAGGCTTGGTGGTGGTGGTGAAGCAGCAGGTCAGAGGAGCTCACAGCTCATCCTACTGTGGCTGGCATGGACAGGAAGGGACTCCTCTGGACTGGGGTATCCTCAGGGTTTTATGTTTTATGAGCAGGGCGGTCTCTGAGGCTCTGGCATGGCTTGGGGTTGAGGAGGTAGGACCGGCAGGCTTGCGTCCACAAAGCAGGAATTCACTTGCCACTCACTTCTGTAATGCAGATCTTTTTCTGTTCTCCTTCAAATGGCTAAGAGCTGTGCTTGAAGAAAGATAACTCTTGGTGGAAGATGTCCTCCCCCATTTTCTATATAGAAACTTACTGAATAGAGCAGTTGTCTCTAATTAGTGGCGCCCAACACTTCTTTTATAAGACGCTGTTTGTTTTAACATTGCTAATCTTAAAACCACTCAGGTTGAAATATCCCAAGCTGGGTAACTGCTTCTACGAGAATCTTCTTGGGAAGTCTTAGCAAGACTAACCCCAGATGTTCCTGAGATCTACATGGGGGAGAAGCTACACAGCTCTATTGTCTAGATCACGGATGATATCTGGCAGCAGGGGTGGTCCAAATGTCAGAAATGAAAGACTATACACTTGGCCAAATAGTAAGACTTGTGCTTTTAAGTGCACATGGTGTTAGAGATTGGTGGCTAAAAGATCTGGGAATAGGGTCACTCTCTCCTGGGCAATGGGGGGGG
>CM057846.1:62804349-62840134 GCA_030068395.1 Apalone spinifera | reverse complement strand
AGTGTAAATGTAGCCGTAGAGTTTTCCAGTTCCTTAGTAGCCCCCTGGATAGAAATGATGGACGTGGGAGGAAGGGTGAATGGGGATGGTCCTCTCCTCCCCATTTGGTGCTTGGCTTGTACTGTTCATGCTCAGTAACACTGCTGAAGCCTCAGGCCACTTCCTGCATGCTCTCACTCCGCCCCCCACATCATGGCATGCACAGATTGTCTCCCACGCCTGCTACCAAAATGTGAAATGGTGCCCCTGGCTTTAATGGAGGAGAAGAGAAGTCTTAGCCACATTTAATCAAAACCCTGAATATAGTGATGGCCACCAATTGCTGCTTTCTCTTGTGTATTTCATTTAGTGCCCTTTTCCTGAAAGTGTTCAGATCCCTCTCTTCTGACCCGTAGTTTAATTGTCTTTCCCAACTGTTTAATAGTTACTGCAAGGGACAGAGAATCCAAATTCAGCTTCCAGTATCTTGTGAGGCTTTTCTGTATGAAACAGGACAGAGTGAATTATGACCGTACTAAACCCTTGGAAACATTTGTTTAACAGATCTTATAGCAGTTTTGCTTGGCTTTTTCTCTTCTGGCAAACAGGCAACAGTAACTAGAAATTACTCAAGCTCTCTCTCAAGCACATCTGAGGAAGTAGGGTTTGCCCAAGAAAGCTCATGATAATATATATCTATTTGTTAGTCTCTAAGTGCCACAGGACTACTCATTGTTTTAGAAATAGCTCACTCTTTGAGATCTATATCTATGGAAGCTTACAGTCAGACATTGTTAAAATGGATCTATAGTAACTTCATCATGATGTAAGCAATAGTCATAGGAACATAATACACATTGCCCTTCATCTGATACATTGCAGGCCTGCATGCAGGAAATTTTGTGTTGGGGGTGGTGATGCTTGTTTTGTAAATATGAACCATCAGGGTATGAATGCACCACTATGGTTCCCCAAGTAAGCAGGGAAATCAGCGCCAGCGTTCCTGCAGCTGGTCAGAGTATGGGGGAGGGAGGCTAGGGCAGCACACTGCTCCTGCCTTTCTCTGGCCAGCCAGAACATGCTTACTTGGGGGACCATTGGGGTGCTTTCACACCCTTCGCACACACACCCCTGTGTACGGGCCTGCATTGTGTATCTTAGCACTGAAAGAATTAAAATGTAGCAACAGTAGGAACCACTTACACTTGTTCTATTTCCTGTGCCAGAAAGTTCCTCAAAGACCTTCCCTCCTATTTTGTCCTCAATTTAAAATAATATCTCACAAAAGAGCCCCTGGTCCCTTGAAGTTCAGATTGTTTTAAGTCTGACCAGAGAATTGCTTCTAGGAGTCAAATCTATGTACGCTAAATACTTCAGCACACTAATCTATGGGGATTGGAGGCATCCCATATTTAACTTTGAGAGCCATGTTAAAACTCTGTATTAGCTTGAAAAAGAACAAGGAACATTCCTATTGTGCTTAGGGAAACTGGACTAAATATTAGTGAACATGGCATTATTTGGGGGTAAGATGAGTGTTTCTATAGGCTATAACAAGTTAGTAGAAAGCATAAATAAAGCCAGCTTGGTTGTTCAAATTGCTGTAGCTCCCTTGGAGTTGAGGTTGAGACTATGCCCCTTTCTGATTCAAGCTAATTTAAATTCCTGTAACCAGTAGCCTTGGGGTTATAGTCCCCAGCCCCTTTGATATTAACAAGTTCTTATGACATGTCTGAAGTTCTCAAATGATAGATAAGAGCCAGCACAAGAGGTCAATTGGATAAACAAACTCTTTTTGTTTGGTTTGTTTGCATACTACTTCAAGTAACAACTATTAGATAATATTTACCTCTTAGTGAGACATCTGAACTCGTTTCAGGCTCCTAAAATCTAATTCTGTTTTCTCCCACATTGCTATACATGTCCAAATGGCGAGACAAAATAGAATTTCCTTTAGTCATAAACTTAAACTTACATTTCATTAGAATCCCTATTGTATTGGCTCACAAGGCCTTGGATGGTCACAAAGTCTCAGTCAGTGAAACTTCAAAATGGGAGGAAAAGAAACACTACACTGAGAAACAAATGCCACATTTAAGCTGGCATTCCTGGGGTAAGTAGGGTATTGAAAAGACAATATAAAAAGCTCTTTTCACTATAAGGGATGATAAACTTAAGCCTGGCTACAGCAGGCATATGCGACACAGAATGGAGTATAACTCGGCAGTTGTGGAGCAGACTTTTTTCTCGTTGCTTAATAACAGGTCTACATGGGGTGCAGAGGTGTGTGTGTGCGGGGATTCAATTTAAGATACACAATTCTAGCTAGGAGAATAGTATATCTGGAGTTGACATACCTTACATTGAATTTCTCCAGCAGCCCCACTGCAGGAGGTCAATGGGAGAAATTTTAGTCTCAACTTACCTTACTCCTCATGACCCCGTAGAGTACTGGGGTCGACAGGGGTGCCATCTGTAGTCAAGTTAGTGGGTCCTTTTTAGATCTGCTAAATTGAACTCCAGAAGATTGATCTTCGAAGTTTTGATCTCCTGGTAAGCATAGACAAGTCCTTAGTAACATGGTGTTGCTGTAGATTTGGATAGCTAATTGTGAATTCACTGAGAGCTGTGGTGTGATTCCTCTGGGAAACTAGATGAATACTGAGGCTGGGCTGAGTGAGGAAACAGTCAGATCAACTAATCAATGAGTTTTAAAGATTCTAAATTACTAGCTGTACCCCTGAACTCAGTCAAAATTACAGCCCCATAAAGTTCTTGGTATGAGGCTAATGCAGCAGATCCTTCTTCCCCTTTCTCTCTGCTTTCTGTTGAATAAAGCTTTTTTTTTTAAAGTGGGTGTTAGACAGTCACTGAGAAACCATTTATAGTGTAATTCATTATTTCAACTTTCTGTACTCTATAAAATGTCCTATCATTCAGATACCTATCAGGTATTTTTTTTTATTATGACTTTTCTCCCTAGTAGGATGCCTCAGTTGAACTTTAGGTAACTAACCTCCACACATTATCATCAGAGTACCAGGTAGGGACACACAGCAAACAGCTGTAAGTCTCTTGTAACTCTTATCATAATCTATTGTTGGACAAAATACTGTGATTTAAATATTAAGTGAAGAAGATATGCAGGAATAAAAGGCAGACCGCAGCAGGAGAAACACTGGTATTGGATCAGGCGTTCAAAGAAGGCTGCTTTGTTCAGTTCCCCCACAACCTGCAGGAGCAACTTTGGTGAGTGCCCAGAAATACTGGATGAAGACTCTAGCTGAAGACCAAACTAAACCCTGTGAAAATCTGGCCTGTTATTTAAAGACTGAGGTGCAGACTCTAGCCCTGTGTGATGAGGTGTCTGCCTAACACTGGCCTTTTAAGGGTTAAAATTACCCTGGGTGAAGGCTGAGAGAGTGGAGCCTACAGCTGAGGCAGACACAGCCAACTGGGGCCCAGCTGGGGCAGTATAAATAAGGACTTCTGGCAGAAGGAGAACACACACTTTTGCTCTGGCTCTGGCTCTGGCTCTGGCTCAAGAGGGATCTGGCCACCAGGGAAGTTGGAGGCTTCCTGAGACAGAGCAGTGCTGGGGGAAAGGCAGGCAGAGCTGAGGAGGGCTGCAAGGCCTGGGGCAAGACCTGAAGGTACTAGGGCTGCAGCGAGACAGCCAGGATAGGAAAAGGCAGCAGGTGTACGCCCCCTTGCCAATGCTGAGTGGCCATTTCAAACTGCAGTTTGCCCCTGAGGTAAGGGGCTAGAAGACAACTGGCAGTGGATCACTGAGGCCAGGTGGGTATGGAGGAATAGGGAGGTTTCCTGGGAGGGTAGGACCCCAGAGTGCAGGGTCCCCACCATAGGACAGTCTGAGGAGGAAAGGGCATTGTGTGCAGGAGGGGATGCTGCGTTGAACCAAAAGAAGATCTGGAACAGAGGCTGAAGGCACATGAGGGAGGAGTGCTGATTCTCTGAGTGACCAGTTGGAGGCACCGTGGCCGTGAGTGCCCACTCTGTGACAGCTTGATTGGGCCACTTAGATCTTGTTACTAATTGCTAGCAGGGAAGTCCTCTGGAATTGAGGGAACTTCCTGTCAAATGCATTGAGGCTGTTGGTAGGCCCTAGCTTGCTGCTAACAGTCCCTACTTTCCCCCTTTTGGCACAGGGACTTGAGGGCACTTTATTTTGCCAATCCTCTACTGATGTAGAGATAATTCTACTATGCTACTGGTCTAGTGTCCTCAGAGATGGCCAGTTTCAGATGGTGTTAAGGGGAAGCCTCAGAATCAGGGAGGTAGAACCAGCACTAGCTCTCTGAAAACGTGTTTGTAAAAATTTTCCAAGCTGCTTTATTCATAGGCCAGTCAGTCAATCCCTGGCACTACTAGAGTTCTCCCCAGTTTATTTTTTAGTACCTTGTATAGTCTAGTCCAGCTGTGGCCAATCTGCAGCTCGTGAGCTACATGCGGCTCTCCCCCCTCCGCTCCCCCCGGTGCAGCTCGCAAAGTCCCCCCATGGCTCGGAAAAGTGCCCACACACTCCCAAAAATGGCTCTCTCCTTCCAGCTCCCTGTGCTGACCTGGGTAGGGGAGCTGTCCAGTGCAGCTATTAAAGATGGCATCGGCTGGCGGGAGCCTGACGATGTGGCCAAAAAGGGGCAGAGCTTTTTTTAAGCACTGGATCCGCTGATATCTTGGCTCTTTGCCCAGAATGGGTTGGCCACCCTTGGTCTAGTCTGAAACATCCTCTCTACTGTGACTATTCAAACCTCACTGGAAGCTATTCCACAATCAAACATATCTTTCTGTCAGGGAGCTTTTCTTGATAGTCAGAAGATTAACCGAGGAATATCCCAGCCTAACACCAGATAAAAGAGCCTGCTAGAAGTAACGAATAGGAATTTCTGCCCAAGATACCTGAAACACAATAAAACGGGCAGCAACAAGGACATGCCATGGACTAGATGAGATGGTAAGACAGTTGTTTGTCTCAGTCTAAAAATATCAGAGTGCCTCCTTATAAGACCTTGGGGATAGCAGAAATTCATGCTGGTGACTAAGCCATTCCTTGCTATTGGACACTTGTGTTACTTGCTACTGGACACTGTACGTGTAACCTGGAGCCAGGGCTCTAGTTTGGTGTCTTGAGGGCAATGAACTTTGCCAAGTACTTTGTCACTGAACCATGCCAGTGATCCTTCTTTCTGGATAGTAATATTGAGGTCTGCTGAACCAATTATCTGCTCGGGGCTAGGACAGCATCTGGAGAAAACATACATGCGTGCATGGTCTCTGTCTCTCTCTTCTGAAAAGGTTCCTCAGACACAACTCTAAGCCTGACTACAAGGACACACACATTTCCACCAATCAATACCCAGCTACTGCATTTGCTTTCAGTCTCCCATAGAAAAAAAACCATAGACATGGTTCACCTTCTAATTTAGCTTTGCTCTGCAGCAAGGCTATGACTTGGATCGTGGCTTCTTTAAGTTTCCACTTTTGCTAAACAAAGCAGCAATTAAGTGGTTCTTAACTTAGCCTGAGTGAAAAGAGTCTATCCTTCCTATTGGCTTCAACAGATCTATATCTGCCAACAGATCAAAAACATAGCTGCTGACAACCACCCAACTTTCAGCATAGCATTATTTAGCTTAGTTTTTTCCTCACAGAATTCTGTGTGGTCCCTTTAATTCTTTTTTTAATGTTCCCAGAAATGAGAGCAAAACTGTAGTGCTTCCGTACCTCTTCCTCAGTTTACGGGTTACTAGGACAAAATGCTGTCTACATAGGCATGGATGCACCAGTGTGACAGATGTAGCAGAGGCATTAGCCAATGCTCATGTAAGTTGGCATTGGATCAGGCCCTTGCTGTGGAACCCATTGTTTTTTAGAATGGTTAGTAATGGCCAACACTTTTGTCTGTCTAACTCGGGCAATAGAGACTAGACTGCTAGCAGTAGCTAACCAATTTTACCATCCTTTGGGGGGGGTGAGGGGGCAGATGGCTACTAGTGGCTTTTTTTTAACTCAGCTGTGTAGGAGAAAGACTATGGTATATTGTACCACATAAAAGGATGCCACTAGAATGGATTTCTTAACATGGAAAACTCCCTGCTCCAATACTCTCTGGGGTTTTTGGTTTTTTTTTGTTTGCTTGGTTTTTTTTAAATCACATCATTTGGAGTCTTTCAGCATATGGAAATCCAGTTTTCAATCTTCATGAGCAACTGTACTTTGGGAACAAGCAGCAGCTTGAATTACGATTCACATCCTTAATGAAAGCTAGAGACAGAGTTGTGAAACAAAGCTGAGCAGTACTGACACTTGTACTGTGAGCTAAACGTGTTTATAAGAAATGCACTCCTGCTAGCACTTTACTATGTGTTAAATAACATTGTAAATCATTAACAAGGATTTTCCCCCTAATGGAAACAATTAATAGAAAATGATGCTTTCATTGGGCTCTTGTAAATCTTTCTGCAGAACTAAATAGAAAACACTATGCCTGTGTAATATATAATTGTGTAACTAGCTAAAAATTTAGAGAAAGTATTTTATTACCTAATTAATATGGGACTGCTGTTCTGAAGTAAGCTACCAAAAAAGAAACAATTTGATACTTCTATATTGCTATGCAGCTTCAAAACATGTACCCACATTGCCATGTCATTAGCTCGCACAATGGAGTCCTAATGTTAATTGAAAGCCTGTGAGCTCTACTACAATATACAAAGGTCTGAGAAGGTGGGAAGGGAAAAGCAATGCAATCACGATACTAAAAGAAACTGCTAGGGACCAAATGCCATCAGTGAAAGCAATGAGGTTGCATTAGTGTGCCTTAAGGAAGAACATGGGCATCAAAATGGAACTTGTTTTAACAACTTGTATTAGAATGCCTTAATTTGAAAAGCAGGGACTCCACATAATTGTGGGCAGCAGCATATTGTTTACTGGTTGCTGAGTGAAAGGGACAAAACTGGAAAATAGCTCTAATTGGAAGATAAGATGGCTAAGACACGAAATGTAGGCCTCCTAATGCATATACAATATGATAGTCTTGTATTACATTAACACATACTCTCTGTTTTCACTTCCTTCATTCAGATCACTACCTTGTCAGTGCTCATGCTAGATGGTGCTTATGGAACAGATCATTGTTCAATAGTTCTTCATCCTTCATTGTGGGAATCCTGTGCATTATTTACCACCCACCTTCAAACTTGGTATGTTGTTTACCACACCCTTCAAGGTTTGACTCAAAGCTGCTCATTTCTGTGTGGGCTTTTCTTTGAACTCGCCATAGAGTCCTTGTGCTTTCATGACAACTCATTAATCCCGCTTCACTGCATCCCTTTCACACAAAATGTTATCTCCATTTCTTAAGAGTCAAAGAGAATGTGTCCAAGAATGGAGCACCCGGTGTTAATGGACACAATGATTGACTATGTTAAGACTTAAAGCATTATATAATACTCCATATATTTGATGTGCAGATCCCACTGGCCTCAGTAGTAGCTGTGTGTGCTCAGCACTCTGCAAGTCAGACTCCAGCTTCCTCAACCTGGGCACACAATCAGTAAGTTTGGCTTACCTGACTTGCCCAACATCACATAGGAACATTGTGGCAGAGGCAGGGATATAATCTAGTTCTCCAAAGAACCTTCACCTGCCTTAACTATGATACTATCCTCTCCTTAATTCATTTCCCATACACCTTTCTACGTCTTTATGCTCTGTGCTTATCGGAGCTCAGACTCATTTTTAATCTGTCTTGTACACTGACTGAGGTGGAGAGATGACCATATTCAATCTTTTCCCACTGGATAATTAAAGATCATAATGCATAAGCTCAAGGAGGCTGAATTAAGGTTGCACAGACAGCTTCAGTTCTGGTACTTGCATAACTTCTTGAGTGCTTTCCCCCACGCTGACTCTTCCCTGATGCTGGGGAGAAAATCTGCAAAGCCACCTCACTATTCTTTCTTCAAAACACTCTCTACCACTTTTCCATTGTGTGATATCTACAAAAAACTTGAGTGGTTAGACTGCGGTGTGCTACAACTCCATGATTTTCTTTATTATTATTGATAGTTTATTGGCTGAAAAATGCAATTTCAGGTCAACTGAAGCCTTTTGTGGATTCAAAAACATTTTGGGGCGTGATTCATCAAGGGAATTGCCTGATATTGACAAAACCAGAGGAGGTGGTGCTGCCTAACTTTATCCCAAATAGTTCAGTGATTTAGGGCACTCAACTGGGATCAAGGAGTCTTAGGTTTCATTCCTGGAGCAAGGACTAGAATCCGAGGCTGTGTCTAGACTGGAGCAATCTTGCGCCAGAGCTATGCAAATGAGGCTCAGCGTGGAATATTGCCGAGCCTCATTTGCATAGCTAATGAGCCACCATTTTCGCGGAAGAGGCTCTTGCGCAAGACGGAGCTGTCTACACTGCCCCTTCTTGCCCAAGAAAAACCCTCTTGCGCAAGGCCGTTATGCTGATTATTTTCAGGCATAACGGCCTTGCACAAGAAGAGGCAGTGTAGACAGCTCCGTCTTGCGCAAGAGCCTCTTCCACAAAAATGGCGGCTCATTAGCTATGCAAATGAGGCTCGGCAATATTCCACGCTGAGCCTCATTTGCATAGCTCTGGCGCAAGATCGCGCCAGTCTAGACACAGCCCAAGTGTTTTTCTTCCTGGATTATGGACCCATTCCCTCTAGTTTAGTGACTGCAAAAGCATTTATACAAGTGAAACAGTTTCAGTGGGAGAATTGAGGAAGACCCATACCAGTGTACCCAATAGCCTGGTAGGTAGAGCATTCATCAAAAGAGGGAATTGAATATGGATTTTCCATATCTGCGGAGGGGACCCAAACCACTGGTTATCAAGGACTTCCAATAGCAACTCCTCTTCTACTTTACAACTTTTTATTTTTGTTGAAAATAAAGTGGCCAAAATTCATATATTTTTCATTTTGGATCAGACAATATTTCCTTTGACCCAAAACAAAATATTTCTGCCTCTTTCAATTGACAGAACATTCTGGAAAACTTTATTCCAGTTTTGAATTTTATTTATTGCTTTTTAGTATTACCAGTGAACTGAAAAATCAGTTACCAGCCGGGTACTGCTAAGAACAGTCCCTGTCATGCTGGCCAAAAGTGTCTCATTGTTTTCTTGAACTCTCCTGCCTATCTGTAGTAATTTATTTTCTCTGAGATTGTCTACACTTAAAATTAAGTGCAGCCATGATAGCACTTTATTGTGTCAGTGTGGCCATGACAGAAATGCTAGGGAGAGCTCTCCCAGTGGACCAGGTAAACCACCGCCATGAGAGGAGTAGCTAACGGAGCTAGGACTATGGTCCCCAGTGCTGTAGCCCAGTTTTCGCTGGTGCTTTACTGGGTTTTTTTTCATGCCAGAAAGTTCTAGCATGGTGAAGCGGTATAGTAAAGGGGCAATGTAGACTGAGTTTGATATTACAAGTTCTTTGGATCAGGATTTATCTTTTTGTTCTATTTGTATTGTGCCTAGCCCTCTGGGGTCATGGTCTAGCTGGGATAAGGGTTCCTAAGTGCAATGGTAATATAAATAAGAGTCTAATGTTTTCACAATTTAGACATCAAGCTGTTTACTGTAGCAGCACATAATTGGTTTTGAAACAAATAGGATAAACATACACTCATGCAAAACACAAACAGCAAAAAAGGGAATTGCTAAATGAACTGTCTGGTCATTGTCCTTGGTTGACCTTTTCTGTCTGTGTTTCCATTCATTCCCCATTTCTCACCCTGTATTTCAGGTGTCCGGCTTTTAGATATTGGCAGATTTCTGAAAGAAGCAATGCCAATCAACATAAACTGGCAAGATTCACTAACATTTGGCATTAGTGAATATCTTTTAAGTTCCAAAATTATTTAGCTTGAGTTAAAGCCTAAAGACTTGTATATAGCTAGTTGCGCTCGCAGGGAACATCTACACAGCAAGCAGTATCCAATGGCACACAGTAGCAACTCTTGGAGTCTGGGTATAAAGGCATGGGCTCACGCTACTGTGCTAAAATGGCTGTATAAACATTTGAGCTTTGAAGTCTGGAGAAAGGAATGGACTTAAGAGCCTGAGCCCAGATATCTACACAGATGTTTTTAGTGCTGTATCATGAGCTCAAGTCTATAGAGTGAGGATCTGAGACTTGGTGCTGCAAGTTCCTTGTTGTTACATAGACATACCTAAACAGATTTGTTTCAGTACTGCAACATCCCCCACCTATAATGAGGTCAGACTTCAGATATCATTCTTAATTAAATCAATATAAGCCAGTTTTAAATTTACAGAAAACAATCTGAGTTGAGTAAAGGCTTAGCTAAATCATCTGAAAAGAATATATTTACATAAACTGGTTCAACCTCCCCACATTGTGCTTTCTAAGGAGGGGGTGTCTCAGTCAGGTGCAACATACTCTCACCATCCCTGAGTCTTGACTCAAAAGGGAGGTGCAGAGGGATCTCCAGGGTATTTTAAGGGGAAGAGGTCATGATATTGCCACCCTTACTTGTACACTGCCATCAAAGCTGAGTGACTGGAGAGTGGTGGCTGTTGGCCAGGTGTTCAGCTCCAAAGGTAGTGCAGCCACCATCAGCAGCCCCGAAGTAAGAATAGCAGTATCACAACCTCACCTACAAAAATCTTGCAAAGCCCCCTCCCCAATTACAACACCATGACATTTCAGGTGTAAATAGCTGAAATAATGAAATTTACTATTTTAAAAATCTTATGACCGTGACTAAAATGGCCCATGAATTTGGTAGGACCTTATTGATGGAATTTGAGGGGCAGGAGCTACTATATAAATGAAAAATGAGTAATCTCTGCAGAGAACTTCAGAGTTATATGCCTGCCAGGTTGAAGATAACCACATGGTATGTCTAAGATGGTAATCTGGGACCTGGACAATCTCAGCAAATCATTTAAGCATAAGCTTTGATGAACAGGCACGCTTTTAAAATTTCACACTGTCTGACTCAACAGAGAGCGTCATCACAGACTCTAAAACTGCAGGTGCACATTTTTTTTCACAGAGGCTATACAAAAGTTTTATAAGCAAATTGCATTTTTACTTACAAAACTTAGACATCTAACTACTCACTCTCAATCTTCAAAGCAGTTTTCTCCCAAATCCGAGGTTATGTGCATTGATTTTTTGTTTTTTTAGCTTACTCTTACAAACTTGGCCCAAAGGTATCTCTAATTTCAGAATTAACCAGCTAAAAGAATGTAATACTCTAGTGGGAAAGTTCTAAATGATATCTAGTGAATGCATTTTTAAACCTTTCACTAGAATAGTATAGATTTCTAATGAATCAGTAAAAACAGTTAAGCCCCCAAACAAATAAAATATTTGTTACAGTGGTACATAGAGACAATTGAAGCCAGGGATTCATTATGTGAAACATTCTAGGACACACTGCCTGCCTGTAATGAGATATCTTAAGTTATTATGGGGGAGAGGGCTGTTATAGGAAACTGGAACAAAGTCCCAGGAAATAGCCTTGTAACTGAAGAGAAGAAACAGTAATAAGGAAATAATAGTTGGAGAGGGACGCTCTCCATTTAAAAGCCTGTGGCTAAGAGCCCTGTAATATGGGGAGGGGCAAGGCTTCCTCTCTTCCAGCCAACCAAGAATCACTCTGAAGGGGGTGAAATATGCTCTATGTGGGGGACAAAAGAGCCTAAGGTAAGCGAGACACTTTGATTTGCAATTATAGTGAGGACGACTTGGAACTCTGGGCAATTATTAAATGAGCTCCAAATGGAGGGTGTTGCTACTCCTCTATTAAAAAAATAACAAACCTATTGTGTTTATAAGGGTCGCGAAGAGGTAAACCAGAGAGAAGGCTGCAGAAAGAGCTCTGGCCACAAGGGGGAAGTTCAGTAAGTGGCCACCCTACTGCAATTTAAATAGACAACATATCTATAATAGAATCTCTATTTTATAAGTGGGGAAGTAGGCCACTGGAGCATTGCGTGTGGTCCTGTCCCTTTAAATACTTGAATGTTTCTCCTCCTGCCACACACACACACATACCCATGCAAAGCCTGGGAAAAAAAGCCAAAAAAACCCAGCTTCATTCACCTGGAAGACATTCTGCTCCCTTTCAGAAGAATTGCTTCTCACCCCAATGATTTAGTCTGCCCCTCTTTGCTCAAATGGGGTGAAGATGCTGAGCCTAAATCTTAGGCCTATATATAGTAGCCTATATATATATATCTTTGGGATCGGTATTTACTGTCTCTGGAGTGGAGCACTGGATGAAGCCCCTCACATGAGTTAAATGTTATATGAAATCTTAGGAGAGGAAACAAGCATCTTTTAAAGGAAGGAGGTGGCTGTAATGTTGAAAACTAGTTAACTTTACCTATAAAGAGGTTATCACTCATAATGAATTCTTCTGTCAGAATAGCTGACACCAAAAGTTATACATGAGTTGGAGTTTATTGTGTAGTGCCCCCTCTCTACCTGGTTACCTTCTTTAAGGCCAATCTGCTTACAGGTGTTGATGGATAGGTCTGGGTTCTTCTGGATCCAGCCACCCACTGAACTTTATTTTTTCTGATGGATTTATTTGGCGGTGCCTCCACCCCCCTCACTCCTTCCTGGCAGGGTCACCAAGGCAGCTTGGGAGGAAAATTCTAACCCAGGGTAATCCCCACGTACTTGCAAGACAGTTAGAGACTCCCAGAAAATAACACAAGCACATACACTATAATAAACACAATTATATTAAACCAAAGACAAATATAACATAATAGGGTAAAACACTATTTTTAGGGTCACCAGTGCCCAGCAACTGTAAGGTTAGTGTCCCGTTGGTACGCGTACTTTGTTGGGGCCCTTGATGACTTTTGACTACAAAATTCTTCTCTGCAGTGGTTTAGAAGTGGGGCTGACTGGGTCCAGTACAGCCCAAAAGACTCACAAGTGGGAGAAGGAGATAAATCCCTCCACAGGGTTAACATGCAGCAGGTTATAAAATCCCCAAACAAATTCCCTGACTTACTAACTAAAAGATGGTGCACTCACGCACTCCAAGAATGAGCCTCAGGTTCAAAGATGACTCCGTCACTGCAGAGGGGCTGGTCTCTTCTGGCAGGGATCCTCTTCGGGCAGGAATCAGGCTGCTTCAATCCCAGAATTTCCCCTCACCACAAAGGGGTGCAAGGCTCAAGGTGCAGGCCACACAATTGCACCAAAATTCAAACTATAGCCTCCTACCCCAGCATTCAGACACACACAGCAGGCAGCAACCCTGAACCAGCAGACAGAACAGAGCTGACCATGCTGTGACTGGTCTCACCCAGGGAGCCGGAGAGCCAACTCAGCCTGGCTGGGGAAGCCTCCCAGCAAACTCCATAAACTGGGAATCAACAGTGGAGAAATAAAACCCAGCTGAGGGATCCTGCCTTCAGGTCCCTAGAGGCCAGTTCTCAGGGGGAAACCCTGCATGCAGGCCTGGGGCTTACTAGCTCCCACACAGCCAGCCTTCCCCTTCCTTGGCTGGCTCCACACTCCTTCAACCCCTCCTGAACTCTCTGGGAGGGGCATCTCACTCCCTATGGGTTGCCAGGCAGACTCTGTCCCTGGTAGGGAGAGGGAGCCAAGGCAAACTCAGTGGCCTGTCTCTGAGCTGCCAGCAGACAGAGCCCCAGGAATCTAGGGAATCTCCTTGGGGGTTACAATTGTTTTTATTAATAACATTCCAAGGGCTTTACTTTAATGACTTCATAAACCATTTATAACAAGGGATTTGTTGTAATATGGTCATTTACTGTCAGTTTAACAGCTAGTATTACATCACTTAATATGAGCCATAGACCATTTGAAGTCCATTAGTTTATTGTGGTTGTCTGTAATCTTATTTAATTTATACATTAGAGTCGAGTTATAGGTTAATAGAGTATCTTGGTGTATGTGTGCAATATACATCTACTATAGATAGCTACTTAAAAAAAGCCTTCTAAAATTAGACATTTAGGGGCCATGGAGTTGCACTGTGGGACATGATCTCACCACATCCTATGAGCTAAGATCTATGCAGCATTAAACCTGACCATTGCTTAGATGGGGAAACCTGTTAATAATACCAATCCTGCTAGAGAATCAATATCCCAGATTAAAGATAACTGGCATTGTTGCCAGGAATACCTCTCTTCAGATGATACTCAGGCTGTTACTGATACTCATGGCTACTTCTACTTTTTGTTTGATTACAAGTGGCTAGAGGGACCAATGAAGATAAATACCTTGCTTTGCAAGAGTTGGGGGTGGAGACTGTTAATCCAAATGTTCTGACCAAGTTACGGGCATACTCGTTCTCCTGTAGCCTCAGTTGGACATAATATTTATCTTTGCTTCCTTCCCTTTCTAGCATGTAGTATGCTGTGTTCAATGCCCCATGTGGCTGCACGTCAATGGGGGTGTAACACATTGGAACTCACTGCTGTGGTGCCTCCTGCATGTCACTCTGGGAATTAGCCCAGTCCAGCCTCAGAGCGTCCTTTCCTGGCAATGTCTCTCCCACTGTTACCTGTCTTTTTGTCCGTTCCGTTCTCTACAACTCATTGTGTCAGGCCCCATGTCCTTCCCAGACCATGGTACCCCTTCCCTGGCAGCACTCAAGCTCTGGGGTCCTCCCCTCTCACACAGCCCAATTATCCCTAAGCTACCACTTGTCTCAGTGATCAGCTGCTGTTCATCATCTAGCCCCTCCCTCAGGGGCAAACTGCAGTCTGAACTGGCTACTTCGCCATTGGCAAGGGGGGTTAGATTTGTTGCCTTCTTCTGTCCTGGAGGCTCCTCTGCAGACCTGTCACTTTGTTGAGCCCTAGTTGCTAGGTGTCAATCTGGGATCTGTTGAGGCCTGAGCTCCTCTGGCTTTCCCTACCTTTCCCCAGCACTGCTTTGTCCATAGTACTCCTGCTAGCAAGCAGCTAGGTCCCTTTCCTTCCAGAGCTGGAGCAAGAGTGTGCACCTCCTGGCCAACCATCTTTTTATACAGCCCTCCTGGATTCTGCTTGCCTGGCTCTAGCCCTCTCCTGATTGGTCCTCTCTCTCCATGCTTTTTTAATCCTTGCCTTGCCAGTGCAGGTGGATGAAGTAATTTTTATTATAGGTCTAATTAACTACAAAGAATTAGTCATTTTATCCAGATCATTTTAAAGTCAAAGGGCTCCCTTTGTGTCCACACTGCTACCAATCTGCAGAGCCTTGTAGAGGTCGAGTTCTCTGCTCTATTGAATATCTTTTAAACCTTAGTCAATGCATTCCTGCTTGCTTTTGCTGCATCCTCCGTATTTCCAGGGATGGACAAGCAGATAGCTGGAACCTACATCCAAAAATCAATATTAATTATAGATGTGGTTAAACAACATACTGCTTATCTAAGAGAAGAGAAAGAAACCAATAAACAGAACCAGTAACTTAATTTTGCAGATATACAACTATGGGAAACTGTTCTGGTGGGGGTTAGAAAACAAATTGCAAAGTTTATGGGTGACAGTATTGCCCTGAGCCTACCAGCTCATGACATTTACAGTTGATACTCTTTGCCTGATAAGCAATCTATTGGAATTGCATTTCTGAAAATCTGTCATGTAAATACTGTATGTTTGAGAACTATTTCAGACCATGTACACCATTACATGCTGTTATGATGTTAAATCACCATGTTAATCGGAGCAAATAACAGGCCCTGGCTCAATCCTGACTTAATTGTACCTGTAGCACATGTCCCAATGGGAGTATCATGGTCCAGCCAGACTCAGACACTCAGGCATTATCATATGATAAGCCTAAGTAAGTTACAGAATACTCAGGGGAGACAACAGACTTGCTGGGTTCCTGGGCAACATGGGGGTAGCTCTGTGCCCCCAGAAGGGGCATAACCTTGGGAGGAAGGGACAAGGCAGCCAGCCTTCAGTGCCACCTGAAGTGCACAGTGCAGTGCTCTGGTGAGAATTTAAAGGATCCAGGACACTTTTGAATTGCCAGGCCCTGGAGAAATTGCCCCCTTCTTCTCACCTGGCAGGCTTGAGAATACCTCACTATTCTGGAAGCCTTATGTCCCGCTCCTCTCCCCTCCCCCAATAAGGACTACAAATTCCTGATTCTGGCTAGGCATGAAGTGTTCATGGTTTGTCCCACTTTGTGACTTAGTATCCATCAGGACTGGAGAAAACTCCCCATTTCCCATCTACCTCCCCAGACAATCAACAGAAGATGATATACTCTGCCGGTTGTACCTTTTATTCTCATGGCAGCTCTATGGAACTTCTAGAACTTCTGTGGGTTTAGTGTTGGGGAAGGAAAGGATCAGAATTAAAAGCTGACTTACAAAAGGCTCCAACTTAATCCTTAACTGTGTTGCATTCCAAATACAGGGAGCTGACCTCTTTCTGCCCTGCCACCATCTTTCTCAAACCTCCAGATCTGCTAGGTCAATGTCCTGCAGCAATATATAACAATAGAGTAAGAGTGTGCCCCTTACAACTTATAACCAATGGTCAGAATTTGTTCCCATTTAAAACAGATTACTATGGCTTCCCCCTGTAACTTTTGAATGAATTAAATTACATAATTGTTCTTGCAACAGAACCTTCGCCACCTGTGACTTTTTCCCAAGAAAAAAAACACATTTGAGTTTGTTTTTGGTTGCACTGTTCCACTCTTGTGTGTGTATGTGTGTGTTAAAGAATTTGTTATATTATCATTTTATTACATAGTATTGCTCTTCTGTCAGTGTATAGTAAGTTAAATAATCCATGTCTTTATTAAAAACTTCTAAATTTATTTTTTTTCAAAAGCACTAAATAAAACATTTCATTGAACAGGATGAAATACAGGATATCTTTATTTATGATACCCCAATAAACTCAGTGCATGATAAAAAAGAGTACTAAGAAATCGTACTAGGAAATGTCTTTACAGTTTTATTTTATTCTTTATGTCTTAAACTATTCTTCAGTTGAATTCAATCATGGCTGTACTTCCAAAGTGTTTGTCATGGCAATCATAATATTGTTATTTTCTGAAAATTTCCCTTGAATAGGAAATGTCCATATCTACTTTCTGTACTGCATGAGACTGTCAGAACTTATTTAAGTTGTGACTCTGGTATTATGCAATACAAAAATTACTTCAAGAAATTGGAACCATTTCTGAATTTCCCATGCCACAGTTTATGATGGTGTTAATATTTTAAAATCTGAACTTTTCAAACCTTTGATTTTTTTCTTGAAAGCTATAGCTACATTTTTCAGCTTAAATACTTATAATTAAGTACTTAATTCCATATTTAGATGACCTTAAGTAGTCTATTTTTTACCCTAAGTCCAATGGGCAGGCTACAGTAGTATATCCTAAGTGCAAATGACAGCTGTATTTTACTGTAAAGTATCATATAAACTGACATGGAGAAATATTTTGGTTCAAAGTGAATTCTTATGCTTGATGAGTTGACTCTGATTTGACAGCTACAGCAAATTTTGGAACTAGAAGCCTTCTGTGTTCAAATCCTACTCATGCCAACTTCTCTGAAGGGAATGAGCTGAACAAGTAGAAAAGGGATCTAGCTTAAAGAGTTTTTATTTGAAAAGACAACTCTAGTTAACACAAAGTCAGCATAGAAGTTTAACAAAGCAAGATTTTTGTCTGCCTCTGTGTCCCTTCCAGCAGTGTTTCAGCTTAAATACCCAACCTTTTAAAATGGTGTAACTAATATTCCTATACCTATCAAAATAAAAGAAACAAAACAAGGAAAAAGGGTACAGCCTTTCAGTGGTACCCAATTTGAAACACCTCAGAAAAATGTGGGCTGGCCTCCAGGAAACTGGTGATGCATCTCTCCAAGTTAGGCACTCAGAATAACTAGTCAATTCTAAAACTAAGCCAAAAATCCTCCATTCTTTTAAACCATTAACTTAACCAGTTACAGGCATACACTGGGAACAAAATGGCCATCATTTTTCCATTTCCTAAAACCCTACAAGCTGAAGGATAGGAATGTTATCAATAGTCTTTTGACGACAGGAGTGAGGAAAATAGAGACAGAGAGAAGGCTCGAGTCAAATGTGGCTCTAGATTTGGAACAACACAAAATCTGAGGAGTGCGGGGTTGTGTCAAGGGTTTTTGGTTCATGCCAATCTCTAGTAACCGCTAGTCAAAGGGCTGCTAACATTTATTTATCTTGTATATCCACTATAGTTAAAACATTGAAGAAGTAGAATATTAGATCTATCCTTTAAGTGATGACAGACTCCCATCTACTGCAGATCTTCATTGTCCTCATTGGGACGATGATCTTCAAAGTTTAGTTCTAAGGGTTGTGCCATAACAGAGCAGTTCAAATGTTTGCAGTGAAAGCAAAGACAACATACCTCATGACTTGCTTTCAATACAAACCAAAAACACACCAGGTTGGTGGAAAGCTTCACTGTGTAAACTTGAGTTGAAATATGTAACGTGTGATTTTTGACCCAAAGCTAGAAGAAGTCATATGAGGTTTTGCCTAAATTATGCGAAAACTTTGCAACTATTTTTACCCGAATTAAATGTAACTCGGGAAAATCAATGTATGAGAAAATGTTTTCATGAAAACCTTTAAAATGAAGCTGCTGTGTCTTGTACCATTCTAGTTCCCTCCTCTTTCTACTCTTCACTTACTCAATATTCAACGTGCAAGCTGAGAAAATCTGTAATGCTTGAAAAACAATATGCACACGTTCTTGGAACAACTAAAAGAATTTTAGCTGTTGAAGAAAATAACAGGCAGAGCAAGATCCTCAGCAACCAAAAATGGGGCATTACCTACGTGCATGATGCACGTGAATAAAGGATCCTCTTTTCTTCAGTGCAGAGTGGCACAAGAACTTGCATTCCAGTTGTATTTAAAACAGTGGAAGAGTTTAGCTTTACAATAAAATAGTCTATACGGTGGTCAGACATACTACTTCCAGCAGTATTCCATCATTTTATTCTCCCCCAAAACCCTTGATTCTGACCACAGTAGCTACTGAATGGGAAAAGACGGTTTATTTTAAATACTGAGATGTCAGTTATAGGTAACTTTCTCAAATGAAGCCCCCATCTAGGGTTGATAGAGTCCATTCTTACAGTGTGCAACCATTTTGCTGTGTGACATCTGCTACCTGTACTGCCAGGTTATGATCAAGGTTCCCTCTAAACAGCATGGCAGAATAGCCCTGCAGCTGCTTCATCAGCCCTGCCCAGTCAGGTAGCTCCCTGTATGGAGCCCTGAGGTGCTGGGTGGGACTGATTAAGCAGCTGCAGGACTGTGCTGATATGCAATTTAGAGGGAACCTTGGTTATGAAGCTACATTTGAAGACAGGAGTACATGTGCTGTTCTGCAGGTATGAGTGCTATCACAGTGTAGGCTTTTTTAAAAAAAAACACGTGTGCATATGCTAGACAGTGTTGAGAACTTCATTCCTTTAAAATAAAGCTGTTTTTTTCCCCCTTTGGTTTACAGAACATCTTAGCGACTCAGGGCTTGTCTTCACTACATGGTGGATCTATGGTGTAGCTATCAATCTACCAGCGGCTATTTTATCGCATTTGCTTAGACACAATAAATTGATCACTCAGCATTCTCCTGTGGACTCTGGTACTCCACCAGGATGAAAAGAGTAGCGAGAGTCAACAGGAGAGCAGCCCCTTCTACACAGAAGACGCCACAGTAAGTACATTGACTTTAGCTACACTATTTGATTAGCTGAAGTTGCATAGATTAGCATGATGAGGGGAAAGGGGGGTTAGTGTAAACAAAGCCTAAGCAAGAAGGATTAGTAGATCTATACGTTCAGATCCCCTCATATTCCAATTGGCAATGCAGTTTGGTGTTCTCTGACAGGAAAGAGGTTTGTAGGAGTAGCGTGTAAAAGAATTGAACCCACCTATTTAAAATGTGCTTTAAACTATCTAATGAGGCAGAGCTGACAAACAGTGATGACAGCAGACACAGCATATCTATTCACCTATCCCTGTGTCTGATGTAAATTTAACATTGTAAACCAAACCTTATAGGAGTTACTGTTGCATTCCAGGTCAATACATGGGCGATCAGAAAGGATATCAAACAAGAGGACATTTCAAAGGTTGATTGTACTATAACGGGGGTGGGGGGGAACTAGTAGTAAATTATTTTCTTATTCATTCATGGAGGAAACCTCCATGAAAGTGATGGAGTGTTCATGAAAGTTTGGAGCCTAGTTATGACTGAAAACCTGCAACTCTGTCAAAGACTGAATCCTTGGGAAAAAAATCTACTTTATTTAATAAGAAGGATCACTATTAAGTGTAAAGCTAGGATTACATTTTATGTTTTGTTTAATATGTGTAACTTCTTGTTTTCACTTATTTGCCTTATTCACTCTGTAAGTTTCTTTTCAAATGTTACATTTTATCACCATTCATAAATTTCAGTACTATAATATTATGAAGCTCTTGTTCATGAGTAGCATAGTTCAAGCTGTATTTTCACTGTTTCTTCAGAAAAAGATGACCTGGTAGCTTCTGTGGTTGTCTGGTTTTGGGGTGGACGCTACAGGGAGGAGCTACAATGAAGCAGTGAGAATGGAGTACATCAACAGTTAACCATCAAGGGAAAGTTAAGGGCTGGTAAAACCCGCAGGAGATTGTTTGGGTGGCTAGCAGAGTGGTGGTATGATGGAAGTGACACCAATTCAGAGCTAGCTAAATTCATGGAGGATAGGGTCCATCGATTGCTGTTAGTCGGATGGGCAGAAATGGTGTCCCTGTTCTCTGTTTGTCAGAAGCTGGGAATGGGGGACAGGGGATGGATCACTTGATGATAACTTGTACATTCCCTTTGAGGCACCTGGCATTGGCCACTATTGGAAGACAGAATACTGGACTAGATGGATTTTGGTCTGACCCAGAATGGCCGTTCATATGTTCAGTCGATCACCACCAAATCTCTACCTTGCTGAGGCCGGGAACAACGCAATGACTCACAATGCTGGGCATGCTGAGGAAGTGTCTGAGGATCACTCTTGTGCTTTCTAATAACTGTGGGCAATCCCTCTCAGTTACTGACCTCACAAGGATACCAATCAAACGTTTTTCTGTGAGCCCTCCTTGCAAAGCTATCTGTGAATAATGACCAATCCAAGTGCTGTATGCATCCATCACAAGCCATTTGTTTGGCTTATGGTGAGATGAGAGAAGAGTAATTTTAAAAGTTGCTTTTCTTTTTCACCTCATCTCTCTGGGTGCTAGGGCTGCTGAAGTACCACTGTGACTGCTGTTACAATGAGGTTGGTGTGAGATTAGTCAAAATCTAACTAATTAGTTTTGGAATTAGCCTTTAACTCACCATATTTTATTTTTAATATACATGATGGATCAAGTCAAGTTATGTGGGTTGCAATAAGTGTTTTTGGTGGTAGTCATAGGTATCTAGGCAACTCATTTTTTCCCTAGCATTTCTCTTTGTTATTTATTTGTATTACCACAGTACAAAGGAGCACTAACTATAGACCAATGACCCTATGATGCTAGGGGCTGTACAAAATGACTGTCTCGCCCTAAGGATCTTATAATTGAAGTATAAGACAAGAGACAACAGATGGAAGGAGATAAGCAGATGGACTATTGTTTTATTAGTAGCTTTGCTTCTGCAGACACTACGGAAGAGATAATAGAAGGTAGTAGGAGAAAGTAAATCAACTGCCAGACTTTTTAGAAATAATAATTCACAGTTCTGCATTTGTATTCTTTTTCATCCAAAAGAGTACTAGATTTTTTTTTAAGTTGAGAGTGCTAGAGGCATCTCATTAGTAACCACTGTACCGGAAACATTTTGCAATGCTGAAGTGTTACAGATATTTAGTCTTGTGCTTTAATACCAAAGTTGACAAGTAGTAGTCCATTTAGGGCTTTTATGTAATGGCCTATCCTGATAAACCACTTTTTATTTTTACAAATACTTACTCTTAGCTTGTAGTACAGAACAGAGAAATCATATGCATCATCTCAACAAATATATGTTGTCTAGAGGGAAAGGGTCTTGTGTTCTCTCTCTGCCTAGCCTGCTCCACTGCTACTATATATAAAACCTTATTTGCAGAGACACAATTTAACTGTTACACGTGCATGTATAAAAGTCTCAGAGGGGTAGCTGTATTAGTCTGTAAGGGTGCGTCTATGCTGCACCTTTATATCGAGATAACTAACATTATTTCAAAAGAACAATGTGAGCATTTACACAGCCTAACCAGAGTCCTCATGGGCTCCTTATTGACAATAAAGAGGGGCGAGGGGACGGAGTCTCTTGCGTGGAAGGGGAGTTTTGCCACAGACACTGGATGTTTTCCCCACAAAAGTCACCCTGCAGTGTCAATAAGGACGGCTTATTCTGAAATTTGTAAACCTCATTCTACGAGAAGTAACACATATTCCGAAATAGCTATTTCAAAATAAGGCATGTGTAGATGCTCCACTGTTGCTATTTTGAAATAGCCTTTCACCAGAGCAATTCTAGGTTATTCCTCCCAAGTGCTCTTGGAGCTCTAAATCAAGATAGCACATCTACATTAGGAAAGCCTGCCTCGGACTAATTTTGAGGTTTCCCTGCAATGTAGACATGCTATTTCAGAATAACTATTCCGGAATAGCTTATTTCGAAATAAATGTGCAGTGTAGATGTACCTTAACTTAAAAAACAACAAATGGTCCTGCAGTACCTTATGGCATGTCTACACTTGCATCCTATTTCGAAATAGGGATGCAAATGAAGCCGGGATTTAACTATCCTGTGCTTCATTTGCATATTCACACTGATATTTCAATCCCGGCTTCATTTGCAATTTCGAATGTCTTCATTTGCTTCCCTATTTTGAAATAGGGTGCAAGTGTAGACATACCCTTAGACACAAATAAAAAACAGTTGTGCATGCATGCATGCACTATTCTGTATTGTGTAAATAGAATGTTCCCTAGTGCTAAAAGTGACAGTATGCAATCCTCAAAATTACTTTCAAGTCAGGGATTTGTCCCACTGTAGTATGGGAATTTCATTCTGTACCAAGTACACCAGCTGACTTGCCTTCTTTGCCCTTCCCTTTCAGCGCTGTGTGAATAGGACTCACATTACACAGGGAGGAATGAGCTCAGAGGTTCCTGGGTATTTATCTTAATCTTTCCAAGGGCAACTCTGGGAAGAGACAAGGATCCCTCTACTCCTGGATATTCCTAATTTACTTATCACCCTTTCAACCTGTAATCACTCCACTTTACTTAAATATATAGCATTTATTCACACCAAAACTGAAGTTTTGAAGTGCTATCCTCTCCTTGTTGGCCCTAGGGCTAGAGCTCTTCTGATTGCCTAGACACCTGTCAATTCAGGATCCCGATTTCCGTTTGCCTTTTCCTTTTTTCCTGGTACGTGGACAGGGCCAACCAAAAACCCCCCACAAAGTTTCATAAGGGGACAACAGTCCCCTTACATACTGTGACACCCAGAAGTAGAGACACAACATGGTTTATACCCTAATTTTTTTTAAATAAAAGCCTTTATAATACCTAATACATACCTGAGTCAAAGTGAAAGCACTGCATCCTGTAAAGGGCTAATAGGCCCTAGCTAATCACATGACTTTTGGGGGCAGTGTATAAAAGGGAAACAAAGCTGGGTTAAAGGGGGATGGCATGCCTTTCTCACAGGATGGGGCACTTTGAGGAGCCGAAAACATTTGTCTTCAATGGATTGGAAAAGGCCTTTAGACTTTTAGAGTGTGGGTTTGGGATGTTATTCCATTTCCTGTCTGGTAAAAATACCTCCTAGCTTGCATTACCAATTAACTTTATAAATCCACATAAACATTGTTTTTTGGAAAAAGGAACAGAATTTAAGGAGAAATTATATTCTTCTGTGGCATTATGACCTCAACTATAGTAGTTCTGAGCTAATCTAAGAAACCCACAAAGTGAAAGTGAACATAAACACGTTTATCATAAACAATCTATTTCTTCTAGCCAAGCTGGGAGGCGTGACATACAGAAAGTCAAAGACCTTGGTAGAAATTAACTTTTTCAGTTAATTTCCAGATTTTAGTAACATACATTTTCTAAAATGTTTTTTCTTTAGTGTCCTTTTTAAGACATATTTGAATACATATTTTATTACTATAAAAAGATATCATATCAAAACAATATAAACTTGCCAGCAAAAGATAAACAAAAGTTTTGCCAATTAGATGGGCATATGATAACAGTACATGTAATGTTTCAATCACTTTCCTAAATTTAGCATATGCAAATTGTTAACATCTGTGCTCTAATCCATTAAATCTTTCATTTTAGAGCTATTTCTTGGTTACCAGTATATAGCAATCTATGTACTGTACACTTGCACTTGTTTCTAATGACTTTTCTTCCCCCTGCAATCTTTATTAACCCAAATGGGAGTCTTTGTAGACTGCTCTATTATACTTCAGATTCATAGCCTCGTTATTGAGACACCTAAGTTGCAGCATTGTTGGGATGATCTAGCATCTGTTCAAGGAACTGAGTGTCTTCTAAAGAAAAACAAAGGAGGAAGTAAAAGTGACTTACAGTCTTAGAATTTATGACTAAGAAAAATTATTCAGTGCCCTGAGATTTCATCTTTCATAAATTATCATCTCTCCTCAGTGCTGTCAGGGTTTTATAAGCTGTTTCTGCACACCATGAGAGCAAATTTAAAGGCTGCCACAAAAGTGTGTGTGTGTATGCCATTTTTGCACTGCAGGGATTTAGAGCACATTATTACAGTTAAATAGTAGCTGTCGAACACAAGATCGGAAGGTGGAGTGGAGAGAGACTGAGGCTATGTCTACACTACAAAGAAAAATCAGAAAAAGATACGCAAATTGCAAACCGCAATTTGCATATCTTTTTCCGCTTTTCTTCCAAAAGAGGCTTTTCCGACATTTGGCCTGTCTACACGGGGCCAAATGTTGGGAAAAAACCCTCTTTCGGAACATCACTTTCTCATCGTAAAACGAGATTTCAAGGGATGCCAAAAAAACGCATCTGCTTTTCCGAAATTTTTATCAGAAAAGCAAACATGTTCCTTGGACGCGGCAGAGCTTTTCCAGGACACCTGCAGTCTAGACGTATCCTCATGAGACTGTTTCTGATAACCACCTACCTCACCACCCTGTCTTGTCACATAGGCTATGCTGGATTTAATCTAGATGAGAAGACTGATCTAATAATTAGGATGCTAACATAGGATGTAGGATATGTGGGTTCAAGTCCTTGCTCTGCCACAGATAATCCTGTGTGACCATTGGAAAATCATTTAGCCGCTTTGAATATTTTAAATAGAAAGGCAGGGTAAAAATATTTAAATAAAACATAATACATAAATATAAAAAATTTAGATTCTCTGTGCCTTCCCACCTGTAAAATCGGTATAATTGTACTTCTGTACCTTATGGGGGATTGTGAGGATAAATACAGTAAGGGATGTGAGGCACACAGATAACTATGGAAATGGGAGTCATATAGGTACCTTGTACTGGTAAAGTCACTTGATAGTTTGCCATCAATTTAATAGTCCACCCTCTACTTTAACATATGAAGGTTAGAGAAAGGAGGACAATCCCTATGCTTTAGTAAACTTAGCAGGACCCTCCTCGTTCAAATCTAAGTTTGGTCTCTCATGCTGTAAAGAACTCTGTTAACACACCAAATGAAAACTTCACAATCATGTATGCTTTAGTCAGAGGGTGCCAGACATCTCTGAGGATTACTGAATGACCCTGACAGAGATGAGAGTAGTAAACTAAAATGCTTCAATTTTTTAAAAAAACGTAAATCTGTACTTTGACACAAGTACACAGATCTACTTTACTCTCACTCTACTCTTTTTTCATGGAGTCAGAGGAGCTCCTTTCAAAGTGAGGATTAATCGTAGTTAAATCTTAATTTGGACCAGATCAAGGAGCTGGTGCCTGCCAGCGGAATTTCTGGGTGTCCTGTCCCTCCTCTCTGGAGAAGGAACAGCATCAGCTCCTGAAAAGAAGAGAATTAGTGAAGTTCAGAGTGCTCTAGCCATCTCCTACATTCTCCAACCTGTCCCAGTGCTGAAAGCTTGAGAGCCTGCAGTCTTTAGCAATCCTTCCCCTCCAAAAAATGGGAGACCCTGCCATCTGCTTCCTTTCGCCTTGCTATAATGAGAATGGTCCTGTTACTCATGGGGAACAGAGGCATGTTCCCCTATGCAGTTGCACTCCATGATTGTCATTCTGCCCCCTGCAATTTTTCACAGCACCAAATTTAACTCAAGTATTTAAGATTTTAAAGATTTTTATAAGACTAACAAATTGATGGAAGAAACAGAACCATCATTTTCAATGGAGCATTTTTAAGCTCAAGATACTCTTTACCATTTATAAAGTTTCTCGATTGGAGTTAGTACTTCAACAGTACTTGGTATTTTGGCAAGTTCTGGATCCACCCTGTTCTTATGGTACTTACAGACCTAGTGGGGAGAGCAAGGATCTGCTTTATTAAAATATGCCAAGGAGTCTTAGGAGCTAGCCTAGCATGCTCTGTAAAAATAAAATGACAGGATTTCCTCCCAAGTATCATTAATTCACAGGACTGCTTTCTCTCCATATCCCCATGAGTGTTTGCTACACTGGATGTTGAACTACGGTTGAAGGCCTCCCACATATGACTTCATATAGACTACCTGTTCAGGAGGAAAATGAAGTATTCTTACAATTTAAAAAGTTCAGGTTAGTAATCTGAATTTTGAAAATAACTGTACTACATAACTATTGGAAACTGCATGTAATTATTGTTGAGTAAATGTTGGTAAGCACAACATTACACACTCTGGCTACGTCTAGACTGAAGGGTTTTTTCCGAAAAAGATTCACAAATTACAAATTGCAATTTGCGTATCTTTTTCCGCTTTTTTTTTTTTTTTTTGGAAGAGGCTTTTCCTAAATTTGGCCCATTTCCAGGGGGCCAAATTTCAGAATACCCTCCTCTTTCAGAACATCCCTTATTCCTCTCACAGAGAGGAATACAGCAATGCCAAAAGAACAGGCCCGCTTTTTTGGAAACTGTTCTGAAAAAGGGGACATGTTGCCTGGACGCAGCAGAGTTTTTCCAAGATACCTCTTATATCCAGAAAAATTCTGCACTCTAAACATAGCCTCTGTCTCTACAATTCTCTTCTCTTGTGTGATCAAGAACAGGAAGCATGTTCATCACTTATACTAGAGTAGTGACTTTCAAAACTTCATCTGTTGTCCATTATTGTCCTACAAACCTCATTCTAATTTACACTTTGGGGAACCAAGTAATGACAGACGGGAGTAATGAGAAGGGGGTACCCAGTTCATGAGCAAAATCTTATGAACTTGGTTGTACAAGCGTGCCTGTTCCATGATTTGTTTAATACAGTATATTTCAGTTTGCCCAGTATCAGGCATCCTAAAGCTGGTGCTAGTAACATTGTGTTACTGATCATGCCCACTTATCAAATACTGCGGATTCCCACATCCCAGACTGGAAAGTGGCATTTGTATTATATAGGTCACAGAGAATAGAAAGTAAGTTCTCTTTGCAATACTCAATATTTTATCTAACCAGCAGCTCAGCTGTCTGAATTATTCTTGCACTGGAGAAGAAGTTCACTATAGCATGTGCAAATTCCTCATGTATTTAAACACTTTCAGTGCTGGCTCTTCCTGTCCTTTTGTGCAGACACAGAAGGGATTACATGACACAGGGCTACTTAAGGTTGTGTTCTAATATGATGGCATTGTGTCAATGTTCGGTGTGCAAGGAGTGCATATGCGGGTGTATCAAGTTCACAGCTGTGAATTTCTTTCTAGGTTTTCAGAGCTGGTTTATAGGAGTGAGCAAAGGGGCATCAGCTATTTGGGGGCAAGGTCTGTATCACTTGAGTTTTGTACATTGCTAAGCTCCTAACTGACAACAAAAGGTATAATATTGTGTTAGTATTATCTTGATGCTTGAAGGGTTTTGATCAATCTCTCTTGCCCAGACGTTGGGGACAAAGGCATATATTTGTCAGAAGCATTTTGTAACTTTAGCCAATGAGATTAATCTATTATTAAACAGTTGCTGAGAGAAAGTGCTCCTATGCTCTCCCCAAACTCAGTCCATACTCCTATCTGGGTCCCCATTCAATGTATATTTCATCCTCCTCCCCATTGCTCAGCATGATTTAGGGCAGGGTTTCTCAACCAGTGGTACGAGTACCCTTAGGGGTACTCGAGAGAAGTCTGGGGGGTACCACTGAAATTTGGAGAAAACTGAATTTTTGTTTTAATTTTTACAGTGCTTTATTATTTTTGTACTTTTTACACCCAAAAATGTCATTGCTCGCCTGGCTACAATTAAGTTATTTAAACAAATGTGTTGCAATGGTAGAAAACAAAATTGTGTGTCTGAAAACTGTAGGCACTAGGGCTACTTATTTTTTAAAAAGGGGAGTACTTCTATATTTTATAAAAGGGGTACTTCATAAAAAAAGGTTGAGAAACACTGATTTAGGGGACATCACTGATTCTGGGGTTTCCGCCACATCACTCTAAGTCAATGATGAAGTTGCAGAAATGTTGAACAGGTAATTTGACACCAATATATTGCTACTTTTTTCTTGCAAGTTTTTATTCTATATCTTTTCTATTCTGTTCACATTACTAAAACGTCCCTCCAGTGCCCTCACTATCACCTATTTTGGTGACTGCAGTCCCCTCCTCACTGACACCCTGAATATCTACATTGCTCTTTGCAATCAAAATAAAATATAACCAGTACAATCAACTTTGCCTGTGGCTCTGACCAATTTTACCCCTAATTTAAGACCTTCTGTTGGTTCTGTCTTCTCCACCACATTTTTTTTTAAAGTTCTTCTGCTTGCCTTTAAGAACTACATAATTTTGCTTTCCAGAATGCACACCCATCTCTGGCCCCATCTAACTTCATGGCTGCCTTGGTACACTTCTCCAGTGGTCATCTCAACACTTTCTTCCATAGCCTTGCCCACTTTTTGAATGCCCTATTCTTCCATAATACCTATAAAGAATTTTCTGATTAAAGGCAAGACATTCTGTTATTCTTTCTTTTGCTTTATTTACTTGTGCTTAGGAGTTGTAAAGTTGCTGCTACTCTAAAAAACTGAATAACTCTTTAATTGATTTTTAATAAATAAAAATCTGATTAAATCCTCAACAGGTACAAATAACAAGGTGGAAGTATTAAAAACAGTCTCAGTCTTCTCATCAAAACCTTTTCAAATGCGTTGAAATATGACACACTAGGCACTGAATGCTTCCTAATGTTTTTCAGTGGCAATTGTTCCATTTAATTTTCTCTTTCATGACACATTAAGCATTAGTGTAGTGAACAAAATGTCAAAAACAGCCTGACAGCTTCCATTTAAATTAATTGGGATCCCTTAAGAGCAATAAAGAACAATTTATATGGTGGATATTTGACATAATCTAATAGCCAATGAAAAAATTGATTATGGATTCTCATATATTGTTTCCTAACACTTATGGGGTTTACACGCTTGTTTCAAAATGTTACATATTTTAGAATGTATACTTGTTAAGTTATTTTAAAAATCCATGTACTTTATTATCTTTAAAGGGTGAGTAAAGAAATTTACTGTGTAAATAATAAAAGACAGACCTAGCTTTGAATTCCACTCTTCCTTCCAGTATGTGCCTTCACAGCAAAGCACAGGTCATGAAGTGACTTTCTCTCTTGAGTCTCAGAGGAATAGCTGTGTTAGTCTGTAGCTTAAAAAAACAATGAGCAGTCCTGTGGCACCTTAGGGTATGTTTACACAGCAGCATTATTTCAAAATAATGAATGTTATTTCGAAATAGCAAAGTGAATAAATGTAATTTCAAAATAACGGGCTTCTAATTCCAAATTCTGTAACCCTCATTTGACGAGGAATAATACTTATTTTGAAATGCTATGTGTGTAGACAGTGCAGCTGGAGTTATTTCAAAATAAGTGACCTTCAGGGCTTCCTATAGGTGCCCTGGTTGGGATGTGCTAACAGCTTTCAACCATGACCTTGGAGGAGGGCTGAGTTACAGAAAGAGAGATCAATGTAGGATCAGATCAGCTGGTGGGCAGCAGTGCCAGATGAGGAAGAGCCTGCTATGTGGCACACATCCATGAAGGGGTCCTCTATAGCAAGGAGTTACATTTTCTATGCATACACACAAGCAAAGCACCTTTTTTAGCTGCACACTTTAAAATTTGGCTCTTTTATAATTAAATATGTACTACATGTGAAGAAGATGCAATGATGAATCATTCCTCAGCCAAGTGA
Source organism: Apalone spinifera (assembly GCA_030068395.1). Classification (NCBI taxonomy): domain Eukaryota; kingdom Metazoa; phylum Chordata; order Testudines; family Trionychidae; genus Apalone; species Apalone spinifera. The sequence continues at coordinate 62,809,724 of CM057846.1, read as the reverse complement.
CACTTAAGGCTGGCACTTCTGCTGAGTGAACACTACTTTCCTGCAAAAATGAAACTTTCTGTGTTACTTCCAGCTTGTATAAAATGACATAAGGCTTCAATGAAAGTACACCAGTTGCCACCATTTGTTATCCTGTGCCACTCTCCAATAATTTTGCCATCCAGAATGTTTTTGTTTCTATTTGAACACTGGGAGTGGGTGGGTGTCAGCCTTGTGGGAGGGACAACTAGACCAAAGCCCATCTGATTCCGGGGGATAAAGGATGAAAAAAGGTCAGGGTGTGTGGATCAAAAGTTCAAAGTGTGAGAACCAGATGGGGACATGGAGCGGAGAACTCCGGACAGTGCTCACTGCTCCTCGCAGCTGTCCAGGGAGCCAGTGGATGCCTCCCAGAGGAACTCTGCCTGGATGTGTGAGACCAGGGAGGAACAGAAGTAGGTCCCAGTTGCAGAGCACCCCTTCGTCTAGCATCCTCCTCCTGGTATTATAGATGGCGACTTTCGCCAGGACCAGGAGAAGGTTGACAAGGAGGTCTCGCGACTTTGTGGGGCCACAGATGGGGTGCATATAGATAAACAAGAGAGGGAAAAAGTGCAGCCAGAACCTCAATAAGAGGAGCTGGAATAGGGGCTGCAACCTGGCGCATTCAAGGTGCGCATGCACCAGGTTTTCCCTCACACTGCAAAAGCGGCAGGCATCCAGGATGGAGGTGAACCGTGCCAGGTATATGTCCGTGCTCATGGCTCCATGAAGGTGCCGCCAACTGTTACATGTTTTTGTTATGTAAAGGAAAAGTGTATGTTTTCTGCACTGAACAAAGTGTTCAGGAATGCATTCATCATATGTAATGTTTGTATTAAAGTGTATCTGAGTTTTCTGGTTGACATCACTTATAACTCATGTGATAATGTACTTGGAAATTAATGAGTGCTTTTGCCCTCTATCCAGCAAAGCATTTAATCATAGAACCTAACTTTAAGCACATGAAATTTCTGTGCATCTAAATATAGTCTTAAATTTAAGCAGGTACTTATATGCTTTGTTGGAATGTGACGAGGATACTTGGCATCTGGTGATCTTTTGGTGCGAGTGGAGGGTAATAATATGACTTGAGTCTGTTTAGAATCTTCTGCAAAATTCTTCTGGTTGCTGATTCTGGTTTTGTATGACATATCTCGGTTAATTTACAAATGCTGTTTGAGTTGCACAGTGGGGAAAAAGAGGGGCTACAACAGAAGGAAAATAATGTATTTTATATGCTCACATGGAAAATCAGGATAATTTAACACTTAAAAAACAAATCTTAGTGTCTGTAGTGCAATCAGAGCATAAATAGGAGTGAAATTCTTCCCTGGATCCATGTAGATATTGTACTAATTCAGAAGCATATATTTAGCTGAAAGATAAAAGAGATTGGGTGGACTGTTGCTGTTTATAGTTGCTTCATGGCAAAACAGCAGGCTGTTACATATTAATTATAAAAGCATTGCCATGTTAAATTAATTTAAACTTTAGGGCTGATAGTGAAGAGTTGTAATAGAAACTAAGTAAATTGATAAATACTCTATTGCTGCTAGGATTCATATGCTCCCAGACACAAATGCTTTGTGCATTTGTACTCTTTTGAAAGTGTATACATACATACATGTGCAGATGGAGAGCTGTGCATACATATATTGTTGTGAGAGCTAACCTAGACTAGAGACAATCAATAAATATTAATGAGAATGCTGCACATTTTCTCAGTTCACTTGTAGGTCATTTACATTAGATTCTTCACATCAGACTTGTGTCTAGAAATCAAAGCAGGCCCATCAAAAGCTATAAACAACTTGACACTATATGTTGTAAGATACTAAACTGTATTGTCTGTGTACAACAGGAAATATCCCAGATTAGACTTTGGCTACGTCTAGACTGCAAGCCTCTTTTGAAAGAGGCTTTTTTGAACGAGACTTTTGAAAAAGTCTCGTTCGAAAAAGAGCGTCTAGACTACAACCAGTACTTTCGAAAAAGCAAGCCGCTTTTTCAAAAGAGAGTACCCAGGCAGTCTGGATGCTTTCTTTCGAAAAAGTACAGTTTGCATCACATAGCACCTTTTTTTGAAAGAGCACTTTCGAAAAAAGGCATTTTTCCTCGTAAAACGAGGTTTTCTGCGGTAGAAAAAACTGCCGCGTTCTTTAGATTTACTTTCGAAAGAACGCAGCAGCAGTCTGGACACAGGGGAAGTTTTTTCAAAAAAAGGCCACTTTTTTTTGAAAAAACCCTGTAGTCTAGACACACCCAACCATAGTGTGGTTGTTTGTTTAGTCAATCATCTATGTAGTGTTGTCATTGGTTGTGACACTACAGTAATTCACCCCCCTTCCTTACCCTAAATTGTGCTAGCTCACTTAAACACATCACAGGCAACATCTATAACATTACTGAAGAATGTACCAACATCTGAAATATATGCTGCTAAATGGGCTTCAGTACGTATGCTTTTGAAATCATTATGCCCAGATCCATGCTGTAAGATTGGATGTGACCTTTGACTCTGCAATAGTATGTTTATCTTTGGAGTCTGTTCTGAAGCTCTCTTCTCCATCTGGAAACACTGCTTGGAGTCACCTGAGGTGGAGCATTTTTAAGACACTGCTTGAAGAAGATTACTCACTTTATGCAGTAACTACATTTCTTTGAGATGTGTGTTCCTGATGGTGCTCCACAACTTCTTCCCCTTCTCATCTGCTTCAGACTACTCCTTCGGCGACATTTGTAGGGGGAGGGGAGGAACTGAGGACAGTTCCCCCCACATACCATTATACAGACTTGTTATCTAGCCTGAGGAGGCACAGAGCGCATATGGGAGCTGAACAGACACTGCTTATTTAATTACCAATCAAGGGATCAAGACACATGGCCATGGGAAGTGGAACACACACAGAGGCCACATCTCAAAGAGCTGCAGTTCATTTTTCAATGAAAACTCCCATTTAGGCAGTAAAAGGTAGTGTGGTTTAGAGAAGTAGTTCTCAACTAGGGGTAGGTGTACACCTGGGGGCATGCATTGGTCTTCTGGAAGTACATCAATACATCTTGATATTTGCCTAGTTTTACAACAAGCTCCATAAAAAGCACTAGCAAATTCAGTATAAACTGATTTCTTACAGACACTGACTTGATTATATTGCTCTATATACTATACACTGAAATGTAAGTACATTATTTATATTCCAATTGTTTATTTTACTATTTTATACAAAAAATGAGAAAGTAAGCCATTTCTCAGTCTTACTGTGCTGTGACAGTTCTATATTTTATGTCTGATTTGGTAAGCAAGCAGTTTTTAAGTGAGAAGTAACTTGCGGGTACGAAAGACAAATCAGACTCCTGAAAGAAATAAAGTAGTGTGGAAAGACTGAGAGCCACTGGTGCTTTAGAGACTAGGGTCCTTGATATTATTTGTGGCACTCTCTTTTAACCTGGTGTCTGAATTTGAGTTAAAGGCATTTTTAACTCTGTGTCCTTACATATGAACCCACATCCCTTTGTCTTTCTATTTGTACAACTTTTGTTTGGGGTAGGACACATCACTTATATGTGGATGTAAACTGCATGGCCCAATGTGTTGGTGAGGACTTAGAAACATTTCCATAATATTACTGGTAATAATTAGTAGTACAACAACAGGGACTTACACCTCTTGGGTCTCTTCCATCACAAGATGCAAGCCCAAAGATTGTTCTGAATGTGAATAGAAATAATGGCCTACAGGAGGTCAGATTAAGATGACCACAAAGGTCCTCTCTGGACTTAGACTCTGTGAATAATGTTCTAATTACTAGAATATATAAAAAAAATTAAGCATTGTTTAAATCCCTGTTTCAGGCTACACTAGAATGGTTACTGGCTGCAGTTACCAAAAGCGCTCGCTCTCTGATAATTTGTAGTTAAAAGGAGTTATGTAAGTTTCACATCTGTAATGTGTGGATCATGGTCAGTTGGATGTCAAACAAGATGAATTGTGAGTAGTCCTGTGGCACCGTAGAGACTAACAAAAATATATAGGGTCATGAGCTTTTGTGGGTAAAACCCATTTCATCAGATGAGCTGGAGTGGAAATAACAGAATCCAAGATACATATAACAGTAAAAGCAGTTACTTGTCAATTGTAGGATCTGTGTTAATGAAGCTAATTAAGTGGGCTGAATGAATTATATTTCTTCAGTTTACCACTTCATTCTCATTTCCTTTCAGTTACACAATCCAAACTGAAGCAAATGTATGAAGGCCCAACTTATGTGTTTGCTTCCATGAGTATATTAGGGCCAAAAGAAATAGAGTACTTGCACTGCTGAAGTCTTCACTGGGGGTTTCCCTTCCAGTGTCCCATTGTATGCCATGCAACTGAGCTTACAGTGGCTTTCTGTGGCAGAACTACTACTTCTTGTCGTTGCCCCATTGTGGGCTATCTACTGTAGTCTGGTTCTGTTGAATTCAGTCACCCAGACTCGTGGAACTTGATTGGCTTGCTATCAAAGCCTTTTTATGTGGGCTTTAGTCCCGTGTTGTGTAAGTTGGCCTATAAAAGGAATTCCCTTATTTCATTCTGACCTACTTGAAGTGAAGCCAACACATAACTCTTTGTATAGGCTTCATTAATAAAAATAAAGGACACCCTAAAGCCATTAAGATTTGAACTAACCCTTTACATCTATTTTAATATAATCACTGGAATTGTGATGCATATGTAGCATTTCTGGAGTATTTTGTATAAGAACAAATTATAGCCAGTTGAAACAACCAATATGCATATCATAAATATTAATACAGTAAGAATTCTCCATAGAAGAATATTCCCTGAGAACATCAATATAAAATATGTTGTAATCTTTCTTTCAAATGCAAGTTTTTAAAATATGCTTAATTAACGTGGATTTTTTTTTCTGGTAACCATGAGTTTGAGGGTATTTTCAGCATTCTTCTCCTTTATAATCAGGCTGATTAGGTTTTTAATCTAATTTCAACTTCCATCTTGTATCTAAGCAAACATAATATGATGATGTGCATGTTATGTACTGTTTTGTTTTTGGAAAAAAATGTTATTTTTAGATGCCAATGCCAGAGAAAATGCAAAACTTTTTTTTTGCCTTAGTCATATGGGATGCTTCTCTGCATTATATCAAAATATATTTTCCCTTGCCAACTATTTTGCAGAGGAACTTTGCTCCGAAACTGCCCAGAAAGAATAAAGGAAAAAAACTGTGCATGAATCTGTAGCATGGTATAAACATATTCTACACAAATTGTGTAGAGGGAATTACATGCAGACTGATTGTCAGCCGACGGTCAGGGCAGTGTGTGTGTGTGTGACACCCAAGTCTTTAACT
>CM057846.1:62792961-62803887 GCA_030068395.1 Apalone spinifera | reverse complement strand
TACTGGTCCATTTTGTGGCACCAGTTCTTACAAGGGAGTTTCAAATAATTTACAATTATAAGAGAGAGATAGCTAAATTAGGAGTACTGGATATTCTTTGCTGGGCAGAAGATTCCTCCCCCCAGACGAGTGTGTGTTCATATCAATACGGGTTTCAGTCAAGGGCACTGTGAACTCGCATGTCTGAGCCTCCTGTTCAAGGCTTTCAAAGACCATACTGTTTTACTGCTCTGTGTGCCCTGCATCCAGGCAAGCAAAGATGGATGTTACAGGGGGGAGGAGGGGTTCATGTCTGGCTACACTGATGGCAGAATGTTTCCTTTAATCAACAGTGACCCATTAAGCCATTGTGCTAAGTTATCATATCATATGCCACTATAGCTTGTATTCATATCTCAAATAACAAATTTCCAATGTTTCAGATCACTTTATTCACAAGTAACCAGAGCAATGTCATTGAAGTCTAGGAACAAAGAATGCAGGCCATACTTACAGCTGCATTCTAGGAAGCAGTGCCTGAAAAATGACTAGTGGGTCATGGTTGATAATCAGTTGAACAGGGCAACTCTCTGGCCAGGAGGGCTAATGTGATCATTGGATACATTAATGGGGGAATCTGGAGTAGGACAAGTAAGGTTATTACTTCTGTATTTGGCACTGATGTGGTGACTACTAGAATACTGTGTCCAGCACTTGTGTTCACAATTCAAGAAAGATGCTAAATAATTAAAGGGTAAGAAAACGTGTCTTCCAGTAACAGACTCAAGAAGCTCAAGCCATTTAGCGTGATAAAAAGGTGACTTCATATGTCACCTATAGTGAACATATATTTGATGATGAGTTCTGAGGTATGACATGATCCAGTGGCTAGAAGTTGAAGCTTGATAAATTCAGACTGAAAATGTGTGTAAACTTTTAACAGTGAGAGCAACTAATTATTGGTACTATTTGCCAACGTTTGTGGTGGATTGTGTATCATAGTCAACTTTTAAATCTAGGTTGGATTTTTTTTTCTAAAAGATATGCTCAGGAAAATGTTTATTTTGAGGAAGTTTTATGGTCTGTTAGGGTATGTCTAGACTACATGGCTCCGTCAACGGTGCCATGTAGATTTGTTTACTGGGCATAGGAAAATGAAGTGGCGATTTCAATAATCATCTCTTCATTTAAATTTAAATGGCTGCCACGCTGTGCCGATCAGCTGTTTGTCAGCTGAGCGCGCTAGTCTGGACACTTCGCGGTCAACATCAAAGGCATTTGTCGACCTCTTCGGTAAACCTCATTCCACAAGGCATACCGAGGAGGTTGACATATGCCTTTGATGTCGACTGCAGAGCGTCCAGACTAACGTGCTGAGCCGACAAACAGCTGATCAGCACAGCGGGGCAGCCATTTAAATTTAAATGAAGCTGCGATTATTGAACTCACCGCTTCATTTTCCTATGCCGGGTAGCCTAATCTACATGCCTCTGTCGCCAAAGGCATGTAGTCCAGACATACCCTTAGAAAGGAAGTCTTTCTGGCATTGACATCTCTTATGGTGAGTGGAGTGACACAGCCAGTACTGTCTGAGGATCTGGGCCTTAGTAATGTATTGGCTTAGCAGCTTTGCCATCCAAGTGTATGTGTAAATGTGTCCATCTGCTGTCTCTCATTTTATACTTTGTTTATAAGCTTTTTGGCACTGTATAAACAGGGACACCTTTTTGTTCTATTTGTACAGCATCTTGCACTATGGGACCTGATCCACAAGTAGGGATTCTAAGTGCTGGGGCAGTAGTAACTTTACTAGATAATATGGTGATTGCTACTTATATAGCACAAAACTTATGGCTAGCCCATGAATTTCAGTCAGTCAAGAAGGTGTCCAATAATGGAAGTAAATCGAAACAAAGTCTAGTAAATAAGTCAAACACCACACACATGGATTAAGAGATTTACTGATGATGTTTTCTGATCCTCTGTTTAACATGCTCATTGAGATACAACAGTGGTTCTCAAACTGCGGATAGCAGACTAGTAGTGGTTCACTGCTGCCTTGCAGGTGGGCTGTGGGCTCAAGGCTCAGGCTCCCCCCTGCAACTGGGAGCCTCCTCTGGTACTCCTGCCCCGCAGCTGCCTCCCACAAAGATGGAATGCCAGTGCTAGCTTCCTGCTGAGGGAAGGAGGAGCCCCAAGCCTTGTGGGACTGATTTGGCTGTTGGGGGGAGCAAGCAGTTCCATGCCCTTCCATTTGCCCTCTCCCCTGGGTGAGGGAAACAGCCAACAAGGAAACGGCTTTCCCCGCTATTCCCATTGGCTGGAATCAGAGTTAATGGAAGCAGCAGTGGGTGGTGCCTGGGAGCAGCAAGGGGCAGGGAGCCAGGTAAGTGTCTCCCTTCTGCTCATGCCTAGACTGCCCCCCCACACACTCCACCTGCTGAGACCCTGCACCCCCACCCCCTCCTGCACTCTACCTTGCTCCTGCACCCTCTCTTCTGGCCAGACCCCACTCCCAGCCCACTTCAGCACCCTACCTCCCACCTTTCTCCTGTACTCTTATCCCTATCCCACTCCCTGGAAACTCCCTTCCACACACTGAACCCCTCAATTTTGGCTGCACTCCAGAGGCTAGGGGGGCTCACAAAATCTACTAACTTTGGGACCCCAAAAGAGCTAATCTGGCCTATGGGAAGCCCTGAAGCTCGGTCTTCCTTGCCCCCTCTAACACACCCCCATACAACCCATGGGGTTAGAGCATCAGGGAAGTGAGGTGTCTCAGTTGGGGGCCTTGTCAATGAGGGTGGGGGGGCGTTATTTGTTTTGTTTTTTTGCCTCTCACTTTTCTATGGACCTTAACTGATTTTCTGTGGATCAGTGGCCCCCAACACATAAAAGATTTCCTATCTCTGCCATAAATAAAGTGTTGAAACCTTTTGTTTTTGACATAAATTAATAATTAACTTTATTTAAAATGAAAATGAAATTTGGTAAACTAACATGATAAAATTCAAGCACTTAATCTGTTACTTATTTTTATTTTGATTGATATTTCCTTTCTTACCAGTTATAATTGCCCCCTTACGCTATGAATGCATATTTAAGTTTTTATGCTCCAGTAGCCTAATATGAATAATTTAGTATTTAAGGTATTTAAAGATAAGTGAAGGTATTTTGTCATCATGAGTGGGTGACTGATGGTCCACAGAAAGGTTTGCGTTGAGCTGGGTAGGCCCTGGGTTAAAAAGTTTGAGAAACACTGAGATACAGTATTAATTAAAAGGACAAAATACAACATACGCCCCCCAGCTTTTTCCTGAAATGCTAAAATATCCTTTCAGCAAATATTTCTGTGCTGGAGATAAGAAACCAGATTCTGAATTCTACTAGATTGATGTAAATCCAGAATTACTGAGATCTGTATCTGGCCTTGTCTATAGACTCAAACTTTCAATCAGAATTTCTGGGAGTTTCATTTCATGCAACAATTTTGGATAAAGATAAAATGATGGAAGATATTAGAGGGCACTAATTTTTTTCTGCTAAGACCTTTTTAATGCATGGTTGCTCAAGTGAAGAAAGTTCTGTTTTAAGGCATTTAGAAAGAAATTGATTGACCTGCTGATAAAGCTTCTGCAAACCTTTCAGAAAGGAGAAATACATCATCTTCAAAGACCTCTGAACAGATTTAATGAAGTGACACCAAGCACCATTGTACTGTACAAATTGAGAGCTCCTTTCATCTGAGAGATATGGAAAGAGCTACAATGTGAGATACATAAAATGGGTAGCCAGTTAGTTCATTTTGACATTCATTTATCATTGTTATTGATTGGGTATGGTCAAATCATGTTATTTCTTGTGTAATCAATGTGTGTAAAATAGATTTAAGTTGTAGGTATAGATAGAAGCAAGATAATTATTTAAGTATGAATCTCCCTCTAAGTATGTGCTTATGAGTGATGCCTGTGCATTAGGCATAGGTGCTGACTTCTGCTGTAGTTGGGGGGTCCTTGACTCACCCATCTACCTTAGTCCTTGCCCCCACTCCTCTGCCCCCACCCTGTCTCTTTTTGTTCCCTCCCCAAGCGTGCTGTCCTAACTCCCCCTCCCCCTGATCCTCTGAATTCTGTGAAGCAGATGTTTAGCAATAAGTGATTGGGTGGGAAATGATAGGAAGGAGGGAGGGAGAGGAGTAAAGCAGCAGGATGCCAGAGGACAGGAGATGCTGGATTGAGGAGGGTAGAGGTGGGGAACTTGTCTGCTGGTAGGGGCTGAGTATGCATTAATTTTTGGAGCACTGACAGAGTCAGCACATGTGTTAGGTATACAAGTAAAGTACGGGTGTAACGCGAGGCTAGTAAGATTTCAACCTAGCCACACTAGGCTTAAGGAAACTCAACATAAACAGGTGACCTAAAAATAACTCTATGCAAATAAAATCACAAGATCATGGGAAAAAATGTGCCAAGAAGTGATGTTCCAGAAATATATTGTTATGTACCTGTCTAGACAGCAAGATCTTTAATGTAAACATCATAGACAGTTCTGTTCTGATAGTGGGTTACCATGGAAACAGGCTGATGGAAATATTAATAAAATGCTAATAAGGAAAAGGAAAACTAAGAGATCAACCTATGGAAAAGGGGCACTCCATAATTTATGGGGTGTGAAAGTACAGATAAGGAAAAGGAGGGTTAAATCCCTCATACATATGTATAAGGTATTAGGTCTAGTCACAACAATAAAATTAGAGGTTCACTAATTGGGCTAGAGTGCAATGACCTCTTTGGGAAAGCCCCAGAAGGAACCGTACCTCTATTGATGACCACCTGCTGAGAGAGCCACACAACTCTGAAATCTTTTGGTATGTGAGTATGAATATGGTATTGGCCAAAGCATGGCTCTTGGGTTCTGTATGTGTGTAAACACACCATCAGCAGGCCAACAATTGCTGGGCCCCTGGGCAAGGTGACTGGGGTGGCTCTGTGCTCCTGGAAGGGGTGGGATTGAGGGCAGCCAGTCCTCAGCGTCACCTGAAACATGTCACCGCCAGCCCTCAGAGCTGCCTGGAGCATATCATGCGGCATTCTGACAATGTTTTAAAGGGGCTCTAGCTGTCATACCATGGAACTACCAATTCATTCAATTCAAGTAAGTGGCTACAATGTCTTCTGTTATAACATTAGGGAATGTATCTATGCCTCTTGCTCTCTCTGTGTTGTTAGGACTGATTTGAGAATATAGGTCCTATCCAGGAATCCTGCTAATTTACTGGACCCAAATGTGAGGGACACCGAATGTATTTATTCACCAGTATGCTCTCCCAGTTGAAAGGGAGTTAGGCATGCAGTTTGACTCTCAGAATAAATTAAAACACCTCAAGGGCAGTTCTAACGTAATGGGCTGCAGTGGGGCATTAGGAGCTCTTCTGCCAGGAGATGCTGGTTCAGCCATATCCCTTTAGTCCTCAGTATGCCTATTGCATTGATGTGGAAGGCTGATAGGATTGCTTAGACACATACCTATGTCAGCCAAGGATTCCCACACATAAAGGGAATCTGCAGCTGTTTTAGTATAGCTCTTTCATGGGTGCAAAAGAGGCTGAGGGTCCATCCTGTTTTGTGGTAAAAGACTTGGGAAGCAATAAGCTATACATTTGGTGGTGATCTCTTCAAAAACAATTAAAGAGGGAAATATGAAGCTGCATTCGCATTAACATAGAAATAGCTTAACAGAACTTTTAAATGTCAGCCTTTTTCTAACATATTTTTAATCTTCTACGTTTTGAAAATAATAGAATATATCTCTTTTTATTGCACCATCTGCTCATAAGAGGAGAGGCAAAATTTGAGAAGGTTGAACTTGTGTTTTAAATGTCAACCTAATGCTACCTTGGGGGGAGAAATAATTTGGGACTATCCTTGAAATTACCTTGACACACTATAAATGTAACAAGGGAAGGATACATGAGATAGCTGACAGGCTGCTGACCTGCTTAGCTGAAGTAACAGTGATCAGAAAGGCTATTTTCACTGGTTAAATTAAGCTTTCTGACAAGTGAGAAGAATTATAGACTAAAAAATCAAAGGTCAAATTTGGTAAAAGTTCTGTTGGTGCTGGCTATGCACACAGATCCTCTAATAATTTTGGATTTTATTTCTGATCCCCTTGACACCTGTCTTACATTGAGGAAGTAAATGGAATTGCACTAAAGTCACCCATGATTTATATTGATGAGCAACTAGAATTGGGCCCTTTGTCTTAAGTTTTTATCTTCAAAATTGTAAAATCTCTGGACCTAAGGATGACTTCTTTTTATAGCAAGAAATATGCCCGAAGTAGACATTCTGTATGATCTTTGATAGCTCAAATTCCACTAATACTATGTATTTTTAAAATGGTGATGATTTGTTCCATCCTGAATTCATATTTTGAAAAGGAGCACATCCATATGTATATTCTTAATAGTTAAATAGATTTGTCAGAAATACCCATTCGAGATTTCTTTATGGCTTAACAGGATTTCTGTAATGGAGTGGGAGGGAGCTTTTACACTTTCAAAAATGGCCATGTAGAATTCTTCAAATTGTCATGAAAGCAAGGAGAAATTACACTTTTTTAAATACATGCCCCATTAATTTTATGCCATTTAGCATAATAAACTTGTAAGTACCAGTAACAGAAAGCAGCAATTTGATTCAAGGCCCCGAGGCAATAGCATTCTACCATCACTTGCTTCTGTACCTTCAAGGTATAGCACCAAATTCATCCCTAGTGTAACTCCACTAAGTTGGTGAGTATGACCCAGAGAAATAATATACTTTATAATGCAGATATGGTTGGCTAAATGCTGCTGTTGTACTGATGCACCATTTATGCACTTAAATGTACTGAGTACCATTTAAGTCAGTGGGGTTACACTAATGTAAAAGAAAGTATAATTGGCCCAGTATTGATCAAGAAATATCAAAATCCACTAATCTCAGGGATTGTCTTCACTACGCAGTGGATTGACCGATCTGGTGATCAATCTACCAGCCATCAATTTATCGTGTCTGCTCTCCTGTTGATTCCGGTACTCCACTATGATGAGAAGAGTAGCTGGAATCATCTGGAGAGCAGCCGTGACTGACCTTATCACATGAAAGACACTGTGGTAAGTACTAATTCAGCTATTCACGCAGCTAAAGTTGCATAGGTTAGGTTTATGGGGAGAGGGACATAGTGTAGGTTAAAAGCTTTATCGATGCCATTTAAACATTTTTCTTGCTTCCTTTTCTCATACATGTATTCCTCCTCCCCCTCTCCTGGTTCCTTTGTTTATGTTTCTTTTGTTTTTTGGTTTTCCATCTTTTAATGTTTTTCACAGGGTAGGGCTTGATCCTTAATGCTTAATGACGTCTTTGTTTCAGCTTTCATCAAGAAGATTGATGATTATGGGATGTCTAACATAGTGAACGCTAGTGGAATTGATGGAAGTTAAAATAATAAAAGAACAAGCAGTGGACGTGGTATACCTAGACTTTAGTAAGGTATTTGATATGATCTCACATGACTTTATCAATACATTAGGCAAATACAACTTAGATGGGGCTACTATAAGGTGAGTGCATTACTGGCTGGATAACCATTCTGAGAGAGTAGTTATAAATGGTTCAAAATTATCCTGGAAGGGCATAACAGGTAAGATTCCGCAGGGGTCCGTTTTGGGACCGGTTCTGTTCAATATCTTCATCAACGATTTAGATGATGGCATAGAAAATATGATTATTAAGTTTGCAGATGAAACCAAGCTGGTAGGAGTTGCAAGTACTTTGGAGGGTAGGGTCAAAATTCGAAAAAATCTGGACAAACTAGACAAATGGTCTGAGGTAAATAGGATGACATTTAATAAGGACAAATGCAAAGTACAGCCTGTCTCCAACTTACGAACCAGTTACGGACCAAGCAACTGGTTGTAACTCGGTTTGTTCGTAAGTTGGACCCCATTGAGTTGCACACGACCGCGCTGTTCGTAAGCGTGGATCGTGTTTGTAACTCGGGGTCCGCCATTTACAACATTTTTGGTCATAACTGTGAACGGTCATAAGTTGACCGTTTGCAACTCGCGGACCAGCTGTACTGCAGTTAGGAAGGAACAATCAGTTTCACACATACAGAATGGGAAGTGATTATCTAGGAAGTACTGCAGAAAGGGATCTAGGGGTCATAGTGGACCACAAGCTAAATAGGAGTCAACAGTGTGACGCTGTTGCAAAAAAAGGAAGCATGATTATTCTGAGATGCATGAACAGGACTGTTGTGAGCAAGACACAAGAAGTCATTCTTCTGCTCTACTCTGCGCTGATTAGGCCTCAGTTGGAGTATTGTGTCCTGTTCTGGGCACCAAATTTCAAGAAAGATGTGGAAGTATTGGAGAAGGTCCAAAGAAGAGTAACAAAAATGATTAAGGGTCTAGAAAACATGAGCTATGAGGGAAGACTGAAAGAATTGGGTTACTTTAGTTTAGAAAAGAGAAGATTGAGAGGGGACATGAGCAGTTTTCAAGCATCTAAAAGAGTGTCACAAGGAGGAGGGAGACAAATTATTCTCCTTGGCCTCTGATGATAGGACAAGAAGCAATGGGCTTAAATTGCAGCAAGGGAGGTTTAGGTTGGACATTAGGGAAAAACTTCCTAACTGTCTGGGTGGTTAAACACTGGACTAAATTACCTCAGGAGATTGTGGAATCTACATCACTGGAGATATTTAAGAGCAGGTTGGATAGACATCTATCAGGAATGGTCTAGTCAGTGCCTGGTCCTGCCATGAGAGCAGGGGACTGGACTCGACTTCTCGAGATCTCTTCCAGTTCTAGGATTCATTTGATGGCACATTTGCAGAAAACTGCTACCTTTGTACTAGATAAGAAAACCTAGTACAGTAAAAGCTCCAATAGTCTGGCATCCAATTGTATGGCACTCCCAATAGTCCGGTATCAAAATGGCAAGAGCCTACTGAGTGAGCTTTGGCAAAAAATGAGTCACAAGGCAGCAGTGGCAGAAGCTGAACTGAGAGAAACAAAACGGGACTGAGTCAGTCTGCCACTGGCATTGTATGATGCTGGACAGTGCTTGTGCTACAATAAAAAGGGTTAAAAACACTTGTTTGTCGAGCCCTGTATATATACAGTATATATACAGGGCTCGACAAACCACTGTTTCTACTCGCCTGTGGCGAGTAGATTTCAGCCAGTCACTCCGTGCACCCCATTCACCGGCGCTGTGAGTGGCTCTCGCCGCAGTTTGTCAAGCCGTGTGTGTGTGTGTGTGTGTGTGTGTGTGTGTGTATATATATATATATAAAACCATCTTATATTACCTCCTGATAGTCTGGCATATCCGATAATCCAGTACCAGCTAGGTCCCAAAGATTATCAGAAGTCTACTGTATATATCTTACACTGTTTCTCTTGCACCTTCAGTACCCTCACCCTCTCTTAGCCCTACCTTCTGCTGTGTCCCTACTAGCCCCCTTCCGCACTGAGAACCAAAGATAGAAGACCTGTAGCAAGGCTTGTTGTAGCAAGACTTTTCTCCACTTTTCGGCCCCTGTTGGCTGAATCACTTTTCAGATACTCAAGAACTGAAGCTGGTTTGGACAATTTGTAAGAGTGTTTATTTCCATTGACGTAACTGAAGTTATACCAAAGCAGAATTTAGAGCAGCATGTATTTCTACATCTGCCTGGCCTTTAACAATTTTTGTTTGGCCCTCACTGATATATTGTTTCCAGACAAAATCCTGAATGGCTCTGTGCACCTGTTTGATGTCCAGATACTGAAAAAATTTAGACACATAAGAACCAGACATGGCAGAGTTTATGCAGGTTGGGTGACTCCCCACTACCACCCAGAGATGCGAGGGAGCATATGTGGGGCATGACTAAAGGGTTCCTGGGTACTATAATTCCACAAGAGGCTATGTAGGGAGGAGTGGCAATCAGTGCCACCCTTTCCTGCTCCCATGCCCATGCAGAAGCCTCCACGACAATTATGTCAATCTGAAATCTCTAGAGTGCTTAAGGATTTTCTTCCTAAGCACCCAATAGGCAACACATTTCCCATAACTAGATAATGAGGACGATGTCTAGGTCCATGGTAGTGGAGCTGAGGAAAAGCACAAGGAAGCCCATTCTTCTCCCCTTCACTCACCAAAGGACTCGGCCTAGAAGATCGAGGATCTGCTATGCTCCCATTCACTTTCCAGGGAGAAGTCTCGTGCTCGTTGGAGAAGGAGGCAGTGAAAAAACAATTCACAGGAGAAACAAAGGAATGGAGAAGAAGCAGCAGCAGTGCTGGTGGTAATGCACCATCCTACAGTTTCAGACCTAATGCGTGATGGCTATGGATGCTGCTAGTTTACATGAGAATTTTTTGTAAGTGTGTGCATAGATGAGCAAGAGCACACACATTTTTATGTCTTGACTTTAGTGTTTCCTTTTCAGAAATGTTTCTCCCAATCCTCATTAATGTATCCCAAGATCTTGACCCCATGAGGGGGTAGGAAGTGGCAGAGCATTTTGGTTTATACTTGAATAAGAAGATATATCTTTTCAACTTCAAGTTAATAGCAAAAGTTAATTTGGGTAAATCTTGATAAATTTTCCCCTTCTAATGCTGATTCAGTTTCCATATCAGTAGATTATTACATGCCTGTTAAATGGCTTTTAATAATACTACTTCGACTGTAGCAATAGTTATTTTTCATTTGCTATAAAGATGGAAAAATTCTATTCAGAGTAACACTAAGGAGAATCCAGTCCCATAGACTCTTTTTGTATGGAAATGGTTGTATCTCTATGGTTGTACCTCTATAAACTGGGACTCTGTGGTCTGGCAACATCTGTGGGAGCTGGGCATGAGACAGCGGGAGAGAGGGGGATAGAAGGCTGGTATGCCACCCA
>CM057846.1:62759981-62776002 GCA_030068395.1 Apalone spinifera | reverse complement strand
AACCCCTCGCAGCTTGGTATCATCTGCAAACTTAAGTGTACCTTCTATGCCAATATCTAAATCATTGATGATACAATATCTGAAGATATTGAATAGAGCCGGTCCCAAAACAGACCCCTGCAGAACCCCACTTGTTATACCTTTCCAGCAGGATTGAGAACCATTAATAACTACTCTCTGAGTATGGTTGCCCAGCCAGTTATGCACCCACCTTATAGTAGCCCCATCTAAGTTGTATTTGCCTAGTTTATTGATAAGAATATCATGCGAGACCGTACCAAACGCCTTACCAAAAAGTCTAGATATACCAAGTCCACCACTTCTCCCTTATCCACAAGACTCGTTATCCTATCAAAGAAAGCTATCAGATTAGTTTGACATGATTTGTTCTTTACAAATCCATGCTGGCTGTTCCCTATCACCTTGGCACCTTCCAAGTGTTTACAGATGATTTCCTTAATTACTTGCTCCATTATCTTCCCTGGCACAGAAGTTAAACTAACTGGTCTGTAGTTTCCTGGGTTGTTCTTATTTCCCTTCCCTTATTGAAGGGAGAACACTCTTCCTTTGACTTCCCTCCTTGTAAAATTAGGGTTACCAGCACGGACAAGAGCATCCCTTTCAGTTCAAATTAGCTGTCTTAACTCAACCGCTAATTGAAACCCTGGAAGATCAACAGCAACTCTGCAATGTAGATGTATCCATAGTAATTTTTTTTATCAGAAACTCTGCAGATTGCAATCCTAAATTACATACTAGTATGTTGTTCTTAATTCCATGAGACACCAAAGGAAACTGTAGAGCTTATATGGACTGTTTTAGCAAATTAGTGTAGTTAGGGAAGTGCATGCATATATATGTGTGTTGTGTGGAGCGATGGTCAGTGACTTGACTGTCTAGGATTTAAATCATAGCGGACCTTTAGACACTTATGAGAACTTAAACGAGGGAGAGTGCTGTGATTGTATAGATATGGTCTCATGCATCTCTGAACATCTACTACATTTTTAATTTTGGACATTTACTTCATTAGCTAATCCCATGAGTACCACACTCACATACATATGCATGTGTATATTTATATGCACACATGTGTGTGTGCATCTCTGTATGTGTATAGATATAAATATATATGCATACACACAGCGATGCACACCAATATCTATACCTAAGACTTTGGCTATGCAATTTCAGATTTACCCGGCATTGCTCAGATTCTTAACTCAAATGAGATTTTGTTTTTCTTCATTTAAATGATATCTCTAGGGTGGTCAGGGAGAGGGGTTCAGTATGCAGGCTGCCTCAGGGAGAGAGGACAACCCCAGCCCTCTGTCACTGCAGCAGCTTGGGGTTAGGTGAGAAACACCTGTCCATGGCCACTGCAGCTTCAGCGGGCACAGCCAGAGGAGGGGTGCATATCCCCTGGATAGGGGGACAGATACACAAACAGACACATAAACAGATACACTCTGAAATATATAGTAGATAGCTGTCCTTTTCTCCATCCCTGCCCCCTACAGGTCCAAGAGGGTTATAACTGTTCCACTTCCCATCTCTGGCCCCTTGCTCCCCTTGTCCTCCATCCCCCGGTTATTCTACAAATAACTGTTCCTCTTACCAAACCCATCCCTTTCCATTTTTGAAGAAACAGTCAAATTCCAGGCACATCCCATTGTCCTAGCACAACCAAACCCTGACTTTGATTTAAGTTAGGAGACGAGGAAGCTGCACAGCAAATTCGGTGATCCTAGCTCTTACCATTTAGGAGGAATTCTTGAACAAATGGATGCACAGGCAAATGGACAGACAGATACACATTTCTAAAATATACAGGAAGATAAATGTTAAAGCAGACCTGTATGTTAACTGCAATATTTCACTGACCTTGTAATAGTCACATATAGGAGATAAAATTGGCTGCCAACTTCAACACCTGGTAATTTTATAAGATAACTTATTTCCAAAGGTTGGTAATTATCCAGAATCTTCTGAAGTTTGAATTATCACTACCCAACTGCAATAACTTGAATATATTTTTGTTAGTCTGAAAACTTTAATGTCACAAAAAAGGTTCTTTCTCAATATTAACTAAAAAGGATTCCTAGTATTTTAACTTCCCTTTGTTGCAAAGGCTGGTATTCAAGGTAATCTCAAAAGAGCATAAAAGTATTTGATGGTTGTTATGATTTGCAAAGTCCTCTGATGGAGTTTTTCAAATGACAGTTAAGTGACAGCTTGGAAGTAGATATTGAGAGCATCTCAGCAGAGTCCATCCCTGAGAGAAATCTGAAAAAAAGGAAAACAGGTAATGTGAGGCCTAACTAAATATTTTCAAAGTGATATGTAAGAGCCTGATTCTGTGAGGTCCTCTACAATCTCAACTCCCACTGAGATTAGAGAAAGGCACTTGGGACAGGAGAGTCTAGATGGTTTCTCTGGACTTTGTGTCTTCAAGGGCAGTGGTAGTTTCTTGACATTTATTTCTCTTTAGCTTTTTTATTTATTTTGTTAAAGTGTATTTTAATTTCTCTAAAGCTTGGCAAATTCAAAAAACTGTGAAAACCCTATTCATCTATTTCCCCAGGCTTTGTTTAACAGCCAGCTGAAAGCAGCAAACAAATGTCCTTTCATTTGTATGCAGAGGAGTTACATGATGTGTGTTTTGGGACTGAGGGAGGATTGGAGAGTTCTGCAGTTAGGAAGATTCTAGATACAGAATCTGATGCTGTTAGAGCCATAATTGCCACAGAGGAAACTAGAAATTGGAACAGCAGGGACATGCTGTGTTCTGATATAGCTTCAATGAATTGAGTGGATTCATTTTGCAAAACTCAGAGCCTGGTGCTAATAATGATAATGAAAACAGTGGACAGATCCTGCGCTGGTGTTAATCCACGTAGCACCCCTGATTTCAGTTAAAGTCCACCAATTTAAATCAGCTGAGGATTTGACCTCTCATAGATGCCAACCAATGGAGCATTTTATTCATGAGCATAAAGCAAGTGAATTTAAAGGGACCAGGAATATTTTGATCTGGAATTCTGTAATTGAGTTATTTTCAATTATTTACCAATATGTATTTTTAAGCTTCACATAAAGCATTGCACTCATGGATATTTTAGGTTTTAATTTAAGAATGTACATTTTGCTTACTCCAACATTAAATCCTGAACCTACTGCAATGAAAATAGGACTGTGTTCTACACTAGGATGCTTGTTAGAGCCAGGCAATCTGAGTTTGCTTTAATAGTTAGAAATCTAGCAGTTATTAGATCACTTGTTTCACACTGAAGAGGTGGTGAACTTGTATGAATATGTGCATTGGTGCTTTAATTGTCACTCACTAGGTGATAGATGATCTGGACTGGCCAACTGACTGACTTAATGTTTGCATGCATTGAAGACAGGCAACAGATAAATATGAAGGCTGACAGCATATTCAAGGCAATAGACATAAACAACTTAATCGTAGCCAGGCAGGCGATTAAATTTTGGGATGTAAAAAGTACAAAAATCATAAAACCTGTAAAACTTTTTAAAAAGGTCAGATTGCTCCAAATTTCAGTTGTTGTACCTCCCCAGACTTCTCTTGAGTACCCCTAAGGGTATTTGTACCACTGGTTGAGAAACACTGTTTTAGGGGAACAATTTGCATTTTTCTTATAACTAAAGGTGCCAAAGTCTGAACTTTAGTTGTAACTCATAGAACATTACTAATTTTCACAGTCACTCCCCTTGTTCCCTCACCAGACCACACAACATACTAAATGGCATGTTATGAGAAGCCAATGGCAGCTACAGATGGAATACCTGCCTAAGGTTAAAGTAGCTTAGTGCAAAATTCAGTGGCAGAGTCAAGTGTGCACTTAACACAATTCAGTTTCAAGATCAAAAGAGAGAATGCGATCTTGTTGTTTTGGAAGGTTCTTCTCCTCTAGTGGAAGAAGGGATGAAGCAGCTTTTTCTGTAACTGAACAATGGCTCATAAATCTAAAAAAAGAATGATGTGTCAATAATAATGTCGGCATTTGCCAGTTGCTCATTGATTTAGGGTTAGAGTTAGAAGCAAAAAGAAGAGGCCTGTGGCAAGAACTGTGTGGGACCAGAATCAGAATACTTGGGATTCACATGCATTCTTGTGGCTCAGGAAGAATGAAGCTATAAGTTATCATGAGAGCAGCTCCCAAAGCTGGTAATAATAGCAAGATGTTAGCTGCTGATGCCTGTTATCACATGGCAAAGATTGCTATACTAGCAGAGCCTTGTAGAATTGGCACACTTTGTTTTTAGCAGACTGAATTCCTAGTGTGGCTAAATATCCTGTAAGAAACAAATGGGGACATGCAATCTTATTTTACAGTTTCTTTCTTCTGTCTTTTTTGGAGACTATGGAGGGGGGAAAGAGGGTGATACATAGATACTTGTGAATAGTCCCCAGAATGTAACTTTCTAATAGTTGCTTTCAAACAGAATGAGCTGCCATTTTATAATATTGTATTTTGACAAACTGTATCTCCAGGCAGGACGTTGAGGCAACCCAATCAATGTCAACTGCTGTTGTGACATTGTGAGAGCTTACAACTGGTGGCAATTCTTCATTGTCATTATTCAAGCTATTTGCAGGTAGATGAACTTTTCAAAAATTGGACCTCTCTGAGAATCCTTATGTGCCTGAAAAAAATGATAAAACAGATTGTAGTGAGATGGTGGAGCTATTGTTAGGGTGTTAGGCAATCCAGAGAGACTTGTGCAGGAAAGAATAAATAGGAAGGTGAGATGAATAAGAACACTATCTCAGGCTGTGTTCTAGTCAGATCTTGCAAACTAAATAGGGCATGGATTAGTATCCTGCAGCAAGGATCCTGAAACAAGGGATTGTTCTTAGGTACTGCTGCACTTAGTTTGGTGCAGTAAAGTTGTCATCCAGGCGTTAACTGGCTTACTCAGAATATGATCAGCTCTCCCTTATTTCTGTTAAATCAATGAGTATTCCCCTCCCCTCTTCCCACTTTGTTTTGTATGCAGCTGAATGAAGCAGCATGTTCCCAGCCTGCAGTACTATTAGTACAGCCTGCTTATTGTGCACTGAGTGGTCCCTTTACAAAAGTCAATGATTCAGTAGGTGGCATTTTTCCCTTTGAGTAAGTTTGGGCTGCTAACAATGTCAGGACCCTAACATGCACTAGGTGGCACTGAACTGCATGGGTGCCATTTCTTATAAATGAGACATAAAATCAAGAGCCAGATCACTTGGTGCCCTGTGTAAGAATCAAGACTTTTTAATGCTACTATTTTGGCCATATTCTAATAGATAACTACTTCCTGCCTCCCTCAACATCTTTGGTAGTTTTGCATTTAAATGCTCACTTTCCACTTGGGGAGTGTTGCAGTGCACTGTCAAAAATTATCATAGTTCATTGACAAGATGGATAGATTCTAGCAGTAGATGGTTTCTGTTTAAGCCCTGTGATCTGAAACAAGAGAGGGTGGAGAGCTCTTTGCTTCCCTCTGTTGATGAACAGGGGAAGAATGGCCTCACAGCTGCTTTATCTGCATAAGCTATTTAGCCAGGTGCTTCAGAAGAGAAGGAGCAATTGGCCCTCATCTATAGGTGAACAGGGGGAAGTACAGCTACAGAGAGCTTCATTTGCCTATGAGTGGTACCCAGTGTTCTTCGGGGGGAGGACAATGAGTAGTCCTGTAGCACTTTAGAGACTAACAAATTATATAATAGTATTATGAGCTTTCATGGGCAAAACCCACTTCCACAGATGAGAGTTGATAT
Organism: Apalone spinifera; assembly: GCA_030068395.1. Taxonomy (NCBI): domain Eukaryota; kingdom Metazoa; phylum Chordata; order Testudines; family Trionychidae; genus Apalone; species Apalone spinifera. Next base: position 62,770,217 of record CM057846.1, on the reverse strand, counting down.
TCTAGGAGTCACCATAACTAGACATAAACTCAAAATTGGTTGGGTAGTGAAACAGAATTGAAAAAAGAAATCAAAAGGGTTTCTCTTTTGTTGTGAAAATTGTGTGCAAGAGTTTTATGGTAATGATTTGTTTATATGTAGGATCCTGTATTTTGAGAGTACTGTGTATTGAGACAATGAAGATACCTGTGGACGCTAAATGGTGAGTGGGATTTAGCAGTTGAGGTAAGGGGGAAATTTTTTCTTATTGAGTGTTTGTACTTGTAGGTAGATAGCAATCTTAACCTATTATTACCAAAGCTATTGTGGAGGAGTATTTTGTTTGACAAAACTTATTAGCCAGGATGGGTAGGAATGCTGTTCCTAGGCTCTGCTTGTCAGAGGCTAGGAGTGGTTGACAGGAGAGGAATTATTTGATAATTCCCTATTCTTGTTCACTCCCTCGACGGTATCTGGCATTGGCTATTGTCAGAAGACAGGATACTGGGCTAGATGAACCTTTGATCTGACCCAGTATGGCTGTTCTTATGTTATTGTGTCATTTGTATATATTATTGCTGTGTTTTCATATAGTAGTTGTTTCAGATACATTTGTGATTGCAACTGTGAACACATTGCTTATTAAGATTGTCTAGGAAGGTGTTTAGTTATCCCAGAAATTCTGGGTGAGGACTCAAGTTAATGCTGCTTGTTCGTTTAAGAGTGATTTCTAACTATTTGAACTATCTCTTGTTGCTGATGATATTCTGATGGAAGGATTATATCTGCATATAAATTCTATATCATTGTAAATCTGTGAAGTGCATTGGGATAAAAAATGAATTTTAAAAATAGGAATTCTTACCCAATTAGAAGTGAGAGAGTAAGAACTGAAAAGAAAGTTAAGTTTAGCTCTGCCCTATTTTAATGTAGCATTATTTAATATGAATTTGCTTATGCATTTATGTCTATATAAATTATTATATTCAAAGAGTAAGATTTCTTAATATCACCTGAGACCTAATTAGGACTTTAGACTCAGTTTATGTTAGTTAGACTTTTGCTTGGTAAAGAGGTAGAAATTACCATGCACCTTCTTCAGCTGCTGTGTCAAGGAGATACTATATTGAGCTTTGGGAAAAGGGGGGATAGTCTGTGTTTCAACTGACAACAAGGAGTCCTGTGGAACCTTACAGACTATGCTTATTGGGACTCCACAAAACTTTGGTGGGATGCAGCTGCCCTTTCCCAGAGATTCCGTAGGAGGGAAGGGTATCTTTAAAGACATGTTGTCATATGGCAAATAGTCTTTTTTCTTTGCCACACATCATGGATTAATCTGAACTTCTGAATGTACCACAAGTTTTAATAGAGTGGATGAATAAGATTCAGGAGGAGGGAAATGTATGGCATTATCATTCAGCAGACTGGAAGTTGTGTTTAATGGCTTTCTTAACCCAGACTGCTTGTCGTCTTTGTCCTGTTCCGGAAGTAATGGGTGACAATTTTTTTTCATGGTTAGCTGAGCTAATTATGCTTTCATGTAAGTTTTTTTTTTTAAACAATTTCTTTACTTCTATTGCAAAGGAGACTAGCATGCATGTGTGTGTGTGTATTTTATAATGGCCCCTTTTGCTAAGTTGGCTCTGGGAGAACTCTCATATGTTGTATGCATTTGTTTGTTAGTTGTAATGGAATAAAATGCTTTGAAGGCTTGTGCTCTGAAATTAATTTGGAATGTTTCACTGTGACTCATTTTATTGTGAAGGACTGTTATCTTTGACCAAACATTTAAATTGACAGCATAGCTTGCATCTGCATGTATTTATAAGTATATTACAGAAAAGTGAGCATAGAAATAAGTTTGTATTTTTAAGGTGATATTTCTTATTAGCCTACTTTTTCATTATACCATCTAAAAATCCTCAACATGCATGTGACTCTCCTGGCTCTCTCTCCAGGCATTCCCTTGGGACAGTGTTTCAAATTATGACCAACTGAAAATCTGTGGCATTCACTTAAATGAATGGCATTACATGGCTGTTAACCCCTACCTCCCAGAACTTAGCCCTGTGACCTCTAGTAATATGTGACATAATCTCTTTGTATCTACAACTTCCCTGTTTTGCCACAATCTGTTCAGTTCATTGCAATAGAATGGCATCAGGGATGACTGTAACTGTAACCCAATTAGTTTAGTGAAGTTTACAACCATACCATTCAGGTGCTTTATGATATCTCCAGCCCAACACATGTTGTAGGGAGGCTGAACTGAATGAAGAGTGTTTTTTTTTTCTCACAAGTTTTTAGTTCTGCTCATGGGCAGTTTATGACTCCTGCATTGGAGAGATTGGGTGAGAGAACAATGGAAGTGGAGGAGGTGCTGGCGTCTGGACTGTGTCTCTGCTTCCATGCTCCATTCCAAGGCCCATCCTTGTTTGGTCTTCTCCCCTTAGGCCTTGTCCATGCTCCACCCTAGACTCTGCCCCCTCCATGTGCTGCCTGCATCTCTCCACCCCTTCCCCTGAGGCTCCCCCACCCATCACTTGCATCTCTCTACCTGTCGTGGACCCTTAGGAACAGGTGTGGAAAGGCACAAGCAGTGGGTGGGAAGGGCCTTAGTGGAGGAGATGGAATGAGGACAGGAAGAGGCAGACTGAAGAAGGAGTCTTGGGGGAAAAAAAACAAAACAGAACCCGGGTGGGAAGAGGAGCAGCCTGATTCGGACCATGGAAAAAGAGGACACATGGGAGTGGGGCCTCAGAGTGGAGAGCAGGCAAGGCCATGGCTTGAGAGCTACTAAGGTGGTGGGCTATGGGTAGCCTCACATCACCAGCTCTTCTGGCATGTTTCTACCACCTCAGCCCTTCAACACAGCTTCATGTGTCTGGGACCAGAGGACAAGGCTGGGGAACATATAGCCACACTAAAGCTGCTGCTGGCACTCTGCTCCTCTTGCTACTGCAGTTCCCGGCAGGGCCCTGAACCATACAGCTCTCCCAGGAACTACTGAGGGTAACTACTGCAGATAGCTACTGGGGGAACTCACGCCAGCAGCTTCTTCAATGTTGCTGTAACTCCCCTGCCCTGTTCTCTGATGTGGCTGCTGTACAGAGAGAGGAGACTCTGTGTGGAAATGCTGAGGGTGGTACCAGACAAACTACCAGCATGAGACTGCTCAGTGGCTACATGTTCTGCTCCTCTTGCATCTTTCTGGTATGCTGCACTGGTTGTAAATACCTTGTTGGTACGGCATACCAGACCACACTCGTGTCCTGCTTGCACCGCTGTTGGACCAGTTCCTGTTGGTGAGTGAAACAAGCTTTCAGGTTACACAGAGGTCTTTGTCAGTTCAGGGAAAGATTCTCCCAGCAGCTTCCCTTGGAGGTACAAACTGGGACCGATTATTTAGCATAGATAGTTGTCACATCTTCCAGGGACTATTCAAGGTGAAGTGGCCTATTAACACCACTCCAGTCAAAGAGGGTGAAGGAAAGACAGGCTTGGGAAATAGGGAAACAGCTGAAGGGGTTGTTACTGGGTTATAGGTGTTTATGAGCCATAAATCTGGGGTCTCTATTCAGTCTAGGATTTTTTGTGTCTAGAAAAATTATGAATTTATGCTTCCAGGCTTATCTTTTGAAAATGTTGTGTTCAGGTTTCCTTCGAGGTTAAGTACAGCTAAGTCAGATATAGAACGATTGTTTTGTAAAAAGTGTTCACCCACAGGCCGAGTTCCCGCTCAGATTTCCCATCAATGAGCGGACTGAGTTTTGTCTTGTTATACGAAAACAAAAAACACCCTGACCAAGGTATTTGGGCAGGGGGCTGGATTCGATGTCCTCCTTAGGTCTCTTCCAGCCCTAGGATTCTATGATTCTATAAGGGATAATTAACAAAGCTCATAATTCTGTGGTATGGGAATCAAGGCAGGAGGTCAGAGGTATGGGGGGCTCAGGTCAGGGGGTGCAGAATCCAGGATGAGGGGCTGAAAAGGTCGGGGAGGTAGCATCTCCTTGCTGGGGGGGGGGGGGGGGACTGGAGCTGGGTTGCCCATTTCTCCGGCGACTCTTGCAGAAAGTGGGCCCAGGACTGGGCTACCTAGACTTCTCCCTCTCCCCCACAGCGAGCACTTCTTGGGGAACAGAGCTGGGCTGCCTGACCCCTGGCCAGCCAGCAGCACTTTATGGGAGGAAGGACTGGGGCTGGGCTACCCAGCTCTCTCAACTGGTGGGCGAGGGGGGAGCTGGGACTGCTCTGCTCAATACTCCCAGCAGGCTGGCTGGCAGCTCCTGGGGTAAGGGGGACAGGGCTGCTGGTTGGTGACCACGCACCTGGGCCACAGTGCCCCACCCTCCATAGCTGGAACTGGGGCCAGTGAAGCTGCTCCAACAGGGCAGCCTCACTGTGCCCTGGCTCCAGCCGAGCAAACAGGGACAGGGCAGGCACCCACCGCCATGCAGCCCCTCCAGAATACGCCAGGTTGCCATCACCACCACTCACCTTCCGGTCCAGCAGGAAAGTGAGTGGTAGCGAGTGCTGCAGCACGTCTCTGCAGGCGAGGTGGATGGGCCTAAAATTTTGTGTGAGTGGCTGTATAGGCGAACCCTGTAACTCTGCCCAGAGGTGATATGGTGTGTTTGTCTTTTATAATTTTCCGGTGTGTTCATTCCAGAATGTAGTGATTTCAGTCTGGTTTCGCGTTAATGGTCCACTTCACTTGAAGTGGTCTTTTGAAATGGATGTTAACTACTGGCAGTGTGTTCCTTCTTGGACTTAGCTGCAACACCCTGAGTATGTTTCTCAGTCTGGAAGAAGAGCTCTGTGCAAGCTCAAAAACTTGTCACTGTCACCAATAGAAGCTGCTCTAATAAAAAGTGCCACATCCACTATCTTATCTCTCCCAATATCCTGGGACCAACAAAGCTATAGCACCTCTGCATACAACAATCTCAAATGGCTATTTCAACAGCAGGGGGTGGCCAACCACAGATAAATCCCAGATACGCTATTATGCTGGAACCTGGCCAGCAGGGTGATGTTGGAGTTATGCTCTCAGGGCCCTAGGCTGACTAAAGGGAGACTCCCTAGGCTGGCTTCACTGAGTTAGGGCTGTTTTGCACCAACAAACTGATGCAAAATGGTCAGATGCACTCTAGGATTAGTACCTTTGATTTTAGCCTCTTTTTTTGAATTACTGTTATTACATTGTTGTTTTGTCTTATAATAAAGGCACAATCAAAAATAAGTCATAACCAGTTTAAAAAAGCTGTCTTAAGGGAACTCATTTCCCTCTGATTCATCTTTTTTCCCCCCCTGCAACATTAAAAATCGTAATGCAGCTGGAGAACTGAAGAAAGCAGTAAATGAAAAAAAGATGCTAAATTCTAGAGTTTATATAATTAGAAATGGTTTTACATTTTAAGTGCTGGGTATCTTCATTACTTAGCTATGATCTAATACATATTATTCCCTTTTTGAGGGGAAAAAGCCTCCTTTCTGTTTTGTTTTTTTTTATTCATAAGAAAATTGGAGCCTTTGGGCTTAGCCAAATCCTGCTTTTTCAACAGACTCACTTGCATCTGTGTTTTTTCTCTTTTATAAAGTCTAGATTATTCAACCATGCAGTCTGCAATACTGTTATTTACCTGATAGTCTGCCTCTGGAACTAAATGCTGTAAGTACAGAAAATGCTTCCTTTGAATACTTATCTTCACTTATCTTTTTTGATGGACACCACAGCTCTTTATAATCTTCTATATTAAATCCTACACTTATCTTAGATGGTTTTGATTTTTCTTGCTGCCTTCAGGTTTGCACCAGACAGCCTAGCAAAGAATGCTATAAAGAGTGTAACTGCATGATTGATATTTTAATATGGATTATAAATAAATAACCGACCTTTACAGTCTGTTTTATGGAAATCTGTGCAATGCAAATAGCACAAATGTTTTCTTCAGAGTTTACACAGCTGGGGTCAGACCTTCAACATAAATTGAATGTAAATTGTCATAACATCATTGAGTTCAGTGATGCTACCAGTATTTACACAAACTTAGAATCTGTTCCCTTCCATTTCCTTTTGTCCTGAACATGAAGCTGGGGTTTTAAAAGTAATATTGATACAAAATATTGCTTCTAATATTTTCTAATTCTAAAATTTTAGGACGGTTTATTAGGAACATTCTTTTCCTGACAGTTGTCAAAATTCAGACATTGTGTATCAATGTAATGTGTTATCAGATTTGGTGACATTATTAATATACTGTGTATTTGAGAGAGTATGTGTGATTGTTTGTTTGTCTGTCCATCTATCTGAGAATCTGTTTGTTCAAGAACTCCTCCTAAACAGTAAGAGCTAGGACCACCAAATTTGGTATGCAGCTTCCTCTTACCATAACTTAAAGTAAAGTCAGGGTTTGGTTGTGCCAGGAAAAGAGGATGTTCCAGGAATGTCTTTCTCATAAAATGCTAAAGGAACGTGCTACTAGTAGGCATAGTTATACTGCAGAATGACCATGGAGGGCGAGTGCTCCTGTAAAACACTGGCAGGCTGGATGAGGGACTTTGGATGTTGCTGGCCACCATCCATGGATAAAATTCCCATGGCGGCCACCATGCCTCACAACTGGAGACCACTCCATCCAGCCCTCATCTCCAATGCTGAACATGGGGAAGGTGTGGGGAGGGGAAACCAGGTGGGCAATGAAGCCCCTGCTGCCACCACCAGCCACCCTTGCCAGCCCCTAGTATCCACTGCTGGCTGGCTTGGGAGAGCCGCTGCCACCTTGGGTTGCCCTGGGCAGCCAGCAGTGGCCAGGCAGCATGACCCTGGTCAGCAGCCACCGACCAGGCAGCATGGTCCTGAGTAGCCCATCTACATCTCCCAGCCATGACTCCTGCATCCCATGACTCTCTGCCCTGAACCCCCACAAGGACCCAAGCAATGCAAGGTAAATCCTCTAACTGGAAATAAATGATCTGATGAATGGAGAAGATTTTCCTGGTTGCAATTTGTTAGTAAGCTGATCTCTGTGTCTGTGAATATATTCATAAGTATTCCCTGAATAGATTATATAGACAACTTGCAGCCTGTGGGATGTTTACAAACTGTTTTACAATTGAGTGTTCGCTGTTAACATTGTTGTTTGTGATGTATAATTGATCAGAGAGTATTATTTTTACACCTTAATTGGATGATTAAAACTTATAAAATAGAAAAACAAATAACCAATGGCAAACTGAGATGTACTGGTTATATTTTTTATTTATTGATGCCTGTGATTTGCAATGGAGCCTAAGGGAACTGAAATTCATTGAGAGTTGAGTACCTAGTTCTCTTTATACAGCTTTGAAAATTTTGGTCTGTAGAGTGCTTCATAAGACCACAGTTGGGATCAGAGTCACACTATACAAACACATAGGAAGATGCAGTCCTTACCCCGAAGACCTTAGAGTCCAAATAAGCATGACAAACAATAGACGAGAGAATGTGGATAACAGTTTTAGAGCTGGCTTGGTAACACAGGTTTAGTCATATCTACAACCTGATGGCTGTCCATTCTCTAACCATTTAAGAAAATAATTTTAGAGGACGATTTACAGAACCTCTTAGGGGAGTTAGGAGCCAGTGAAAGTCAATGTTATGAGCTCCAAAATTCCTCCTTCATGTTGTACTGTGTCCACTTCTGGGCCCCCATTACAGAAAGGATGTGGAAGCATTGGAGAGGGTACGGTGGAGAGCAACCAAAATGATGAGGGGGCTGGAGCACATGACCCAGGAGAAGAGGCTGATGGATTTTGGCTTATTTAGTCTGCAGAAGAGAAGAGTGAGGGGGGATTTGATAGCAGCCTTCAACTTCCTGAAGGGAGGTTCCAAAGAGGGTAGAGAGGGACTGTTCTCAATAGTGATGGATAGGAGAACAAGGAGCAATGGTCTCAAGTTACAGTGGGAGAGGTCTAGGTTGGATATTAGGAAAAACTATTTCACTAGGAGGGTGGTGAAGTACTGGAATGGGTTACCTAGGGAGGTGGGGGAATCTCCAACCCTAGAGGTTTTTAAGGCTTGGCTTGACAAAACCCTGGCTGGGTTGATTTAGTTGGGATTGGTCCTGCTTTGGGCCGCGGGCTGGACTCGGTGACCAATGATTCTATAAAACATTCCTTCTTACATTAGAATTTCCTTCTGAGCCAGGACTCCGTTTGCCCTTAAATTTCTAGAAAAACTGATTGAAAGTACCTCCTTATTTTATATATTTTTTTGTATTTTCCCCTGCTATATGGGTTGTCTGAAACTCCCCCTTACCTATTATTAGTTACTATTTAAAATATAAATGATCTCACCATTCACTTGGCGAGAAAGGGGATCCATTGTCTGTTAGCTCTTTCCATGCTTTTCCAGCCTCGTCAAGGAGCAGGAGTCTTTGGTGCTTCTCCCGCTCGGTAGGGACCCACTGGATACCAGCAGTGTCAGGTGCAAAGTGACAGAAGATCCAATAATGGAGCAGACCCTGATCATACTGGTGATCCTGGGGCTGTGAAGATGTCACTGGAGCTTCTTCCAATAGCTCAAACTTCCAGCCCCGTTTAAAAAAAATCTCCATCTGGAACTCATTTATGAACACACAAAATCATAAAATACTAGAACTGGAAGGGGCTTTCAGGTCATCAAGCCCAGTCTCCTGCCCTCATGGCAGGACCATGCACCATCTAGAGCATCCCTGATAGAGGTCTATCCAATCTGCTCTTAAATATCTCCAGTGATGGAGACTCTACAACTTCCCTAGGCATTAATTCCAGTACTTAACTATCCTGACAGTTAGGAAGGTTTTTTCCCCCCCAATGTCCACCTTTTTAGGTAGTTGAAACTTGCTGTCATGTCCCCTCTGTCTTCTCTTTTCCAAACTAAATAAACCCAATTCTTTCAGCTTTCCCTCAGAGGTCATGTTTTCTAAACCTTTAATTATTTTTGTTGCTCTTCTCTGGACCTTCTCCAATTTCTCCACATCTTTCCTCAAATATGATGCCAAGAACTGGACACAATTTTCCAGCTGAGTCCTAATCAGCACAGAATAGAGGGGAAGAATGACTTCTCGTGTGTTGCTCACAACACTCCTGAATTATGTTTGCTTTTTTTTCCCCAACAGTGTCACGCTATTGGCTCCTATTTAGCTTCTGGATCATTATGAACCCTAAATCCCTTTCTGTCGTACTTCTTCCTAGACAGTCACTTCCCATTCTGTATGTGTGAAACTGATTGTTCCTTCCTAAGTGCAGTACTTTGCATTTATCCTTATTGAACTTCCTATTTACCTCAAACCATTTTTCAGTTTGTTTAGATCATTTGGAAATATGACCCTATCCTTGATACCAAGCTGGGAGGGGTAGCAAGTTTTTTCATTTGCAAATTTTATAATCATACTCTCTATGCTAATATCTAAATCGATGATGAAGAAATTGAACAGAACCAGTCCCTACATAATGGGGGGGGAGCATTCTTTTTAGTGGCAATTCCAAAAAAATTAGAAATTGAGTCCTACAAAACACAGAATTCTGAAAAAATTCTGTGAATTAGAAAAATTTGGCATTTTTTGTTTTGGGTTAAATAAAATGATTTCGTTTTTGGGCATTTTTATAATAAAAGTAATAAAGGGCTTGGTTGACAAAATCCTGGTATCTCCCAAGTCCTGCTCTGCTTGATGAGGAATAGGCACTTGAGATAAGATATCCTTCCTCACAAACAAGTCCCTAACCACTAGTCTGTATTATGTAGTGTGGGTTGCATGTGTGTCAGTCTCTCCTGCTGAAGCTATTGTATTTGGTGCAAAATATTTGGGCCACAGAAGAAGCAACAAGTCATAACAGCTCTATAGCTTGCTGGTTAGGTGGATTTAGCTAGGTTGGGAGACTCAGGTTCAAGCACCTGTTTCAATGCCTAATTACTTTGGTTTACTTACCAGCTTCAAGGGGAGAGAGAAAGAGGGATCTATCCTCCTGTGTCTCAGTAGTTAAGGCACTGTGCTGCACTATGGAAGACCCACAAAGGAGGGACTGGAATCTGAAGCTCCTTCATCCCAAGAAACTCCTGGGATAAAAGATACAACTGAGCCACTTGGATTTCCTAAATCCTTCTGTGAATCCAGCCTAAAAAAAAAGTGTGCCTAAAACGATCACACAAATGTGTCAAATTTGCAAAGAGTTTTAGTTCTACTGAAGTGCATTTTTCACTTTTGTCCTGAACAGGAAGCTGGGGTTTTA
>CM057846.1:62692974-62716130 GCA_030068395.1 Apalone spinifera | reverse complement strand
GGGTGTACCAGCCCTGCACTGAACAAGCAGGGTTTAGCCAGGCTGCCCTGGCTGAAGGAGCCCTGCCCCCATAGCCCTTCCGGACATGCTCAGACTGTAGCTCTGGTATAAAAGCCTGGGGAGATGCTAAGTCTGGGCTGGTGGTCAGAGGAGAAGGACCTCTGTTTGGCACTCTTGAGCAGCAGCAGCCAGCCACTTGAGCTGAGAGTGATGGAGACCCCAGCCAGGGTGGGAATGCAACTCCAGCAGATTCCTAGAGATAAGTGGCACCCGAAGAGCCAGAGGACCCTGCTGCTATGTGAATGGTGGACTCAGACAGCCCAGGGGACTCAAGATTCTACCCCCCTGGAGAAAGAAGAGAGGACCACCCCTCTTCCAGAGGGCTCACTCTGGAAGATAGATTGGTTTTGGATAAGTGGGATAGGCATTATGGTAGTGCGTCTTACAGTGATATGTACTTGAGGGGGTGAAAAAGAAATCTGGAGTTGTGACATTACAAGTGAGGCCTCCATACATACATTTCTTGTAATTAGTTGCTACACAGTACTGTCCATCCACATTATAGTTCCCTTACTGCTGGTTGTCACCATTTAGAAAACTGCAATGGGAAGAGGAGAGGAACGGCTAGGTTCTCTGTCTCATTATAAAGGACTGAACTCCTGTGACAACATGCTGGAATTGCAGTGGCAAAAACATCTCATGAGCACGTGTATCAATATCACGAATTGAACAACAGTCTATGTTAGGCTCCTTTCAGGTTTCTATTTCAGTGTGGTAAACCAATAGTTGTGGTAGATCCAGCTTCTTGAATGGACAATAATTGATATATTAAATATTGATCTGTTAGTATCCAATATTGGTAGTGATACCTTATAAAAATTGTACATACCTATCAGGGCCCATGGGGGTCAGTTCTGGGTCCTACAATAGTCAATGTTTCCATTAATAATTTGGCTAGTGTAGTGGAAAGTATGCTTATAAAACTTGTGGATGAAAACAAAGTGGTGGGGGGAAGAGATGAAATTCAGTAAAGGCATGCCCAAAATGATTCACTTAGGAAGGAAACATCAAAGGCACATCTACAAAATGAGTAATAACTAACCAAGTGGTGGGGTTGTTTTTTGTTTTTGTTTTTTTGCAAAGGACGTAGGGGTTATAGTGGATCACAAACTGAATGAGTCAACACTGATGCAATTCTTAAAAAGGTTAATATCATTCTAGGGTGTATTTACAGAAGTGCCATCTGTAAATAGTGCCATTTCTCAAGAAGTAATTGTCCTGCTTTACTCTGTACTGATGAGTCCTCATCTTGAGTACTGTTCAGTTCTGGGTACTACACTTTTTAAGAACAATGTGGATAAACTGAAGAGCCCAGAGATGAGCATGTGCCCAAGAACTGAGCCTTATGGCACCTGACTGGAAACAATAATCTATACTATTATAAAAAGAGAGGTGTCCATCATGTCATCTGTCACAGAGAACATTTGAGAACACACTGGAAGACTTGAGAAGTTTCTAGAAAATGCCAGAATGAGTTAGAAATGATGAATTGAGGGGAACCCTACCCCGTGGCAGAAGCAGGCACAGAGGCACCTGGTCCGGCAGGCTGGATTAGGTGGGGTGTGACTGGGGCCACTCCCCTCAGGCTGCTACTCGTGGGAACTTGGGGTGGGGCTCGACACCTCCACAGAAAGTAGCCAACAGGTGCAGTGGGGAGCTGGTGGCAGCAGTGGTACCATGCAGATCTGTGCCTACTCGGGAGGGCGGCTTGTTGGCTGAGGCCCCATGATGCTCCTTTGCCCTGGGGGTGGCCTGTCTGGCAGGTGGGAGCAGCGGGGGAAGCAGAGCATGGCTGGAGGCAGTGTCTCTCAGTCCATCAAGCAGCTGCTGCTGCAGCATGATGACTTCTCCGAGAAGCACATCAGACCTGGGGACAAAGAGAAGCAGGAGATGCTGCAATTGGTAGGGCTAGCGGTAACTCCCTACCTGCTACTCTCCACCTGTCTCTCACTCAGCCCCCCGAAGCCTGTGCCCCCTGAGTTTTCCCATGTCTTGCCCTCCTTCACGCCTGCTGCTTGCTCGCCCGCCCCATGCTCCCATATCTGCCATCCCTCAGTCTGCTGCACTGCAGTTGTGAAATGGGGCTCAGCTAGTAGAAATAATAATTCCCCAATTACATTTTGAGACCTATCAGCCAGCCCTTAATTCATTTAATATGAGTGATGTTAATTTGACATTTTCTAATTAAAATGCTATGTGATACTAAATGAAATACTTTACAGAAGTTTAAATTCTCAGAGGGGTACCGTGATAGTCTGTAATTTTTAAAACAATGAGCAGTCCTGTGGCACCTTAGAGACTAGTAAATATATTCTATCATGAGAGTTTGTGGGTAAAACCAACTGATTTTTCTCATCTGTTTTTAGAAATGTATATATAGCACATCAACACTATTACTTTTATCATCCAAACCTGTAATATTAAAAAACCATGTGAGTTTGACAATCTATTTTCCATAAACCCATGTTGACTAGCCTTAATTGTCATCTTTCTTGATGACAAGACCACGTTGAATTACTTTTACTGTAAATCTTCAAATGTATTTTCAAAAGCAAACAAAAATAATAAAAAGGGGAGGGAAGTTAGTCTACAAATAAAAAAAAAAGTAAGTTGAATCCTTTCTGAATTGTAAATACTTATAATGAGAAATTATTTGGCCTATGTCAGGGGTCAGCAACCTTTCAGAAGTGGCATGCTGAGATTTAACTTATTCACTTCTGTTTATGGATCTGTGTGCTGGAGGCAGGAGCGGGGAGGAAGGAACGGGGCAGGCTAGGTATGGTAACCATATTTTTCTGAACCAGCTAGGGATAATGGTTTAATTTAAATTATTAATCAGATTAATCATTTTAACTTTCTCAGTTAAAAATGTTAGTTTATCAAACTTCATTTTAAGTAAAGTAAATATTAATTTATGTCCAACACAAAAGGTTTCAATGTTTTCTTTATGGCAGGTGTGGAGAGACTTTTTTGTGTCGGGGGCCACTGACCCACAGAAAAATCAGCTGGAGACCACACACATGAGAAGCAAAAAACCTCCTCCAAAAACACCCAACCCTCACTGATGTGGCCCCCAACTGAGACACTCTTCACTCCTCCAGCCTCAAGAGGTAAGGGGTGGGACAGGGAGGACTCAGGGTCAAGGTTTCCCATAGGCCAGATTTACTCTTCTGGGATTCCAGGGTTAGTAGATTTTATGGACCCCCTTAGGCTCTGGTGCAGGGACAAAAATGAGAGGTTCAATGTGCGAGACAGAGCTGCCAGCTAGTGGGGTAGAGGAGAGGTGGAGGATCAGGGGGAGGTGGGGTACAGAAGGGGGAGAGATTGTGAGGGCTGGGTGGGAGATAGGATGAAGAAGCAGGCTGGGAGTAAGGTATCTGGCCAGGTGGAGGGAGCAGGAGCAAGGGAGGGTACAGGGTGTGGCCAGGAGGGAGGGTGTTGGAGCAAGCTGGAGGTGTGGGGGTCTGGGCACGAGGGGGAATGTTTCCTGGCTTCATGCTCCCTTGTGTGAGGCTTTTCCTCACTGCACTGCTGTTCCCCCAGCCGGGAGGGAGAGGGAGCTAAGCAACCCGACACAGTGCGGAGTCTGTGGGGCCACGATGCTGCAGCACCAGCTCTGCCTTCCTGTGGGGAGGTCATGCAGGCGTGTGTGTGAAGAAAGCCCTGACCTTCCCCACCAGACCTGGCTCGTGGCAGAGAGCAGCAGAGTGAGCGGCTCCATGCACGGCCCCTTCTCCAGTGGAGTGGGGAAGGGGTGGGAGAGAAGGAGCAGCAGCACACGGAGCACACCTGCCCAGCCCAAGCATGCCCCTCTTTGCAGCACCCCAGCCGGGCTCCATGCGGCCACTCCCGGGGCTGAAGTGGCAGCTACAAGGCGCTGGAGTCTGGGTGTGGCTCTGCCGGGTTATGCCTCGCTCCCAGCCGCCGCCGCCCCCTCTTCCCCTCCCCTCTCCCACCACCAGTGTAACAAGTGGCCGCCTAGAGATGGAGCAGGCGGCGGCGTGGCCAGACTGGGGCCCCACACTGCAGAGGCAGTCCCACGGGGGGAGGATGGGGTGCATGCAGTGCACAGTGGTGGGGCAGCTGCAATGCATGGTGGGGGCTTGCCAGGACTTGAAAAATGCTCCAGACTCTGGAAACCGCACGCTACCACAAACTGCCCTGACTGCCCACCAGCAAAGCACCCAGAGTGCCTACATTCTTGGAGGGCGGGGGGAGGTAGGGAGGCCGTTGCTGCTGCTACACTGCGCTAGCATGAGCCTGTCCCAGCGGGAGGAAGGGAAATGGCAATGCGCAGAGCCAGTGAGGGCTTGTGTTCCCCACATGCCAGGTCAGGCGAGGAGGCTCGCATTCCAGTGCAAATCATCTTGCATGCCACTTATGGCACACCATGTGCCTTAGGTTGCCAATCCCTGGTCTAAGCTTTGCTAGATGTGACAGTTTGTAGTGGTCTCTTCTGGGATAGAAAAAGGAAGTTGGTAAAAAGGCAGGAAAATATGGCATCAGGGAAATTGTGGGAATGTATTGGAGGACATTGGAATGGGACTTAAGCAACATGTGTTCTCACTGCAAAATGGGCAAGGATAAAGCCCAAATTAAAGCTGAATTTTTAGGTTGTAATCTATACCCCCAACCAGATAGCCCAGTTTTAAAGGACCTTCAAACTTAAATCGAAGGGGTATGTGGTAGAGAAGTTGGGGGATGGGGGGGAGAACCAAGGTAAGAGGTCAAGTTAATTCTGCAATGAAGACGTATAGTTAGGCCTGGATCTTGCAACAAGTCATGTTTAGTAATGTTTTTAAAAAAATCTATTAATCATCAGGTACTGCTTCAGGGATGAGCACAGACATATTTCTAAAGACATATTCTATTGCTTCACATTCATTCTGGTTTATTTGTTTAACTGCACATAGTTAAGTGGTACTGATTGTACTTGTAACAGATTGTATAGATCCAACCAGCATCTCCTGGGAAATCATAAACCTAGCATTCTAATCTCGTAAAATTCATGTTCCATAAAAGGGATAGTGGGCATTGTATCAGCAATTGAGATGGGCTTTTTTTCCCTTAGCTATTGCATTAAAACCTATCATGGTACTGAATCAGTACATAGTAAGCAATGTAACAGCAGAGTACTTTAAAGGAAAACACTGTATTTGAATTAGAAGATTGTTATCTGAAAGTGTGGGATCTAAAGTGCAGCCAAGCAAATCAAAGGACGGAGCAGAGGAACTCTTAAAGCACTTGCCACGTGAATCCTCTGAAGAATGGGTTGAATCAGTTTGCCTCCCTGACAACAATGGTAGTGTTTATTTCTGAAACATTCTCTACATAATCTAGAAATGAGAATATAAAATGAAACGTGTAATGATACAGTAGCAGGTCCCCAAATGGTTCAAAACCATACTAAGCCAAGGTCAGTTGTTGACACCCCCTCCAGCTGGCAAACCTTTTCAGAAGTGGAATGGATAAAGAAAGTGATGAGTTATGAACGTCTCAGGGGAGAAAAACAACCCTGGGGATATAATTTGTCACTAGAATCTTATCAGTGAAATTCAACTGCATTCTGCAGGCTGACCCCTTTGCCATACTGAACTTCACTTACTTTCTTAGTCAAATAGTGACAAAGACCTTTCAGGCATTGTTTTTATCTATTTAAAATGTCATACAGAGGTAAAGCAAAAGAGACTTGCCCTCCACTTCCTGTTGCTTCATTCAGAATTCTATACTCTTACTGACCCTTCTATTTTGTTATAGGATCAACTTGTTAGAGGGGATATTACACCTAATCAGAGCCTCGGGAAATCAGTAACGTGTCAATTTTCGTGGCAAGAAAAATCCGCTGAAAATTTCAGAAATGTCTGTGACACTAATGTAGGATCATATTCTGCAGAAGTCACCATATAGTTGCAGAGGTCCAGGATATCTGGTTTTTCAGGGCCCTAGCTATGTCGTGGATTTCTCAGTGTTCAAAATCATATTAAAAAAAACTTGTTAAACATTTTAATCATCTCCTACAAGTCTTAGTAGGAAGGGCTGTCCTGTCAAGATTCATGCAATGCCTGTGGTTAAACACTCCGTCTAGTTGTTATATTTCTAGTACCTGTTCTTATTAATTTTATTTTGTATTGATAATATGTGACTTGTGACTGTTTTTTGCATCAGTTGGAAAGTTTCAAACAGGATTTTAGGAGCTTGTGAAAATACAGTCATACTTAAAGCACCACTTATTTCACTATTAAAATAGGTGGCTTTTCCTAATAAGCATAATTGTTACCCTGGTTTTGCAATCTTTACTTAAACAAAAGATTGTAATCGTGACTGAGACCTCTGGGCGCTACCGTAAAATAGATAGCAGAGGGCCATGGGATCACTTGCTGGAAAAATCCTCCAGGTAGAAACACCAAAAAATCGTTCTTCTCCAAACATATTGATCGATGGCAGGATTTTATACTCAGGTGCTGCATTCTTTCTAATTCAATTATCGTCTGACAGCCTGTGTCAATAAACAAACAGGATGGCAGAAAAACACTGAAACTGAAGGAAGTGGAAGGGGCTGTTGCATTTTTAACAACTTCTTTAAGCAATTTTTTTAAAGAGCTGCTCAGGTATTTCTCAGGGAGATAATATAGATGTTCTTTGAAAGATCCCTGCTAAGTCCAAAGTGACCAGCACATCCTGGCCCAAGCTGGTCCTCTTGCTCGGCTGAAGAATGGCTTTCTCCTGCTATTCATGACTAAGTAGAATTCTTTGCAATGTTAAAGGAGGAATAGCAACAAGTAAGATAGAAAGTGCTCATCAAATCTGAACTATCTAGCCCTCTGGCTTCCATTGCTCATGCCTTTATGAAATGTTTGCCATCGGGGCTGACATTTGTCAGGTTTCAGGTATCTGCCTAAAGGTGACAGGTTTTGAAAAGAAATGGGCTGGCCTTTCTGAGTACAAAGACAGTAGATATAATATACTCTTGCTATTATAAAGTAAGTCTTACAATCTTTTCTGATCAGCTCCACAACAAAAAAATACTTTTGGATAAAAAATTGAATTTTGACATAAAAATTACCTTCTTTGGGAAGAATGCCTCTGAGAACTCAAGTGACCATTAGTTTAAATTTGGCCAAGTTAGAACTGCTTGAAAATAGCTCTCTGTCAGACATGGTGCTTTGTGGGGTTTTTTTATTGCAGCTTTTTATTGTTACTTCCTGCTACTTTCATAAAATGTGCAGCTATTGAAGGCTGAATGTCCAATACATTTGCAGAGACCTAACTATGCATCATGAGTGTAGTTGAAGCATATAGGGACTGAGACCTTGGCTGCATAACATGCAAAAGTGTTAGTGGGAGCTGCATCCAAATTTGCAGGAATTTTTTCCTGTCTGAACTCCAGAACTTTCTCATGACATCCAGCCATATAGTTCCAGGTCTGAGAATTGGCACATGCTATCAAATTATTGAAAATCTGCAGTGATTTAAATTTCTCCAAAGTGATGATCCTCTTTGTACCTCTCCCCTTGCTTTCCACTTGAAAAAAAATAAATAAATAAAACAAAGAAATCCTCTATCCTACATTAAGAGAAGATGCAGACTGCAAGCCTAAACACTCAAAAATCAGAACAATTAATGTTTTAAGGCTTCATATACAATTTTAACTGTTTCCAAGGCTGCCGGAAGGGGAGCAAAAGGGGCAGCTTCCCCAGGATCAGTGGTTTAAAAGGGCCTAAGGTTCTCAGCAGTGGCTGGAACCTCAGGCCCTTTAAATCACGACGGGACTATCCCCCTCAATCAGTGGTGCATACCTTGTGGCCCCAGCGGCAGTAGCCCCCAGGATTCCTCTTTCATCCAAAACCCTGCCCGTTCAAGAGGGTCTGGAGACAGCTCTCCTAAGGCCCAGTGAAGTATCTCATCAGCCCTGATTGATTCTGTTATGTGAAGGCATAGCTGTATAGTCGTTAATTACACAATCACCTCATGTGTCAGTACAGTACAATGTTTACATTTTCTTTGTGGCAATCAGGTGAAATTCCACCCTCTCTTTTGTTGGAGTTAGTTCATAACTGGGCAGTGAACTTACTTGGGTGGTTTTTGGGAAGGGAATTTGATTATACGATGGAACTGTTATTTTTATTTGTATCACTGTGATACCTAGGGGTCCTGGTCATGCCCCAGGACACCAGCTAGTGGACAAAATGATGATCCTTGCCCAAAGAACTTACACTCTGAATAAGATGATAAAACCACAGAGAGGGAGTCAAAAGAAAACAATGAAATAATATTGATCAGCATAGCCTCAGCACACCAGCAGCTTAACTGTTGTCTGTTTTTGTAGAAATCTGGGAGGAGAGATTTTTAGAAAGATTGCTGAAGGAGTAAACTTAGTTTTGTGGTCATTGTTGGGAGCACTCCCTAAGTGTCAGGGCCAGCATGGGTGAAAGCATGAAAGTGCTTATTTGAACATTTAACATGTGAGTGACAGGCTGCATCATGGAATGATGTAAGGTAATAGGTAGGATGGGAATAGGCTATGAAAGGGATTTAAAGGCCTTTGTCTACATTAGGAATTTACATTGGTATATGTATGTCTCTCGGGTGTGAAAATCCACATCCCTGAGAAATTCCGCTATTCAGACCTACTCCCTGATGTAGATTGTACTATGTGGATAGAAGAATTCTTCCACAATCTAGCTGTAGCCTCTTCCAGAGCTAGAATACCAAATGCTGATGGGAGAATGTCTCCTGCTAGTACAGGATGAGAGTAAGCACTACAGATTTAGGTAGAGGTAAGGCCAAAGACAGGTAGCTTATGTTGTTGGATGAGAGAGAAGGGGGTTGTATTCTCTTAAAAAATATTTAAACCCAAAGGGCCAAATCTTCAAACATCACCTCGGTTTTTGCACCTTTGAATTGTGTATACAAACAATTTATGGGTATAAAGTATGTCAATTGTGTTTCGGCATACCTGACTTGTTGGTTCAATAAGTTAGATATGTTATCAGAAATTTCAGGTGCAAAATAGGTATGTAATAGGGTAGTCAATTAACTGATAAGCAAAAGCTTATCAGTTAATGCTATCGATTACACACATTTAAATGCAGAGCTTCAGAGGGGGATCTACCCCTGAGCAAGCCTGCTTCAGTCCCAGCTCACACCTGGTCCAGGAGCAACCTCCTCTGCAGCTCAGCAGTTTAAATGTAGTAGGAGCCAGGCTGCCTGCTCACCCACCTCTTACTAAATTTAAACTGCAGCGCTGCAGCAGAGGTAGATCCCGGCCCCAGCATGAGCCAGGAGCTTTAACTTCTCTTATTGACTAATAATGTAGTCAATAAAAACTCTATCAACTACACAATTAGCGAAGTACCTGCTTCTGAACATCCCTAGTGCAATATACTATTTTCAGTTATTTGTATTCCAAAAGTGACAAACACAAAAAGAATGGTTCTTGGATTTCACAGCCAATTCTGAATCTTGCATGCTTGGAACTGCAGACAGTTGCATGTTATTGCAACCAGTGCCTAGAAATACCAATAGCTTCCTAAATTACAATTTACTTAAAATACTCTTAGTCAAATGCCAAAAACTGGCACAGAAGTTACACAGGAATAGGTATTCCATGTTCCAGATAGGGAATATGGGGCCAAAATTCCTAGAGCTGTTGATCCCTTTTCAATTGAGGAACAAATATGTCGGAAATTTTTAGAACAACGTGGTCACAGTTCACCAATTTAAAATGTGAGTCCATATGAGAAGCAACTGAAAGACCTGTATCGATCCTCCCATCTCATTTTGAACAGCATAGGAAAATACCACTTGAACAGTACATCTTTACAAGTGATGTTTTCTCACAAATCAGATTCACTTGAGGCCAAGGCCCTAGTCGCCAGACAGCATAGATCAATTTGACTAACAAAACTTTTGTTGAATTTGATAAATGTGAGAAATGTAGCACAGCAGCTATAGATTTTTTTAAAAGGCTTTTGATACTCTGAATCACACTATTTTATCAAATAAACTGTCACTGCAGGGCAGTCATGGGCATTATTTATGGTGGTTGAGGTCTTATCTGTCTAGCAGACAGGAAACAGACTGTAATATCAAATATTCCCGTATCAGGTTTTGCAATGTGGGGAATATTGGGGAACTACAAAAAAGTGACAAAACCCTCCAAATCTAATTTAGGTAGGCAGTGAACTATTGTGGTCTCTGCTTGTTTGCTCATAGATTCTATAGGAACCTTTATTATAACCTCTCTTTCTGGTTTATTGACTTATCTGGCATTAGCAGATACCACAGATAAGCATTAACATTGGGTCTGTGATTGGAAAGCCATGTATCTTTAAAAAGGTGCCACAAGGTGTCATGACAGTCTGTTGCTTGCTATTCTATAGAGCATGTGAATTATAATATATTTTTAAAACCCCACTGTTAATACCTTTTTGGGGGGGAAATACTGAGGATCATGAGCTGAATAGACAGCTGTGAAAAGATATAGACAAACTGAGTAGTGTTCAGCTCAGAAGAACAAAAATTATCAGTAGCTAAAGCAAATTATATTGGAGAATATTGTTTTTAACATAAAAGGAGATCCTGAGTATCCCAGTGGTGATGCTGGATAGTTGGGGATGCCCTATCTACCCCCAACTTCAGTGCCTTTCAGCTAAAGAAATATATAACAGTGGTGCCTCTGCCTGGCTTGCCCTGTACACACTTAATGGTGGGCTGTGGGAGCCTCCAGGAATAAAATAATTCCAATAATAATCTGGAACTACCTCCAAAACAACAATTCTAAATAATATATGTCTAATAGATTAAATTAGAATTAACACACCTTCATTTAACAATTTAAAGAAACAGGGTTTAACAGATTAAAAATGAATAAAATCAATTAGCAAAATACACTGAAATAAAGGAAACTTATCTGACTGGCATTTTCACTGCAATCATTTATCCTACCCCAGAGTAACCATTCCTCTGGATTCAGAATCCCAAATGCTTTTGGGGATGTGCTGGAAGATCTGCAGCTGGAGTGGAGACAGCACTGTGCAGGTTCTGGGTGTGTCAGTCCAAGCTAAGCAGCTAGCTGCAAAATCCCTCTCCCACTGGAGCAGGCCCCACCAAATGCCAGCAGCTCTGGTTCACTGGGCTGGTCACTCTGCCTTTCTTTGGACTCAGAGTCGGTCTGTGTTCTGTGCTCTGTCCCAGGCAGCACTTTCCCAAAGAGCCATAGTAACACACCGTATTTTCTATGCTGGGTGAGGTTAGGCCTATCTCAGTCTCAGGCATAGGCAGGGTCTCTCCCCTCCAGGGACCATCACCAACAGACCCTGAAGCAGCCTGCTAGATCCAAGCCCCAGCAGGCTCTCAATAACAGGCTGTAGCTTCCAGCAGTAACTGCTGGACTGGAAAGGGCTCAACACCATCGGTCTGGCTCCTTTAACCAAAATGGAGCCCACCAACCCCCTCCTTCCCTATCTGGAAGAAAGCAAGAGTTTTTCCCTCCTTTTTCCCAAGGGCTTATGGGAATTCTAGTCTCTAGGGCTAGCTTGCAGCCCTAGGATCCTCCAAGTAAAAGATCCTCCCAGTAAGGCTCCTATAGTAAGGGGACTATAGATGTAAACACAAAGACCGAAAAAAGCATTCATAGTGCTCTAACGTACCCCTAACTACTTATAGTCTGATGGGCCATTGCAGCTGTTGAGGATAGCCAGAACTTTCTTGCTACATCCCGTCTTTCCTGGTTATTTCCCTACTATTTCATGGCTCTTTGATTTGTGCTTACTTTGTGTGACCTAGGGATTCCCCTTACACAAAGGGAGATCACCAGCTATTTGGTTATCATGGCTTTGCTAACAGAGTGGTATGGAGCAGCCAGACACCAGAAGTGAGTACATCAGTTGACCCCTGGGTGCCCAGATGCATCCAGAATTCAGGATAGCATAATCTAGGGGCTGCAAACTGGGTTAATTTGCTCTCTTGTGTCTAGCCATGTCACATGCATGCAGTTAAGTAATGGGATGATGAGTCAGGTGGAAAAGGTAACCATGATCCTGGGAAAATAGGTCTGAATTGAGTGGAAATGCAATTGTAGGCTTCACTAATGGCACTAGGGAAGAGACGAACCAGTGCTGGTAGCCCTGTGATGGGGCTAGAAGTATGACTCTGGCCTGATCCTGTCTTATTTTAGCAGTACCCTGGAAAATGTAGAGGAGCATGCTGGACCGTGTCAGTAAAATGCCATCTATCATGGAAGCTAGGCTATAGCCCTAGCAGAACTTCTGACACTTGGATTTTATCACTAATAGAGCCACGTTTTGAAAACCCCACCAGTTCTGGTCACCGAGTCTGGGTGCATCCATCCCTACCTGCAGCAATGTTTTCACAACCAACGTGCCCTCATTGATTAGGGAAAGGGAGAGTCTATTGTTCTCCAGAAGCAGCTCTCTAAACTTTTCCAAGGAATCCCATGAATTAAAATTGTACAACCCCAGCAGAGTTTGTTGGATAGTGATATGCAGCTTCAATTTCCATGTTTGATAAATCTTAGTATCACAGAAGTCTAGCCTTTTAGCATCCTTTGATTTGGGAGTGGCTGCCTAATGCTCTTGATGTGTGCGCTCTCTCATTAGCTGTTGTCACAAGTAATAAGCCCATTGGTGGTGGAGAGGAGAGGAGAGGAGAGGAGAGGGGAATAGAGACATTGGGAAGGTAAATGGACTGGAAGTGATGACTAGATCATACCTTGGCACCATGAATAAAAAAAAAAAAAATTCCAAAGGGAGAAAAAAAGACCAAAAACTCATTAGTTCTGTTTTTTTTTAACATACTACTTACCCAAAGAACTAGACATACTGTGTGTGTGTCTGTCTGTGTGTCTATACACTACATTACACAAAGGCTGAGAGAGAAAATGCTCTGGTATAGGGATGTTAGTGTGTAGTTGACTAGTCAACTACTCGATGAGCATAAGCAGGCAGTGGGGAGGAGGTGGGAAACAGGAGCGGGTGCTGGGGGGAGCCAGCTTCAACATCATGAACAGGCTGACAGCAAGGGAGTTCTAGGGGAAGTCACTAGTAGAATTCTCCTTCAAAGCACAGGAACAGGGAAAGCTTGGAGGCTATGCAGGACCTTCTGACCTGCCCTAAAGTCTGTGTGGATCCAAACAGTCTTTGCTCTAAAGGGCATGTAGGGCAGCAAGCTTTGAATGCTTGAAAGAACAATGCAGTCTTTGGGTGAAGTGATAGATTTATTAAGTGAAACTGATGCAGAGGATGATTTTAAAATTGTAACTAAAGAGACCCGTTATCTGTGTAAAATTGTTTGTGTAGATTTTTGCCTCTATTTTATCTAACCAGACTTAAAAGTAGAAAGAGTGGGAAATGTTTTTTCCATGGCCATCATTATTTTGTCACCTAGCTACATTGTGAGCCATCAGAATACCTGGAGCTAGATCCACTGTTGGTGGCTGAGCATTCTTTCTCAAGCACAACTATTGAAAGAGTGAGCTACAGCTGAAAATAAAATGTGACTGACTTAAGTCCCTTGCTAACACAGAGTTAGAGTCTGAATTGCAACAACACTTATGAAGGTGTGCCTGGTTTCCCATTAATTTTTTTGAGAGATTGTGAGCCATTGGTGCTTTGTCCAAAGTTTTCAGTGAGCACTTACAAGCAGGGTATATATTAAAAGAAAATCAGAACTGCTCATTAACAAAAGTGACAGTAATTTTAAAGAATCATATACTCAAATATTCTACATATACAACAAAGCAGTGATTTTAGCACAGACTGATTTAGTTATCTACTGTATTATGAAATTAATCATTTGCTTCCTAAACAACGCTGGAGGCTTCCATTCAGTTTCTGTACACGTTGTACCATGTTCACACAATGTTAATCCTTTCAATCGTTAATCAACAAAAAGAAGATTCTTGTCCATGATTAAAATATTTGCCAAAGGACATTGTCAGATAAGAGCTGTCTACATGCTGCCATATTTTGATGCATTTCTGTTACTAAACACATGCATGTACAGCTTTCCAGGAGAATATACCCCGGTTTTCATAATCTTTAAAAGCCTGTACTAAAGCTTTAATAAAGCCCGTAAAGTCAAGGACATTTTATTGTCTCTGAGGCCAACAACTTTCCTGCAACTCTGAGGTCCACTGTGTATTTTTCCCCCCAGTTATCCATTTGTAGTCAGAACACAGAGTGTATGTCCAGAGCTTTGGCTGTCCTTTGTAAGCCTCAGGCACTGTGAATCCTAAATGCATGCTCTTTTGTGAGGAAAGTATGACAACAGGTAGGCTCTCTCTTTTAAAGGATTCTCATGTAGTTCATACAGGAAAAAAGTACCAGAGAAAGTGTAAACTGTCTGTACAACTTTAACTAGCATTCTCCAAATGATACCCCAGTTCGGAATCTGTGTAAATTGTTATGGACATCTCAGTCCATGAAAAGCTCCACATTAATAACAGCTGAGTTCTGTCTGATTTGAAAATCAAAAGTATCATGGGTTCCAAAGGTATATCACTGCCAGATAATATCCAGGAGTTCTTGTTTCAGAGAAAATGTTAAGTGTAATGTTCTCAGGAGTGGGTGTTGCGTTACACATTTTTATTAACTTAACCACAGCTAAATTAATTTAATTTAAAACAACTGTTAAAGGAAGCAGGCAAATACTTGTGTCATTGCGGCATTAATGTCTTACGCTTTGTGAATTATGAAATTATTAGAACTGAAAGTTGGATCTGAGCATTTTGATAAATGACATGTTTTCAGAAAGAGAGCTTCTAGGAGGCAGTATGGTATAAGGAATGAGCCCAGGACAGCTAAATAACACCATACGTTCTAATTCTGTCTCTGCCACTCACCCTGCAGTGTGATCTCTGATAAATCATTTAACATCTGCTTCTTTCTTTCCCCAGCTGTAAAATGAGGTTAATACTTACTTTGTGATGGTCCGTGGGGGTTGAGAAAATGAAGAGGTTTATACAATACTTTGAGGATCAAAATTTATATGGCTAAGGCTATACTAAGAACTAGATGTGTGAGTCACAGCCAGAGCTGTCCCATCCATAAGACCATTTGGGGTAGCTCCCCCAAGCCCCATGCTTTGGGGGGACACTGTGGTGACTGCCCAACAGTCCTGTAAAAGGAGAAGCAGAGTGCAGTAGGCTGGGGGAGAATAGCAAGGTAGGGTGGAACAGGCTGCTGGGTCATTCTGGATCCCAGTACCATGGTGAGTGGGGAGGGCAACCACATCTGCTACCCCACACCAGGCCCCCAGTAATACCTGGGTTTGGGTTGCTTGGAGAAGAGGTTTTGGCAAGGGGAGAGGTAGGAGAGGGAAGAGGAGAGCAGGGTTTGGGGAAAGGATGGAGCAGAAGTGGGGTGGGGGGCAGGGCCTGCATTCCTTAGGGAAAGCCCTGGTCATAGCTCATGTACACACGCGTGCACGAGCTCTTATTGGGTCAGCACAAGTATAACTAGTATAGCAAGAGTAGCATGAGCAGTGGCAGTGGTGGCACAGTGAGGACAAATCACAGCTAAAGTGTTGTTTATACTCATGCTTGCTCAATCAGAACTTGTACAAGTGTGGGAATGCGAGCTGAGAATCATACCCAGGTTCCTAGTGTAGACATAGCCTATATGGCATACTAAGTAATATGAGGATGCTATGTTGGAACAGATTCCTTTATAATTTCCTTGCAAATTCAGGATCCAAGCCTTCTGTTGCTGACGTTAATGGGGGAAAAATAAGTGAAGTGCTAAGCCTCCAACTCCTGCTGATTTCAATACGCTGTAACCCACAGTATTGAACCTCTTATATTTATCTTTTTCGTCTTATTACACAACATCTATTATAAGAATGTACCTCAAGCATTTTCTTCTTAAGAGGATACTGATTCTTTCTCTCCAGCAATCTGCTGAAACCCCAACATAGTTTTGGCATGTCTATAAAGGTCAAATGATGTCAGTGAACAACAAAGTTTGGATCAGGTATGAGAAGAGCAGGAAAAATAGTACTCTGCTTGGTAACTGACAGCAATGCCAGGCTGGGATCCAAAGAGGACTTCTTGTAGTCTGAGAAGGAGGGAAGAAGGAAAGTCAAGAGGAAGGAGCTGGGAGAAGTAGCTTGTATGAAATATGGCAATTATGGATTCCAAAAGATATTCTTGCATTCAAAAAAGTCACTCCTTTACCTTCACAACTTGATGCAAATGCCCTTCAAAACCATATAGTTTGGCTACATCTAAAATTTAATACAGACAAGACAAATGGGGGGCATAAAGCATAAATCCAATATAAGAACTGCAAAATTGTATCCGAAATAAAATCCTGCCCCCTTGTTCACCTCTGGATGCCTTTGGCAACTCCCACCTTTTATGAATGATAAAGTTGGAAGTCATTCAAAAAATCTGAACATTTTAGCTACTGTGAAAGTCAGTTAAAATTATGTACATTAACATCTTTTAGTTAGACACATTTGAATAGACCTATTTTTCTCCTGGATTTCCATCTTTTCTATGCGTCATAGACTTCTGCAATGACAGCAGACTGGGCAAATGTGTTTCTGCTCTATGAGGTCAAAAGGATTGAGACGTGATCTCTGAAAAGGCTTATGGTGCACTTATGCAAGAATCTAACTTTCTGCAGAATGTGCAACCTTGGAGTATGTTCCTGTTTTACAAGCAACACAAAAATAAATGCAATCTATCACCGTGCAACTGACACAGTTAAATGGGGGTTCTGATTAAATGTGTGGCATTGTGCAACATGCAGTTGAATCAGAAATAAACATTTCATTTGAAAAAAAATATGTTGCATATGTAAAGCTAGATGCTGGCCTCCAAAATGGTCCATTTGCTCTGCTCTGATGTAGCTGGCTTAATTGGGTAAGCTTATATTTGCTGCTACACAACCCTCTCCCAGTAGCACAGATAGGCCATTTTCTTGGGTGGACCCAGAAACTAGCAAGTTCCAAAGCTCTGTATAGTTCACAGGGGATCCAAATGTCCTGAGGGAGTGAACCATTGGCTTCTTGAACTGAGGGGAGTAGAAAGGAACTCCAAGACCTAGCCAGAAAAAAAATCCATGAGCCGGACCTTGGCCTGTTCTGGGGGCTGCTTTGCTCTCTTGAGTGGCACAAAGCATCAGTAGGGGTATGTCTAGACTACATGCCTCTGGAGGCATGTAGATTTGTTTACTCGGCATAGGAAAATGAAGTGGTGATTATTTAATACCGGGGATGTCGACAAATGCCTTTGATGTCAACCGCGGAGCGTCCAGACTACCGCACTGAGCTGACAAACAGCTGATCGGCACAGCGCAGCAGCCATTTAAATTTAAATGAAGCGGCAATTATTTAAATCTCCGCTTCATTTCCCTATGCTGGGTAGCCTAATCTACATGCCTCTGTCACCATAGGCATGTAGTCTAGACACACCCTAAGTGAGCAGATCTTCCGTTAGGACCCACCTAAATGCAGTAGTCTTCAGGTATTGTACAATCTCTATAGTAACTCGCATGCTACTCTTTTCCTGGTCCCTGCTGCAAGGAAGAATGGGATCATGACTGGATGGCTAATCTGACTACAACTGCCGGAATGCCCTTTAAAGTAGTAGAAGTTGGCTTGAGGTTGTTGTACACTTTCCTCATGGGTGATCTTGTGGCTAGTCTATGTGGGGGAGGGAGGAAGCGGATGGTAGGGTGCATAACATTATCAGTGTGGCTCAAACACAGCTCAGGACCTGGACCCATGGTTCCCATGTATTAAAATAAGCAATATAGAACTTAATGCTGCTCAGTAAGTGGACAATGCACATCTTGCCTTGAATCTTATGACTTCTTTGTCAAAGTTAATAAAAATCTGATTTTCTCAGGTCAGTGTTGACCTGGGGTCATATTTTGAAATAAGCTACAGCAGAAAGCAATGCATTTCCAATCTTATAGTGCCAAGCCTAGATTGCTCTCTTCTTCTGAATTACTTTCTTTTATGTGGACAGAAGAGTTTATTCAGTAGTCTAGAGTTTAAAATATAATCAGACCTGTAAACTTTCTTCAAACTTTATTTTCTCTCACTTACTGGAAAATGCCCCAGGTTTGTTTGTTTGTTTTGATAGCTTAAACTTAATGTCCTAGAATCTTTCCTATAGGCCTCCAGGGTTGTGTGGCATTTTACTGCCACCTGCCTTTGGCATGTGGAAGTTTGTCTGGGCCTGCTGGAGGGTCAAGTCCCCAGCTCCAATGGCCATGAGCAACATAAGCATGTCATTCTAGGCCTCACAGGACTCGCTGTCTCTCTATAGTTTAGCAATTGGCACATCCCAACTCTTGAGCTCCACAGCATCTCCGTGGAAGGTCTAGCTGCTGGTCCACTGGATGCTTGCAATATTCATGGATTCACTTTTAAAGGAACTGTGCACCTCAGCTTCCCAGTTCCAGCTCAGAATCTCCACTCCACTTAACATGTAGCAATTAGATATTTGTTTTCACTGTAAACATACAAGTTTGTTTCAGAAAGCATGGAGATTCAAACAGCAGCAACTAGAAGAATTGGAAACCCATGGTTATATATGAACCAAACTCATAACATGAATGATAGAGCTCAGACTTCATTAACAAGACACTCACATCTCTTGTAGAATATTATTCTTCCAAAATCCTTGCAGCATTTTACATCGAGGTTTACCATGATCCTTCTTTTATAAGACAAACATGCTGTTAGCTTGCCCTGTTGCTGATGGATTCTGTGAGTTTCACTGTACACCCCAGATATACCCTAACAATTGGTTGTCTTTAGTCATAAACAGAACACCCTCTGCTGTTTTGCTTTAGCCTGTAGATTTTCTTTTCTTTTTTCCTGTCTGTATCTCATTATGCAAATAGACCTACACTGTGAGGCAGATAATACAAACATGACTAGACAGAAGATATGCATCTGTTACCTCTTGCCTGAAAGGAATATGTCTGTGGCATGTCACCTCTTGGTCACCTGCCTTAACTTAAAAGACCATAAGAACACAATTGTCACTACAGATATATAACTCTTTAAATATTATCTGCACATAGGTTTCACAATGACTACAATGACCAGTGGCATGGAGGGAGGGTGAAGCTGCTGCTTGGGGAGGCAAGCTCCCCAGCTTGTGGCCCTGCCCATATTCCACCCCTGCTCTGCTGAGGCTCCACCTCCGCCCCACTATCTCCCTTTTCTCTCTGCTCCCTCATTCCAGCCAAATCCCTCAACCTAAATGTAGCAAATAACATTTGGGAGAAAAAAACCACTTAACATTTCTTTCTAAAGAAAATGAAGCCTGTTTTTCACTGAATGCCAGATTGTGATGACTGAACATGCAGAAGGCATCTAATTAAAATAATTAAATTTGGGAATAAAAAAATGTCAGTGACAGGTTTGTGGTTTTTTTTATATACCCTGAAAAGTTTGAGAGACATTTGTTTGCAAAAAACTTTGTAATAAAAGCAAGTCAGTTGTCCTGCAGAATACAACATTAAATATTATGGAATACATAGTGCAGCCCTTCCCTGTTTTACATTTTCTTCATCAATATTTGTAAGGTGATTTTACATTTTAAATACATTCTTAGGTCTTCATAAAATAATCATTCCAGATTACTACATATTTAATCTCACTGAAACAAAGATATTATTTTAAATTAATTGGTCAGAATGGTTTAGTGTGTGCATAACAAAATTCATGTTTTAAAAGAGGGAACACTATTTTGTGTGGTTTTCATAACAAAACATGTTTATGAAATTTCAATATATATACATCTTAAAATATGTTTTCAAAGGTTTTAGGCATAATAAAGGATTATATATGTAGTAAGGTGCTAATCTTAATGGAGGGTTCTCTTAAAACTAGTTAATCAAATAGTCTATGTGTACACCACAGAGTTTTTGCGGAAAAACAGCCGTCCACACCTCAAGCATGTTTCTGCCAAAAAATTGAAAGAGCAGAGGAGTTTTTGCACAATAGGCAGGGCTCAACAAATTATACAATCTACTCGCCTGTGGCAAGTAGATTGTAACCTGGAAGAGCCGGGTTCGGGCGATCTGCGCATGCGCAGATTGCCGGACAGCGCAGCTGGCGAGCCCTGGCAATAGGTATTCCTCTTTCTATGAGGAATAATTCCTTTTTGTGCAAGACTTCTTGCAAAAAAAAAGGTGTGTGTGGATGGGGAACAGGGGTTTTTTGCACAAAAAGAGGCAATCGAAAAAAGCACAGGTGCCCTGGTGGCCATTCTGTAAATAGCAATCAGAGTTACCTTTCGAGAAGCATCCATGCAGTTTGGATGCTCTGTTTCGCAAAAATGCATCGCTTTTTTGATGCAATTTTGCACTGTGGATACGCTCTTGCGCAAGAAGTTTTTTGAGGAAGATCTCTTCCGCAAAAAACTTCTTGCACAAGAAGCCTGCTGTCTAGACATAGCCATAGTCAGAAATAAAAGGGAAACTCATTTGTCCAGCTATCTGGAAGAAAAGGAATGTTGTTCCTTTAGTAACCTTTCTATTGCCCCTTAATCTGTTTTTCCTGAGGTATTGTTCTCCAGGATAGACATTCTAATAAAGTGATTCACATAGGTAGGATTCTTTTCAAAGCCAAGTATATTTTATTAATGTAACTAATAACACCTGATATAATGTAATCTAAAGATAGAAAATAGACACAAATTCCTCATTGCAAGTTAAAGAGCATCTAAACTATAATAGCATATACTTTAAATAATTCAGAGCGGATGCAGTTCACTTTACAAGGCCAGTGTGCAACAAACTGCTAACAGGAGTGCCCAACAGCAGTTCTGAACTTATACTTTAAATTTACATTTTAAATTTTACATAGATAACATGCACATTTTAAGCACACACATTCTAATCATTCTATACTCTACACTAAACTATAGTTAAAAAAGAAAAACAACACGATTATGCTAGCTGTTGATTCTGCTGTGATGTTGACCTTAGTTGCTTGGTCAACTCAGTCTGACGGCTTCATTCCTCCCCAATCCCTACCTTTGCTATTGTGTCTTGGTCAGCTCACCTCCACAGCTTCTCTTGCTCTGCTACTGTTGCAATTTTGCACCTGTCTTTTCTCTTTCCCAGCCGCTGTTCTTGCAACTCCTTTTCAGCAGCTGTTTGTCAGCACTTCAGTGATCTCTGCTTGCTGATTATCTGCCGTTTATACTGTCCTGGCTGTCAGGTCTTTGGCTAGGTATTTTTGCTAGAAAAAAGAAGCCCTAAATTAGCTGAACTGTCTGACTGTTCCCTACTTGGCTTCCTGCTAACACTCTTTCACCTAATTTTACACTGCACCTGCTCATTCTCAAACATTTGTTTTTATTCTGCACATGCTTAATGCAACTGTTTGCCTCGGTGTTATGACATTGCCTAACTGGGCTTTTTGCTAAGGTGCCATCTTATAAATCCTGGCTTTCTGCTAATTAACTGAAATTTTCATCTCAGTTTTTGCATTGGGCATGCTCAGCCGGAGAATCTCTCAGCTCTGGCCAGTGATCTACAACGTCCAATGTCAAGTGACGTGCAGTTTTCAGTTAATGAAGTGTTTCCTACTTATTCAAGATGGAAGCCAGAGACACAAAATTGAGTCTGAGAGAATCTGGAGAATTTCTCTGATACTATTAGCAGGGCTGGCACCAAGAGGTCCCTGAGTCACACCTGTCTAGACTAGATTAAAGTATTTGTTTCGTGCTCTCCTAGTTGTGGTTTATTTTTCTTCATAAAGCTACAAAACCTATTCCTCTCCTTGTATGTTTATTAATATCTGCAAAAAGTTAAATAGATTTAGTCACAGAAGAGAAAGGTTGTGGGAAGATTAGTTTTGCCTTGCTTTTGATATTACTGTTCAGCAACCAAGTTTTTTTTTTTTTTTGATACCATGCTAATCTTCAGCAGCACAGGTTCAAAAATGGGCAACTCATCATGTAATTATAAAATTCTCTCCAGTAATTCCAAGGCATAATATATCCAGTTATTTCCCCTGATAACCTATTTCCTTTAGGGTACGTCTACACAGCATCATTATTTTGAAATAACTAGCATTATTTCAAAATAACTTACTCAACGACTCCTCAGCAGGCAGTTATTTCGAAATAATGTCGAAATACTGTCAAGCTGGAGGACTTCTTATGCTGACTCCTGTAACTCTCATTGTACAAGGAATAAGGGAAGTCAGGGGAAGAGTGCTTTATTTCAAAATAAGTGCTGGGTAGGTGCTCCCAATGTCAAAATAAGCTATTTTTAAATAAGCTATGCAATTGACGTAGCTCAATTTGATTAGCTTATTTCGAGTTAAGCCCTGCAGTGTAGATACATCCTTACATGCTTTGTCTCTTTCAGTTCTTTTGCTATATTGCCTTTTTTTTTAATCACGTTTGAATAAACAAGAATATCTGGCACATCTCAGAAACAAGACACCAAATCATTTTTACAACAGATTTAGCCCTCTTTGCTGTTTATAAATTATCTGTGAGCAGGTAAAGTTTGTTTGCTAGTTGCACTTGTTCAGAAGCCTTTGCAAACAAATATTTGCATACCATGTACTCTGACTTCTTGCTGTTCCAGACATCTGGCATTAGCTGCCTTTCCTGATTGCGTGACCTTGGTATTATACACAGAAAGCATCTCCTCCTCTGTTTGCATTATCGTTTTCATTGTGGCCCGTTCTGTTATATTCATATTGGCAGCATCAAATGTGCAAATATGAAATGGCCATGAAATCACGTCAAGAGTGAATGTTCTTAGAAGTAAATCCAGATTGTATGAATAGTAACTTTAGTTGCCATGAATGTTATTGAATGAGAAGAGCTGTCCTCACCTCTTTGTTCACAAATACGTGTGTGAGATGGGATTCAGCAATTGGCTAAGTGAATCTCACAAATATCCATGGATACTTTTGCTTTTAATTGCTCTCAACTCTTAGTTAATTAGGATTTTAAAATATTGGATTCCTGTCTTTCCTTTGCAAGCCTTGAGAAAGCAAACCTTGCTCACAAAGCTTTAATGTATTAGATAGAATCATAGAATACTAGGACTGGAAGGGACCTCGAGAGGTCATGGAGTCCA
>CM057846.1:62671177-62686653 GCA_030068395.1 Apalone spinifera | reverse complement strand
GGTTTCGTCTGGGTCGTCTGTTGATCCGGGGCTGGCCGTTCGCCAGCTGTGGAGGCTGTCCTGAGAGTCCCGGCGGCAGGGGTGGGCCACTGGCCGGACCCAAGTGCGTCCCTGGTCCGTCCTGGCAACCGCCCCACCTCCTCCTCTCTGCTGGGAGGCTCTCCCTTTCCTCTCTGCCGGCGGCCCATTTTCAAGTGGCCCGCCAGACCTGATGTGGGCCAAAGGCCCCGCCCCCCCGTGATGCCGTCATTGCGCCGGCCACGTCCCGGCTGACGCTCGTGGGCATGGCCCCTCCCCCGGCTCCCTTGGGGAAGGGATCACCCTCCATACGGTGGCGTAGGCGCGGCAGGAGGCTCCCGCCTCACCGTCTGCCGAAGCTGCATCTGCGATGCAGGGGCATCCTGCCCGCAGCCCCGCCTACTTCCCTGCCGGCCCGGCCCTTCCAAGTGTGGGCCGGCAGCGGCCCGTCACACTCCCTCTCCCTGATGTGAAAAAGGGATATGAACTTAAGTCGGCCACACTGAGGAATGTGTGCTAGCCACTGGGCCATTGCAGCATGGACCTCTCTGTCTCTCCCATTGGATTTTTCCACTTTTCAAAAATAAGTAGTTAAATAGCCAGTGGAGAAGGGACTTTTCTGAGTTTCCCATATCCTACCTGAGTGCCCTAACGACTGGGCTATAGAATAATTCTCAGTTTTTAAATGACTATGATTGTTATGAATTGTCACTGTGAATGCCAATATGGCCAAAGAAAAGTATGACTTTATTGCCTGTTTGTTATTTAAGACACTTCTTCACATCAGGCAAGGGTGGACTTGAACTCTGCATTGCCTATAGCCTAGGAGAGTGTGCTTACCATTGGGATAAACAGCAGAAGAAGACAGTTGCCCTCCCCTACTCCCACACACCCCTCCTTTGACCATTTTGTGAATCTAGCCTGAAAAAATCAATTTAAGGTGAAATGAAATGTATTTTCTTCAACCCCAAACAGACATTTTCCATTCACTCAAAGTTTTTTGTCATATTTGGATTTGAGTTGACCTTAAACATATTTTTTTTCAGAACTGTCAGAAAACTGAAAATTAGTTTTGTCCAGCACTTCCACACATGCTAGAATACCTCATTCTCCAAAAAGGGGTTAGCAAAAAACCTGTAGCCTCCCCCTTTTCCCCTGCTCTCCACATTTTGCATACTTTTTTCCAGTTCTTTTTTCGGAAGAGGTTTTTCCGACATTTGGCCTGTCTAGACTGGGCCAAATGTTGGGGGAAAAAAACCCATCTTTCAGAAGCCCCTTTCTTCCTCATAGAACAAGAAATACAGGGGCTTCCGAAAGAGTGCGTTTGCTCTTCCACAAACAAGCAGAAGAGCAAACGCGTTTCCTGGATGCAGCGGAGTTTTTTCAGGATATCTCTGGTATCCTAACTCCCCCCCCCCACAGTCTAGTCATACCCTGTGTGTGTAAGAAGAAAGTTGATGTGTTTAAAATAAATGACTATTTCATTAGTAATAATTTAAGTAGATGACTTCAGTGGAATTACACTAATGTAAAACTGTTGTCATGGAGTAGAGAATCAGTCCTGTTTACCCAGAAGGTCTGCAAGGGACTTCTGGGTAGAAGGAAACCTTCTGGGCCTACCTAATTCGTCTATTGTAGTTTGGAAGATCTAATATAGCATACTTTTTTTTTAGAAGTTTCAGAGGGGTAGCCGAGTTAGTCTGTAACAGGAAAAACTTAAAAAAGAACAAATAGTCTGGTAGCACTTTAAAAACTAACAAAACATACAGATAGTATCATGCGCTTTCGTAGGCACAGCTCACTACTATCTACATGATTTGTTAGTCTTTAAAGTTCTACCAGACTATTTGTTGTTTTTTAAGTTTTTCCTTTTAGAGATTTTGACATCCTATGGAGCCTTCTCATGAGAGTGAAAGAAGATACTAAGTCTTTGATTAAGACCTGGAAATACAAATAGATATATTTACTTACTGAATCATTAGGATAATGTTCTTTAAAATGGACACACAAGAATGTTGGAAGCCTACTGCATTTTGAAGTTTCATCTGTGTTGCTCATTTCAAGCTGTCATTCAGCTAATTCAGTAGTGTCACCAATGTCTTGTAGAATTGAATTTGTATTAATGCCTTAGACATTGCCATAGCCAGTTAGTACAATTGAAATATATCAAGCATGCTTTGAAAAGTGGCCCTGCTTTCAGTGAAAGAATGAATTACCCTGATTCACCTGAAGCTTTCAATAATTTATGAGTAAAGGGAGTTGCTGACACACTTTAAGAAACTTGACTCAACTTTTAAATGTATCTCCTAGAAATCATTTCAAAGTTGAGGCTCACATTTTCAAATCTAGCCTCTGATTTTGGTGTTCTGAGTTTTTGGATGCCTAACTTAAGGAGGATGTAAGAAATGGGAGGGGGAGGGGGCACTACAGAATTACTGGCCCCCTGGGCAATGTGTGTGTGTGGGGGGGGCAGCTCTGGGCTCCTATAGAGGGTGGGACCTCGGGCAGAAGGGGGTGTATCTGGAGCAGCCAGCCTTCAGTGGTATCCAGAACGTGAAGTGCTCCTCTCCCTTGACCCCGCCAGCCCTCAGAGCTGATTGGAGCACACCGCATGGTGATCTGGACATACTTTGTGGTGCTCCAGTGGTGATTTTAAAGGGCTCAGGACTCTGGCCAACACCGCTACTCTGCTGCCACAGTAACAGTGATGGCAGTTGAGACTGATGGGCCCTTTAGAATCACCAGGTCCTGGAGAAACTTCCCTCTTCGCCCTCCCTGTCAGTGGGCCTGGTAAGAACAATTGTTCAGAAGCACAGAGAACCCATAGTTCTCTTCCAATAACTGCAACTGGAGTTATAGCTGTTCAGTACTTAGAAAAATCAGTTTAAAGCTATTGATAATTATGCATCCAAAATCTGAAGCTACCCTCAAAAATTTGGGCCTAAATATGTAAACGAAAGAATGGGTATGGGTGTAATGACTAAGGAAAAGTGCAAGAGACATGGCATATAAGTGGGAATTGAAATATGTCTTTAGAAAGCATTGCTTTCAGAAACTTGAACCTCAGTCTTGTAATGTGTAGTGTATGGGGTGGATAGCAGCAGCCACGCAGAGCCCATTATTTTAGTGGGCTCAGCAGTCTGAATAAACAATTGAACCTACAATAACATCTGGTAAAAATTGCATACACGGTCTTGTTCTAAAACAACGATGCCCCCAACATTTCCTATTTATTTTATTTTATTTTATTTTTCTCATTTGTTTTACAAGACCTGGATGCAACAAGACCTAAGCTGAGCCTTTTTAGCATGTAAATAGACCCACTGGAATTGATGAAACTGAGACATACTTAGGCAACTGGGTGAATGGAGACCTAAAATGCAGTCATGCACTCATGCACAAGTTTGGTCCTTACGGCTGCTGCAGAATTGTGAAATGTATTGATGTGAAGTTCAATCTGATGTTTGGAATCTGTCACCTTAGAAACAGACCTTCTCTCAATGAACACATAGGAAAAGAAAACAACATTTTCAGTTATGAATTTGATGCACTAACTACTTAGAGTAGTAGTTCTCAAATCTATTTGATCATGCCTTCCTTCTTTGAGTTTACACCCTTGTCTCCACTCTTGATCTCCCGCTCCCTGCACGCAAGCACATATACACATTGACCCTCTCTAGTCTCGCATCCTCAGGATCTGACCGGTGTCGAACCTGAGAATTT
The DNA here is from genome assembly GCA_030068395.1 of Apalone spinifera. Classification (NCBI taxonomy): domain Eukaryota; kingdom Metazoa; phylum Chordata; order Testudines; family Trionychidae; genus Apalone; species Apalone spinifera. Next base: position 62,682,912 of record CM057846.1, on the reverse strand, counting down.
GCCAAACCATGGAAGGTCAATATTGCCTCCTGAAAAAATGAGGAAGAACGGCTCTTGCGTAAGAGGGTTTTTTTTGCGCAAAAACAGCTGCTAATTAATTATGCAAATGAAGTGCAGCGATATTCCACTCTGCACTTCATTTGCATAAGCTTTTCCAGAAGAATGCTACAGTATAGATGTAGCCTGAGAGTGGCAACTGCTGTCCAAGTCCCCAGTGCTGAAAGCAGCACCATTCCCAGCAGCAATGAAAAAGTAAGGGTAGCATGATATAGTATTGCCATCCTTACTTCTCTGCTGCTGTTGACAGTGACACTGCCTTCATAGATGGGTGTTGGAAGATTGGCACCTTCTGGCTAGGCACTGTTAGCAGCAGTGCAGAAGAAAGTGTGGAGTGAAATATACAACTGTATAAAATGTATGCAAAATTTGCTCTTTATGCCCTGACCAACACATGAAAAATGTGTGATTTTTCTGTGATTTAAATAGACCTCTATTCATTGCTGTGGATAAAACGTGCACAGTAATTTTCCCTTAAAACTTTTTATGCCCTCCCTGAATAAATTCCATGCCAATTTGAGGACCTTTGGCCTAGGGGATCAAACAGAGCTCTGTAATTCACCATCTGTGTACCAAATAATATTCAAGTTTACAAAGCTTTTATTGAGACTGTCCAACAAATAGACATACTGTGTCACATCCTCTACATCTAGTATTAATGAGCAGAGGAGGTGTAAGGTCACCCTTTTCTCTCTAGACCCAGTGTGCTTCCTCTCTTATGAAGGAGAAGAGCCTTGACTTTACCCCACCATTAATCATGGACTAGTTCTTCTGGCACTGTGTGTGTGCGTGTGTGTGTGGGCGGGAGGGTCGGGGTCATGATGTAACAGGTATAGAAGCAGTAGAGATGGTGGGAGCAGGATTCCTCTGTGGGCTAGATTGCACACCTCTGGCCCTGCTCCTTCAGGCTTCCTAGGGCTCTGGCTCTGCCCTGCACTATCACAGACTGGCTACTACCTGGTCCTATGCTATGGGTGCTGCCTCGGACCTCGTCTCAGTGCTGTAGGCTGCCGGGGGCTGCTGCTGGCTCCAGTCCCACTGCTGCAGGCTGATCAGTGTTGCTGCCAGCCCCACCCCCTGTTCCATCCCTCTGCTTTAGCCCAGTCCCAGTTCCAGATAGCCCTCCTGCCACTAGGCTACTGGGCTCTCTGATCCAGGAACAGTCATGGCCGTGCCAGACCATGGATGTTGCCAGTTTTGGGAGGTGCAATATTAGGCGAGGGGAAAAGAGTGAATAGAGTGTTCTCATTCAGTAAAGCATTTAGGCACATATGTAACTTTAAGCATATGTCTGGGACTTGGGAGACCCAGGTTGAATTCCTTACTCCACCTGTGACCTTTGACAAATAACTAGGGGACAATTTTTAAAGCTATTTAGGTGACAAGAGATTCAGGGAGGTGGTTTTGTTAAGCTTATTAGGCTGCTGGCTGCATCTTAAGGTGTCTAAATATCCTTACATATCTGTCCCTTAGTCTCTCCTTGCCTCAGTTCCCCCATCTGCAAATGGCGATAATAGTCCACACCTGCCATGTAGGGGTGTTGTGGATAAGTATATTAAAGATGGTGAGATCCTCACGCTCTATAGTGATGGAGGCCAGATAAGAATTTTAGGCTGATAAATCCTTTGATTCAGGAAATGGTTGCCCATTTGATGATCTGGTTCCTTGTGACTCTTGTTACGGGGATGTTGGTTACTGTGATATTTTCCACCAAGTTGTGTTGTTTATAGTGTGAGAAATAAGCAGAAGAAGGATTTTGTGTGGCTTACCAGGGCTGCAAAACAATTCTTGTCCTCTTGTGTAGGCTCACAGGGAACAGAATAGGTGGCATTGTATCAAAACCTGCCACTGCACATTGATGCTTCCTGTTTGTGTGGACAACTGCTATAGGGCATTGACTGATCATGAAGGTTGTTGTTCAGGATGTCTTTGCTTCTTGATCTAGATGTTTGATATATAATACTGGCTTACCAACAGAAATTCTGGGAGGAGGCAGGGGAGAAATCAATAGCCTCCCTGCCCTCCTCTCTCATCTGGGGCCAGAAGCCCTCACACCTAGAGAAGCCCCAGGCAACCTCCCCGCAGCCTTAGAAGCCCTGGGCCAGCCCATCCCCTTCTCCCACTGTTCAAATGAGCCCCTGGGCAGCTGCATCTACTCTCCCTTCCCCATCCACACCCAATGGGCCCAGAGGCGGCCCGTCCATATAGGCAAACGAAGTGGTTGCCTAGGGCGCCAAGTTAAATGGGGTGCTAAATGGTGGTGCAATATCGTTGAGGGGTTTGGAGGCGGGGGCGCTGATTGCATGGTTCGCCTAGGGCGCCAGTTGCTGACAGCTAGTCTAGGGCTGCCCCTGAATGGGCCTGTTCTGGGGAAAGCTTCCTCAGCATCTTTTGATTCAAAAACACTTTTGATATGCCCCGTGCAGGTTCTGGGGCCCAGTAATCCAGCCTCTGTACCTGCATGGGGCATATCAAAAGTGTCTTTGAACCAACAGAGGTTTTTTTGAAGAGCTAATGTGGCAGTGGTGGGGGCCTGGGACCTTTTAAATTGCCAAGGCAATTATCCCCTCTGTCCCTCCCCCTCCCCCATCTCTGTCAGAGGGCCTGTATATACAGCATGTTAATGTATAGGGTTTTTTTTCTTCCTCTAACATTCTCAGTTTGATCTTCATCCCCTTTCTTCTCTCCACATACACTCAATCTTCATTTGTTGCTCTTAGTTTTCCCAGACTTTCCAGTAGAGCTAGAGTTAATTTCTCTGACTTAATCTCTTTCATATTTGCTTGCCTGCAGGATCCAACTTTTCTAATCAGTCTGTCTGACTATTTAAGGCTATTTCAGAAAATCTATTATCTTTGTATCTAAGTGCTTTTATCTAAGCACCTATACACTACAGTAGATCAAATCCATACTTTTATCTGCCTGGCTTTTGCCAAAAGGCATTCAGAATTCTGCCTTCACTCAAATGCCAAATGGAGCTGTGACAAGCATCCTCAATGGTTTTAAGAATAGCCTTCAATTTTCACAATTTGCCTAGTGCAGTACCATTTCCATAATTGGCATTTTTGGGGGAATGCAGGGTAAACCCAAGCTGTTTGTGTGGTTAGAATAAAGTGGCAAGGAATATTACACCAAGAAATCTAATTTGCCAACAGTTGCCACAAAGCTAAAACTAAGATTACCACAGAATTTCTTTACATTTACCACAGGAGACTATGTCTGAGGTAATAGCAGGCAAATGTGACATTTTAATAGTTTCTATACTGTGTTTTCCACTAAAATGCTGCCATTTATCAAGGGTTGCTGCACAGTGATGGCTAAATTACCACATTTATTTCCTATGCTAGGTAAAAGGATATCTATGGAATTTCATATGTCACTGCATCCTAACTTCTAGAAAAAAACTGACTTTCTAATAGCAGCCACAGTATCTATTTGCAAAAATTCTGAATAATGGGGAGACCATACTGTAATCCAGACCCCATTTGGTTACTATTGCCTTTTGCAACCAGTCATTTGTGAAGCCCAGTACTCATTCAAGCCACTCACATTCAACAGAATTAATTTATACAGTCATCACACAGATGCCATCATACTCAAAAGTGAGATTAGAGCAACTGCTTCCTCCCATGTGAATTTCACAACTGCAGCTATCAAACTTCACACTAAATGCACATTATCATCAGAGGATAAAGTACACACAGGTGTAGCTTGATACTCTATTATACTTTTTGTAGTCCTGATTGCTGGTTTCTGGGCATAACAGACAAGATACTTAGAGTTAAATAAATATGTATGGAAGTTTCTTTAGAGCTTTATGTGACAAACTGAGTAAAATTATCTTTCATGGGCTATAAAATATGTCCACAGTTGTTGGTGGTTATGCAAAAAGGAAAAGACTGCAATCACAAGGCTGTACTTGCTTACAGTCCCTTTTTTCATACACTCAGATTAATGACTGGGAAGTGACCATATGCTCACTGTCCCTCAGATTCTGTAAGTGCAATTGGAGGATAATATTTACCCACTTTTATAAAGTGCTTTGAGTCAATGGTTTAAAATGTAATAATGCTGTTAGATTTTTTTTAATGCTGTTTGTATGTTTTCGGCCTTTAGGTAGAGCTCAGGGAAAAGGAGGCGGGATGGCATCATGGGTTAACTAGCATATTTGAAATATCTGTTTTAGATTCTAGGGAAAATAATGATCCGTCCTTCAGAAAGTGATCAAGTTTGTACACTTGAAACATTGGTTGACAACGTAGCTATGGTGCTCACGAGTGTGAAAAATCTACATTCTTCATCCCTATAGCTATGCTGCCCTAGCTTTCAATGTAAAATCGGCTAGGTTGGTGAAAGGAATGCTTCCGTTGACCTCTACTGATTGTTACTAGGGATGTGGTGTTCTTATAGAAAAGGAAAAAATTCCTTCCATCACTGTAGTCTTTGTCCACACTGTCAGGTTACAGTGTTACAGCTATGGTGGCATAACTATGATGCTGTAGCACCCGCAGTGTGGACATGGCCTCAGGCTGGTGTTTATTTTCAAAGCTAGCTAGCATGCTCACTGTTGAAAATAGTCAGGCATTATTGTCAAGTAATTTTTAATTACCCCGCTGCCGCACAGCTTTGGAGACACAATATCTCCTACGTTAGCAATGAATGGGTTTTTTTTGTGTGTGTCTTTTCTCTCCTAGAGTATGTCTACACAACAGCGTTATTTCAAAATAAGCTAATAGTCTACACACAAAATGCATTTTCTATTTCAAAATAGCATGTCCACACTGAGTGGATGTAGAATCACATTTAAGGCTGGTTGGAACCAGTTCCAGCAGGGCATCAGGTCAGAAGTTGCCTTGTAGCCTGGGCAGCCAGCAGGGCACCCAGGAAAGGGCTGGAGGCCCCCTATTTCGAAATAAGCATCTACACAGTGCTTATTTCAAAATAGCAATTTTGAAATTGGCACTATTCCTCGTGGAATGAGGTTTACCAATTTCAAAATAAGCTCTCCACTATTTTGAATTAATTTCAAAATAACGGAATGGCTGTGTAGATGCTAGGAAAGTTATTTCGAAATAACTACTGTTATTTCGAAATAACTTTGCTGTGTAGACATACCCCTACATCTTTCAAATTCACTTCTCATATATCTTGATATCTAATTACATTGTGATAGTCTGGCTTTGGATATAAGTAGAAATTTAAAAACATGTCTCCCAAGATAGATTGGTAGAAGGAATTATTTTCCTTGCCATAGCCTGTTGTTGCTGTTTCACATTTCCTATCAGCACTTTGTGTTTTATCACTTGCCAGAAATTCAAATGAAAGATTCAGGGCCAGAGTCACTAATTTAATCAATTATAACTCGCTGTGACAGTGAGGTTCAACATACACAAGATAAGACAGTTTCTCTTTTTATATTTCTGCTGAGAGAAGGAGGAAACAATTTTATCCCCAAACAGGCATGTGCTTAGCTTTAAATGTGTAAGCAGTCCAATTGACTTCATTGCCGCCACCTAGAACAGGGGTGGGGAACCTCCAGCGTGCGGGCCACATGCGGTTCTTTGGGGTTAGCTGCTGGTGGGCCACCAAATGGTTTGTTTACCTGAGCATCTGCAGGCACAGAGCTCGCAGGGGTTCATGGGAGGCATGGGAAGCAGCCCGGGCTGAGCTGCCACTTCCTACGGCTCCCATTGACTGGGAATGGTATACCGTGGCCACTGGGAGCAGCTGTGCCTGCGGACACTGAAATAAACAAACCATGTAGCAACTAGCCAGTTTCTAACCCTGATAAACTGACTGACATACCAGATGTTTTCCCATCCCTGACTTAGACAAGTATGTATAAGTGTTTGCAGGATTGTGGCCTATGATGAGCTGGACTAGGTCCCAATGCCCCCTGCAGGAGGCTAGCGGCCTTGCCGCCCCCCACTCTCATCCCAGAGGGAGGAGCGGAGAAGAGGTATTCCAGACACTATAGAGTGGCTGTCTCTGCGGCAATAAGGACCCATTAGAGGGGTATAAAAGAAGCTGCAGGGCTGGGGCCTCCCAGTTCCCTTCAGGAGCTTGACCCAGCCAGGTCTATACCCTGACTGGGGGATCAGCACTATGGCTAGCTCCCAGTGTGAGCTGAGCCTAGATCTGGGTAAAATCCAGACCCAGTGGCCAAAGACCAGCCACAACCAAAGACTTACTAGCACCATGGACAGGGCTAGTCAGGCCCTGGTTCCAGGACTTTGAGGACAACAAAACAACCCAACAAGGATCCTGCATAGCACCACTTGGCTGGCTGCAGCAGGGCACTCACCAGTGGATGGACCCATTACATGGTCTTTAACTCTTGCTAGAGCTCCGTAGGCATGAGACAATACAAGGCGGCCTATATGCTGGCTGCTCTGACAACAGTTCTAGTCCCAGTTGGAGCTGCCAACTTTTTGGGACATTTCAGAATAGCAATTTCTTATTGTGTAGACAGTGCCAAATTACAAAATTAGCTATTTTGACATACACTTGAAATAAGCTACGCAGTTGTGTAGCTCATTTCAAGCTATGGGTGCAGTATAGATGCACCCTAAAGGAAAAAAGACGGAACTTTAAAAACCAGAAAATTACTAATGCAACCATCATGTAGTCAAGTTACACTAAAAGCCAGGAAAAGCAAAAGTCATTGTTGTTTTACTCCATTCTATGCCAATGTTAACTTAGCCACATTATAAATAAAATCCTGTATGGAGTATTTTCTGTTTCTATGTATCTGGCATACAATATTATTTATGTATCAGCTTGCTTTAAGAGCAATGATTTCACAACTACTGATAGTTGGTTTAATGGTACTACCTTACCATTAAAAATCACACAGATTTTTACATTTAATAAATATATAAGAAACAAATCTTGTCCATCTGAGGGTAACAGTGTAAACATTGCCTAAGAAGAAAAATTCTTTCTGAGATAGTACATGTTTCCTGAAAGCCAAGGGCATATGCATAATCAACAGAATAACTTCCCCTTGGCATTATATTTTTTACTGCTGTTACTTCTGGAGACAGTAAATATTTATTTTGTTATCCCTTTGGATTTTTAATAAGCAAAATCCTTATCTAGAGGGTCTTCATATTAAAATAGATAATTTTCCCGTGGAAATATATGGGCCCATCCAACATCTTGGGTATTTTTTCCCTCTGGTTAGACATCACTGGTGACATTAGAAAGATTGCCGCCTCCGAAGGACAACTGCAGAAATATTTAATTTTAGCAACATAGTACATTTTAGCCAAGCAGATTGAAAGATGAAAAAATCTGTTCATCAAGATGCTACAATACATAAAATAATGTGTGCATACAACTGCTTCACAATCCTCTGTGTTTATAATACATTGTATCTGTATATAAAGCACATTACAAACCTGGGGTCTTAAAGCGCATTACAAACGTGGGCATTGTCGCAGTTTTACAGATGATGAAATTGAATCACAAAGATCATTTGTACAATCGCACAGTTGGTGACCAATTCAGAGAGAGACCTATTTCCTCACCACATTCCCTTGCTGTACATGTTTAGCTACATACAGAAGATAAATACATATCCCATTAAAATATCTATGTTTGCCATACCCTTACATGAGCTTTCAGTTACAGTCATCCCATTTTAAGTATAGGGAACTACTGCAATATCTCTGATAGTACCATGTAACTCAAGTTACTAAATTTCAACATCATAGGTGTTGATCCCTTTGTGTATGTGTGCATGTGTGTGTCTGTATAAAATATATAGAAAGTGCTACTAAAACCCTTCAGAATGAAAGGGGTTATAAAAAAAGAGGCATTTTCAGCATTTACTGACATGACAGTCAGTGTGTATGCCCAGTAAATTGCACAAACCTTCAGAAGACTTTCATTTGGCAGGGGAATAAAGCCACAGAAATAGAACAAATGAAATGTCTGTGGTATTAATAGCTTTATAGCATTAATAAGTGTAGTGATTATTAGCTGGACTGCTGCATAGCCAGGCTTCCACTATGAAGGAAAAGTAGTGTTGCTTCTCTTCACAAGGAATCCCCAACAACACGAAAAAGCCAACTGATGAGATTCTAGTTGGAATTTTATTTTTTTAGCAGATTTTTGACAAATCACAATGAAAAATGTCGGAGTTGACATGAGGGTTCTGAAGCTGCTGACAAATCATTTCTTACTAGAACTTGCCTGTAAACAGAAGTTTCTGTGAAATATATTTATCATTTGCTATTTATTTTCCCTTTGCTTTCTCTTTTCATGATAAAATATAGCAAGGCTTATTGGTAGAAAAATAATTTTTGCAATAATAATTTTTCTGAATACACTATCATCAATTCAGCAGTCTGATCTATGTCACTGATTCTAGGTGCTGGTCTACACCAGGGCTACTCAACTTTGGAAGCTGCGTGGGCCACAAGGATACTCACAGCACATGCCGTGGGGGCTGCAACTTACGTGTGGTTGCATATACATGCAAATATATATGCAAATAGCTTCTTTCAAACTGATGGCTATGAATACAAAGATTAAGCCTTAAGCCATGGTGCCAGACCCAAACATGGCCAGTGCGAGCCAGTCAGCATGTCTCAGGTTCTGCCCACAAGGCTAAGCAGCCAGCACGTCCCACAATTCCCTGGTGTTCCTGGCACCTCCTCCCTAGGGGTTAGTAATGCTGACATCCTGTACCTGTCTGTTCCAGGCGGCCCATCGGCTTGCGTCATTCAATACTCACCCCGCCTGGGAAACGTCTCACCTTTGTGGAGTTTGTTCAAAGGATCCCACACACGGGCTGTGTGTTGAGCCCCGCATAAACCCAAACCACACCAAGGGCTGCAAACAAATGGGCCATGGGCTGCCCTGCAGGCCACATGTTGACTTACCCTGGTCTACACTATACATTTAAGTCAACATAAGGCAGCTTATGTCAAACTACTTACGTCAGTGTCTGCACGACAGCCTTCCTTCCACCAATGTAAGTGACCTTTTATGCCAACATAACTCCATTTCCATGAGAGGCGGAAGGGTTATGCCAGTGTAGTTAGGGCAACATGGTGTTTGTATAAATATTGCCTTCTTTACATCAGCTATACTGTCAATTTCACAGCAGGAGCCATTACATTGACAAGGAAGTACTCACTCCTCTGGATTATGCTCTGGCCCTATATCAACAAATGTACTTAACTTCTTAGGTCCCATACTTGGGCTCCGCTGCAATCCACAAAACTCCCATTTGGCTGCCACCAAGCTATGTGGGCACATAAGTTCACTTGTCACCTTAATTTTCAGAGTAAAAGTTCCCTAACTACCTAGTTTTCTGCATGTGGGCATGCACACTGCTGCCTCACTCTAGGCCAGGGGTCTCAGACTCACGTACCGCAGGCCATATACAGGCCAGACCATTTTTGCAAGCCGGCCTGGGAGTCCTGGTGGTATGGGGCAGGCAGGTCTCTCCCTGTTCCCAAAGTTCTCCTCATTCCCGTCACTACCCTGTCATCTCCCCCACATTGCACCATCCCCTAAGGGATGCAGCTTTGGGGATTACTGGGGGGAGGGAGTGCAGGGAGACAGCAGCAGCCAGAACCCCCACACTCCCTGCAATGCTGCTCCCTCCCACCAGTGGGTGGGGCTTTCAGAACAGAAGGAGGTGGTGCTCGAGGAGGCTGGCAGCTAGGCCCACTGCTGCAGCTGGCCAGACTATGGAAGCAGTGGAGCCGGCACAGTGCTCAGGGAGGCTGCCATCTCTGCCAGACATTGGGGTCAACTTGGGGCTCACAGGCCAGGAAAGTGGTGGCTGAGTAGTGCTGGGGGAGTGGCTCAGGCCAGTGTGGCTGGATCAAGCATACCAGGGCTCCTTCAGTCGGTGGGATTCCTCAGGGTTTTTCTTTTTACAGGGAGGGAGCAGTTTTGGGGCTCACACTTGTGGGGGCAGGGTCTTGGGTAGAAGGGGTGGGGCTAGCTGGCTTGGCCTACCCAAAGTGGGAGTTGACCCATCACCCATGATCACATTTGAAAATCATTTTGAATATTTAAATGATTAATTCTCAATCATTTGATGTCTAGAGAACTTTAAAAATGAGTGGTCCTGCGGCACCTTAGAGACTAACCAAAATATATAGACTCATGAGAAGTATCTGTCAGTTGTAGGATCCATGTTAATGAGGCTAATTAAGTGGGCTGGATGTTTCCCATGCATAGCTTTTGATGTGGAAATGCAGTTCATTTTTCCAGGGTGGTGGACTGTGAGGGTTGGACTCAAGCACCTTACACTTGAGAGAGGAGTTCAGGAAATACTGTGGGCCTGGGAAACCTGCTGGACAAACTCCACTTGGAGGAGGGGACTAACAAGGAGTCTCTGCAGAAACAGACAAATCTGTATTCATAATAGTAGAGGGGTAACACCAGGGATATTTTCTGAAATGGTCAGTAACTCTGAACAAAACCTTATACAGCTTATTTTTAGTAGTTTACAGTTAGCACAATACGGTACTCCTTCGCCGAGAGGGGAGAGCATTGGTCTCTGCTGCTGCTGGGTTGTATATTTTTGTTCCAAATGAGGGGTGTTGCTGACTATCAGTTGGTAACTCTGGTTTCTGTCACTCGGAGGTGCTATTATATTATGAATATGTAAATCACACACACACTGAGAGTGCCATGAGAAACTCAGTTTTTATTGCTCCAGGTTTCTGTAGCAACTCTGGTATCTTCCTATATTTAGAATAGGAGATACCACTTTTACAATAGAACCCTAATACTGATTTTAATGACTTTCAGTCCTCATGTAGATGCAGCTCTCTGTGACCCAGAGTGACTGCCATTTAGAAAAAAAAACAAATTTACTCATAGGTCCCAGGCAGAGCTCTCTAAGATACGACTGTTATTTCCTTCTATTTAAAATTAGAAAATAACAAGGGTTTCTCAGATACAATAGAAAAGCAAATAAGGATGAATGACGACATTAAAAATGGAAGGCTGGAGACGTGGAAAGTGAGAGCTGAATTAAATATGCTCCCATACAAGCAGCAGCCACTGCAGGGTCAAGATTTGGAACCAAGCTGTTTGCAACTCTGCCAAGCTCCAAGGAAAAAAGGGAATAGGAAGGATTCCTGTCTGCAGTACCTAGAGAGGAAGCCAGGAGAATGAAAAGAGCAGCTGAGCAGGCACTAATTGAGAAGAACAGTGTGCTGGGAAGCCGATGGCCTGGGAGTGGCCCAGACTGGCTGTCAGCTGTCACAGAGGATTGAAAAGACTACTGGGGCCTGTTGAGCGGCTAAGAATTAGCTACATTAAGGAGGCTCAGCCAGGTACGCTGTTTTCACTCTACCCAGAGCAGACTAAAATGATCTAGAGAAGTGGAGAAAGTGGCAGAGGGGAGGGGAAAGGATGGGAAAACAAGGGAGGGACTCCAGAAGAGTTTCACTACAGGCCAACCACCTAAGAAACTCCAGTGTACAAATAAACTGTCTGAGAGTCATGTGGGAGCTCCATATTTGCTGAGTTGTGTTCAGTGGACTTTGATGGAGTCCCTGCCAAGTGCCTGTCCCATGGGGTCCAGAAGGGCCATTGGTGCCCTGGGGAAAACTCAAGTAAAAGTGAAGGTGACTGGGACTGTTTAAGACTCTAAGGGTATGTCTACACTAGCCCCCTAGTTCGAACTAGGGTGGCTAATG
>CM057846.1:62629227-62659445 GCA_030068395.1 Apalone spinifera | reverse complement strand
CCCCCCCCCCCCCCCAGGCTCAGGTATGCAAGAGGAATGTGGGGAGTGTCTTTGTCTTTCTCAGTTGGGGGCCATGTCAGTGAGGGTTTTTTGTTTCTCAATCCTCTGAAAAATCCAGACATTTTTATGTGGGCCTACAGCCCCCAACCCAAAAAAGGTTCCCCACCCCTGTAAACACAATTAGCTGCTCTTGTTGCAGGGACAGAACTGAGAAGCAACACTGCATACAAAACCTGGACCTTGTCAAATGTTGGCCAGGGACCCTAAAATACAGAACAAGCTTGATCTATTATTCTGCCACGCCCCTCCCCCACTCCCTAAAACAAATATTCCTTCCCAGTCCCCAGCCAATTCTGGTAGAAAGCTGTAAAAACTGCTTTGGCACCACTTTGCTTCTGGCTGCATCACCACTTAAATTTTAGCACATATGCAGAATCGAGGGCCAAATTTATCATGATTCACCAATATTGCCCCTTCTTCCCCATGCCCACCTCACAATTACATAGAAAGCTGAAAATACCAGTTTAACCTGTGAAACTGCAACTAGTTAGAAGTATGCATTTTAAATGTTACCGACAAAAGCTGGAGACAACCCTCAGATCTGAGATGTTCCATAAATGATCAGCCATGCAAATGATAAAATATGGATCTTTGTTTATCTCTTTTCGGTAGCAATCAGGATGTTATTTCCTTAGCAGATGGAGCCACAACAAAAGCAAAGTACCAGAACCCAGATTAGAAAATAGTCAAGGGCTTGTAGATTATGTAATCTAATTGACAAGGGACTGGTTGAGGACTGTAACATTTCCTTTAATATTAAAAAAAGCCCCTGTAGCTTTAACTGAATCTATGTTTTAAAAAGCCATGCATAACTTTTACTGAATATAGAACTTAATGTATTCCCATCTGCCAAGCAGTGCATTGCATTTCATGACGTACAGTAAAACAGAGAGAAGAAGGTAAAATAGAGCAGCACGCTTAAATTAGTCATTTCTAGCAGGCCACAGGTACCCAATGAGAACATTTGCCGTTACAAATTTTGCTGGGTCCGGATTGTTGAGGCAACAGTAGAAGCATCGCCTTTAACTCTGATTTTTGGTGCATGTTCTGCGTGTTTGGTGAAACTTTGGCAGGCTCGCAGGTGTGGGGGTCTAAGTTTGGGTGGTAGTTTGGCTTTGGGGCACATCCGTGTGGATTTTAAAGGTACAACAGGGGGACGCTAAACGGCGTTCTCTGTATAGACAAAATGTGGAGGTTCAAGGAGAAAAATTTAACAGTGCTATCTGATGCTATTTCACTTCCCGATCAAGGTTTTTTTGGGTGCTCTGGGAAGCCCTGATGTCCCTGATGCAGATTTTGGGTGAGCCAGAGGAGGAGGGAGTAGTACAATAGGAGAAGCTACATTTATTCTCTGCTGCGGTGGCAAAATGTGGGCTTGTTCTCTGTACACTAAGATTTTAGGGGGCGAGAGCCCGCAGATGGGCGGTCGAGTCTCTCGGGATCTAGGGGCAGGTTGCGAGTTCTTGTGGCGCTGTTGCACTGAGAGAGCCTCGGCCCCAGGGCTGTTTTGAAATAGCAGCACTGGCTGGATTTGGACCTCGCGCAGGCGGCGGAATGTGAGCGTCCCGGGCCCCACGGGGACAGGGATTGGCGGGCTCCGCTACCCCCCTGCAGCGCCTCAGCTTTTCCCCTTTAAAGCGCTCTCCCCGGCAGCCTCAACTTCTCCCCGTCACGTGTGATTTCCTTTCGGGGGCCCGGCGGGGAGCCAGAAGCCGCCTGGCGGAGCCGGTTCGGATGCTAGCCCCGCGCTCGCTCTCCGCCCCCGCCCCCAAGGGAGGACCCCGACCGAGCCCGGCTTCCCCTCCCGGGGCTCACCCGCTGCACTTGGCGGGGGCGCGGTAAGTTTCCTGCCTCACGCCTGGAGCGCGCCCAAGCGCCATCTCTCCCCCTGTCTGCCTGGGGCTCGGCTGTGCGCTGGGGGGCTTGGGTTTCTCCCGGGCTCCAGCGGCGGAGGGCGCCCGGCAGCTCCAGCCCCCGCACGGCGGATCTTCCCTCCCCCGCCGCGCTCAGGAAGCGAGTTGGTGGCAGCTGGCGGGGGCTCCCCGTGGCTCGGATCCCCCCTCTCCCCGCGCAGGGATGGCCAGCGCCTCAGGACTCCGCAGGCAGCGGGACCCAGCGCTGCCGCTGCAGGTGCCCATCCACCGGCTCGCCTCGCTCTGCTGCTGAAAGGGCGGCGCTCCCTCCTCTCTCGCTCCCCCTCCCCTCCGAGTTATTTATTTTATTGTTTGGGGTGGCCGGAAAGTAACCCCCTGCCACTGCAAGCGGGGTCGGTGGCGTCATTCCGCTCCGGAGTTTGAGCGCTCACCAGCCACTGCCACCCGATCCCCCCCCCCCCCCCCCCCCCCCCCCCCGAAAACACAAATAAGAGTGTAACTTCCCGGAGGCTGCGGTTTAAATCATGGCCCCTGCGATCCGGGCCAAGGGGAGAGAGATGCCTGGTTACGCCAAATAAGCCGCGGAGATGTCCCCGAGTGGGTTGGAAATACTTTGGCCATAGCGCGGAGAGGAGATCCGACGAGGACCAGCTCTGCCACGTTTGGGCCACCGAGAGAGCAGCTCGCCTGACCTAGCACATTGGCAAGTAAGTCACCGGCTCGCATCCTTGATCGGTACCGGTCTCGCCGCCGAGGCTTTGCAGCTGGTGGTTTGGAAGTCCTGGGCTGGGGGGGGGGAGGGCAGGCAGCGGAGTCACCTGCGGGTTTAGATCCCCTCCAGGGCTCCTCGGGAGAGATGTGGGCTCTGTTGCAAGCCAGCCTGGGTCCCTCTCTGTGAAAGTGCCCGGTAAACACCCCTTTTACAGCAGCTGCCCAAGAATAGGAGTAAAGGACTAGCCTGGTGACCACTTCTGCAGCTACAGCCCATGGGAATGATGCCACGTATGTTTATTAGCATCCTAGCTATCTTTTTCTCTGTGTTTGCATGTCCCTCAATAATGGGAGTCTTTTACCAGAGTGCTTTTATCCACCGCTCTTGTAGGATAGCCCGGTGTGTATCTGAGGCATTTGTGCAATGCACTACAGTGCTTGAATTTGATCTGCATATCTCAACTTTTACCCATGCCATTTGGTAATTCTGTTTTGTTATTTTTTCTGATGCTCCTTCTCTTGTGTGGGTTTTGTTTTCCTGGCTTTTTTTTTAAATGTAAAGTTATGTACATCTATGGATCTTCCTGGTGATTGACATTAGTCACAAAACAAAAGTTGGGTCCAGCATGGTTTCAGTTTAACAGGGCATACAGAAAAGGTGTAGTAAACAAGCTGGCCAGTCCTGCTCCGCTGAAAGTCCACGCTAAAACTCTACTTAGGAGGGAGCAGGGACAAGCCCAGGAGACTATAATCTCTTCCTAAAAAATCAGTTGAAGATAGTTTGCTCAGAACTAAGCTGTCACAGTGCAAAATGCCAGATTTCATGCTCACCTTTCAGCACAGCTAGTGCATAAATTAGCTGACCTGCCTCGGTATCTACCTGCCACCCATCACTGAAATGCAGGAGATGAAGTGTGATTTCACATTGAAAGGCAAACCACAAACTTCAAAGCATGTTTAATTATGTTTGTGTTTATTGATTTTTCTTAGCACCTTCTCTACAAGACTGAAAACTATAATCTTACAGTGACCTTGATGAGCATCATGCTTCAGCATGAGGTTTCACAGGGAGAAAAAAAATTACACTGATTTACAGCCAAGCATTGACATTTTGCTTAGAGCATGATCAGTTCCAGTGAGCATATGACTTTCAGTAGTGGTAGTGGGGATAAAGGGGTGGAGCTAAGGATGTGTATTCATTTGCAGCAATGAACTTGCTTGACAGTTACAACATAAATAATACTATGTACCTGCTGCAAGTAATGTAGAGGGATTTCCTTCTATAGAAAAGTAAATGGGTATGAAATAATTGTTGGTTTTTATTTTTGACTTATTCTCTGAACAGAAGTCTCCAGTAAATGGAGACAGATACAAAAAAAAACAACACCCCAAATCTTTCCAGATTAATTCACTTTGATTTGTCAGCACTTGTCAACTCTGAGGGTTTAGAAGGAAGATCCTTTTATATGCAGCTACCTACACTTTTCTCATTTGAGCAACATTATCATAATAGGATAAAAAGGTGCTTATATGTTGAACACATGACTAAAGCACCAGTTATAGCAAAATGATGAAATAAGCCTTTTCCTTGCTGGGAATGAGTTACATGCATAATTTGAATACACTTTCAGAAGAGAGGTAATATGGTTTAGATCTCTGACATGCTCAAGATATGAAATGTGTAATAAGGCTTCTAGAACTATTGTCAGAGACTGTAACTAGGTAGCCTTTCCTAGGTCACATTCCACTCTGTATGTATAATTCCAGTATATTTCTAGTCAAGTATATCTATGGGTTTACAGTAGTAATTCCCTCCTCTGTTGCAGAGTGGCAGGCTTTCACTAAGCCAGTGCTAGAGAAATAGTAAAACACTGAAGTGCACATTGAGCTGGAATTCATTTAGGGCATATCACATTGTGGAAGGGACCACAGTAAACATAAATGATAACTAAGGGCTGATTATATAAATGAATGATGTTCCAGAAGTGACATCAGGTCTGCCACCTTAGATGCAAGCTACTCAGTGTTTTCTTTTAAGTCATGCAGTTTAACTTAATGCCACGAAGTGAAGTCACTGACTTCACTTAATCTCTGCTTGCCCGGGGAAGAAGGAAAAAAACCCCATAATTTAATGATGGGTCATTTGGCTTTTGCAGTATGTTGTATGATTGCTATGAGATAATCTAATGAGATGTCCTTTTCACTGAATTAAACAAAGTGTTACTGTTTAGCCTGTCACTTTTTTCAGCTATACTACTGACAAGAAATATTTTATTGCATGGCCTAAAGCAAACTTTCAATTAGTACGACAAAGAAAATTATTCAGTTACTTTCTCTGATAAAATTGAAAATGAAGGGGGAAGCTTAATATTAGGAGTCGAACTATTCAAGAGTGTAACTAGAGTATTAACCCCATCTAAGGAATGTATTAAGGAATTGATCTAAGTCCTCCTTTACCCCTTGATTAGCTTGATGGTCACTTGGTCATCTTTCCATGTATATGTAATACTTTTATAATGTTTAACTGTGTAAGCTAAAATACTTCATGAAAGTCACATGCTTTTTCAGCAAGTTTTATTGGACTGGTACAATAGCCTAGTTTATTTTACGTATTTTAAATTACAAGTTTCCAAAATGTACAGTATGTTCAACTTTAAAGTTCACATTTTTAATTCAGTACATCTTGGATAACATAAGCCTCTTTAATGTAGAAGGTGGTGATTTGATTCAGGGAGCCTGAGGCACAAACAAACATTGCAAGTCCTTCCAAACTTTGTTATGCTTGTTCGGGAAAACTTTTTGCTCATTAGACACTACTTTCATGGACAAACTATAAGTGAAGCTGAACATATTGCCAGACAAGAAAAGTTCATATAGTTATCCCACTCATAAACTCTGTCACTCTTTTCTGCTCATGTTTGATGAACAAAAGAAATATGGTTCTCAGTCTTCCTCTATCATGCAACACTGAAATATAAATTTTCCAGGGGCTAAAAATTTAGCACTACTCCTAATGTCTCAAGTGCTGGGAAAGACATTATATTTTTAATTCCACTTTCTAGCAGTTATGGCAAGGGTCCCTGATTGCATGCATTTTAAGAGGAAGAAGCGGCAAAGTATATAAAATTAGTAAATAAGCGTCTTCTCCTCTGCTCTATAATCAGAAATGTAGGAAGTTTGACTCTCAGTTTAAATTTATATCATTGGCATGCATCTCTCACACCCAGAGGTAGATACAGGTTTGTGACACCATTCATTGTTTCAATGTTTTGTAAGTCTCTTGGGTTGGTAGTAAAAACTTGCATCAGAACCAGCCTATATTTGCTACCTTCCTATCTCACATCAGAAAAGAAAGAGAGAAAGCTATAATTTACACTATTTTTCACACTCTTACAATCTACCTACAATACTTTTGGTTGTACCAGACCGTTAATACATTGCATGCATGCATGACAAAATATATAAATAAAGGAGCAACCATCCAATGGAATTAGTACTACATCATGATTGGACTGCCTCAACATTGTTCCTTGGGTTAGTCCCAGTTTTTCATGCTCACTAACAGGGATGTTAAGAGGTACAGAATCAACTCCGTCTACTTAAGCATAAGCCATTCTATAATGTCTGAAAAGATCTGCCTCGTTCTTTAGGGAGTCTGCATTTGAGAGGGTAATCTGTGGCTAACAATATAGCCCCTTAGCTCTAGCAGGTGTGTCCCCTTCAACAGTCACCAAGAGAACTGAAAAACACAGTGACATGTTGAGACTCAGGGCTGGTTTTAAGGACTTAGATCCCTCAATCTCATTGGTAACAGGGAGGGCGAGGAGGTAGTATATAGCCCACTGTCAAGATGATCACATCAGTTCCATTGCTGTTGTGTTCCATTGTAATTACTGTGTGTGTGTGTGTGTGTGTGTGTGTGTGTGTGTGTGTGTGTGTGTGTGTGTGTGTGTGTGTGTGTGTGTGTGTGTGTGTGTGTGTGTGTGCGTTGAACAAGACTCTAGTAAAGCCTCTTCCCGACTTATGAACCAGTTACGGACCAAGCAATTGGTCGTAACTTGGTTCGTTCGTAAGTCGGACCCCATTGAGTTACACGCGACAGCGCTGTTTGTAAGCGCGGATTGCGTTCGTAACTCGGGGGCCACCATTTACGACAGCTTTGGTCGTAACTGCGAATGGTCGTAAGTTGACCATTCGCAACTCGGGAACTGGCAGTATTCACTTCTTGCTGATTAATGTTTGGAGGGTAGTTAGCAATGCATTCACTTTCCGTGACTTACTCAAAATGAGAATAACCCAAACCTCATCAAATGATACTGGTGGACTAGTTTTGCCAACTCTTACTCCAAACAGGTATTTAGGACACTATGGACAGAAGGAGAAACTAGTGGGTTGTATATAGCTGCACTGTTGCTGGTATCTGGCATGATGGGCAGACTCTTCCAACCCCAACATGAATCAAATATAGGTTGTCCCTTTTATGTGAGTTTTGGTATGGAACTAAAATATAATGGATGTTTAGTATACCAGCTCCCCCACTGCATTGTAAAATCCCCATAAGACTGTTGAAGTTTCTCACTGGGTTCGTACTGTGGCCAGTGAGGTTAGTAGAGCTTCATGACGTTAACATCTGCCTTGACAGCTCAGGATTTCATGGCTGACCTAATGACTATAAATGATGGTTGGCTCAGTTTATAGGTAGTCATACTCTTGATTTAATGTTTGTGTGAGGATTAGAGGTGAGTCAGCTGAAATTTTAGCCATGTAGTCTGGGTTGCTGTGCTTGTTTTGACTGTGCTCTTTTAGAAGCTAATGGACCTTGATAATTTTGTGAGTGTTCTGAGGAGGCCTGGGGGAAAGAAAATTGGTCCTTTCACCGGCCTAGCCTGTGCTTAGTCACCATCAACATGTTTTGTTTCACGTAATGGACAGTCTAGTTGATCCAGACTGTCTTGCTGTTGCAGCTGACACAAGCTCCTCCCATTTGTAAGAACATTTCCTGTCACATTGCTGATAAAATTAAATTGACATTGAATTGTATGTAAAGACCACGTAATGGAAAAGTTATTATCTTGAAAAATAGAGAGACTGTTCCCTTAATTTTTCCCTTAAGCTATTGAACTTATTTAATAACACATGGCTATCTATAATTAGGAGCTACATGACTTTATAAAGTTTGCTTCATATTCCTTTGCACAATCAAATTGATTCAGTTCAGATGACTATTCAATAATGTCTTGCCTCCTTTTGGTAAGGGTGTCTTGTCCTGTCTCTATTGAAGGCAATTAAAAAACCCACAGTGGTTTCAGTTAGAATAATATTTAGTCCTTCAGGATGTTTAAGGTTCATATGTTTCTTGTACAGTTGTTACAATCTTGTATTACAAAAAACTATTGCCATTGTGGCGTTCAACTTAATCAGTTATTGTTCATTTTCTTCTTTTGTATTCCCAAATAGTGAGCACAAAAAAGGTTGTGTGCAACAGCATTACCATACCTTAGCAAGAGTTGTGTAAATATACAAAGAGAATATTTTGATGGACTTCTGTAGCTGATGTTAATAATTAATCATATGATTAAGCTTAAGTAGCACAAATGACCATTGATTTTCTTCAGCTTCTTTTTGAACCTAAAGAAGTAATACAACTAGAATTATACCCTTAAGATAATTCGCTCTCAGTTCTTTATATGATTTTGTGTAGTAAAAGAAAGCTTCTCCAGCAACAGCTGTAGAAAACTGATCTAAGTTAATCAAATATTGTTCAGGTGGAAAAGGATGGGAAAATATCCATTCTCCAGTGCCGAGGGGCTGTAGACTCCGTTTCATCACATACAGCTGTCTTCCTGTGTCCATTCCACGTTTTTCATTAGAGCTGTATTTAGATGAGTCGACTTCAACACAGCAGAATTCAAAACACTTTATTTATATACCACTGTGGTAGCTAGTTATTGGATTTCACCATAAATCTGCACAATGTTTGACTCTAATGCAGATCAGTTGTTGTCCAGTTTTAAAATTTACATCAAGCTGGGCAGGGAAATTTCCATTGAAATCTAAAGGTATTTCTTTGTAAAAATGAGTGGCAGGATGTGTCCCTTTAAAATCCTGTAAATTTTGAATACATTTTGGAGTCTCTTTGGAGTCAAAATACTATAGCTCCTATGTTTTATTGTCCTTTTATGGAATGACTTTGAGAACACTGGGTACGTCACAGCAGGGCTAAACTCGAAATAAGCTACGTGACTTCAGCTACGCAATTAGCGTTGCTCAAGTCGAAATAGCTTATTTCGAATTTGGACATGTCTACGCAGCACTTATTTTGAAATAGAGCACTCTTCATCTGACTTCCCTTACTCCTCATACAATGAGGTTTACAAAAGTCGGAGTAAGAAGCCAGTTATTTCAAATTTATTTTGAAATAATGGGCTTGCTGTGTAGACACTCAATATGTTGTTTCGGAATAATGTCCATTATTTTGAAATAATGCTGCTGTGTAGTCATATCTGGTGTGTGCATGTATGTGTGCATGCATGAATGTGTATGCACACACATGGGCTTTAAAGAGTCATACTTTAGACTTTGTGCCATTGAGAAATGGATTTAAAAGTACTGTACCTTTGAATCATATGACTTAATACATGAACATTTTGGTTGCTAAGAATGTGCCATGCTCAGTGTTATAGAGGAGACAATTCATAGCAGTACTCCTGCTAGCAAACTGGGAAACAGTGTTGATTATAGCTGTGAAAATAAATATTCCTTTGCCTTTCCAGTAGAAGCAAGGTTTTATTAAATTTTGTGACATTTATGAAATGACCCTTTTGGGGAAGGCTTACTTAAATGCTGCTAAATATCGGTAGGCAAGGAGCATGAAAGTCACAACCACGCATAAAGTATAATCACCTCTCATTCTATCAGATCACTAGGGTTGGAAAGGACCTTATTGGGTTAACAAGTTCATTCCTCTCCACAAACACAGGATTGCTTTCTAACCAATGTTTGTACTTTTTTAGCTAGTGTGTTCTTAAACTTACAGTGATTCAGCTTCAGTTGCTTTCTTTGGCAAGTCACTGTATTCATGAAATTGATATTTTTCTCCTAATGGTTAAATTAAATCTTCTCTTGCATTAATTTTGGGCCACTAATCCTTCTTAGGGAATAAATTTCCCCCTTTGTCACGTTAAATAATCCCTTCCCGTTTTATGCTGTTTTTCATCACTGGTTACGAGGAAATGATATTCTCTCTTTGTATTTTTTCCAATCTCTAAATACTACATTTCTTTAAATTCTTATAATATTTCTCAAATCCTTTTAACATTTTTGGAGCCTAGTTTATTATTGCATTTTTTTTAAATATCAGAAAGCTCAGCTCTTAGGATTACCAAATTTGGTATCCCCTTTTATCTCACTCACATAACTGCTACTATAACTGTTTTGTTTATTTCCAGTGATATTGCATTCTGATTTTTACATCTAATTTGCTGTTCATTAACATCACCAAATTCTTCTCTGCACTGCTCTTTTTCAAGACAGTCTTCGGTTTTGAATTTCTGCTTAGTGTTAGGTCTCTCCTTTCCTTTGTCGTCTGTATTTATATTAATAAAATATCATCCCAGTGATATCTTTCTCCAATCTGATTCTGTAATGTCTACTATTGCTAATATGTTCAATGCATAATTCTGCCTAGAGTATGTATATAGATATTAAATACCAAGTCCATTATTGATCCCCTTTGGAATCACACTTAATATTCCTGCGTAGTCTGACACCTATAATTACTTTTTTGTTTACGGTCTGTCAGTCATATTGTGTAGCTTTGGCAATGGCATTTGATTTAGTAACATCTATAGCAGGGTGGGGAAATAATTTTTAAAAGGGGGCCACTTCATCAATTTTTGAAAGGCCACAGGCTGCCCTAGAAGTAGCCTTGGGCAGAAGGGACGAGGCCAGGAGACGTCTCATGTTCCTCTGCCCACAGACCCTGATTGGCTTGGGGGTGGGGAGAGTGCATGAGGTCTTTGCTCCCTGCCCTGGTGCCTAGAGGGAATCGCCAGCTGTTTTAAAACAGCTGGCGATTCCCTCTAGGCACTGCAGCAGGAGGAGAGTTTGCGCACTCACCTGCCCCCAGGCCAATCAGTGGGCTGTTTTAAAACAGCTGGTGGCTCCTTTTGGTGTTGCACACCCCTGGCAGAGGCCCCATCCCTAGGTCTTGATTGGCCTGGGGACAAGAGAGTGGCAGGGCAGCCGCAGACTGGGTGCACCGGCTTGGTGACCTGGATCTGGCCTGCAGAGGCTGTTGTGCCACCCCCATCTGTAGGCTCATGGGAAGCAGAGATGCTTTGGGACAATAGGACGGAATGAAACCTGAGTGAATGGTTTGAGGCAGATCTATCAATAGAGTATTTTCATGCCTATTGAAAGAACATCAGTCTGTCTGGAACAAACTGTTCATGAAAAGTGTACTGCTTTGTCCTGTTGACTTCAATGAATGTTGGATCAGGCCCAAAGTGTCCATACTTCCTTGATTGCAATGGAGTTTTGGCCCCGAGACTAGTCCTCAATTTGTCTTTTAAGTGATAAAATCATAATTGTGGGGAAAGCACCTTTCTTATCTATACATAAAGAACACCAATTACTTCTAGCTTTCAAGCATGTTATGCAGCTTACTCTCAACTTGAAACAAAATGCAAAGGTTTCAGTAGTTTGTAATGGAAGGCTTACACTTAAATGTATGTGGCTCATCTAAATGAAAATCCCATTAAAATGAACTATAGGGCATTGGTGGCTGGTTGAGAAGGAGATCAACACAGAGGTGTTTTTTTTGTTTGTTTTTTTTTTTTTAAATGGTGAGAGAGCTGTCTTCACAGAGTGTCCTTATTGTCACCTTAGGCAGTTTTACTGTGCACATCCTAATATGCCATAGTACTATATTAGAGCTAGGTGAAGAAATATATGTGTGTGTATTTATATATATGTGTGGAATACACCAAGTGGCCCAGTTTTATGATTCAGTAGCTTAAAGTTCTGTAGCAGTACTTTACAATTCATATACCTTTCATTCAAATTCACCAGCTTTCATAATTTAATTCTAAGGAGCAAGGCTATTCAGGAAAGCAATTAAGCACACACAAGTTCTGTAGGCTTCAGTGAGACTTAAGAGAATGTTTAAGTGCCTTCCTAAGTAGGGATGCTTTCATGAATTGTGGGATAAAGGGGCAAATCTTGTATTCACTTACCAATGGAAGTAGTGCTTACTGCCATTAAATAGAATGACATTTCTTAGAGTTCTACATGTTTTACCTACTAGTAAATATTTTCAGGATTGGTCCCTAAATTAGCTTTCTTCACAAAGAACAGAAAACAATAATTGTGTTTTAGTCAACTTTAATTTATCAGAAAAATTATAAGAGAAATTGGAGAATTATGTCCAGTTATGGGCACCACACTTCAGTAAAGATTTGGAGAGGGTCCATAGAGGAGCAACAAAAATTATTTAGGTCTAGAAAACATGAGTTATGAGGGAAGACTGAAAGAGCTGAGTTGTTTAGTTGGGAAAAGAGAAGACTGATGTGGGATATAACAGTTATATACTTAAAGGGTGTTACAAGGAGAAGGGAGAAAATTATTCTACTTAACATCAAATGCTAGGACAAGAAGAAATGGGCTTAAATTGCAGCACAGGAGGTTTAGGTTGAACATTTGGTATAACTTCCTAGCTGTCAGGGTGGCAAAACACTATAATAAATTTCCTGGAGAAGGTTTGTAAGACCTTTGGAGATATTTAAGATCATGTTAGATAAACATCTGTCAGGGATGCTCTAGATTGGAGTGGGCAATAATTTTTGGTGGAGGACCACTCCAAGAATTTGGAAAGTGGTCAAGGGCTGCACTCTTCCATGATCTTAATAGAGGAGGTGCAGGGACTGGGATGGAGGTTGGGTGCAGAAGGGAGCTTTTGGTAAGGGATTGGATGCAAGAGAGGGTTTGGGAGGGAGTTTGGGTGAAGGAGGCAGTTGTGACCTGGGGCAGGGGACTAGGGTGCAGTAGAGGGTTCAGGGGTTTGGGCTGTGACCTAGGGCAGGAGGGGGTTGTAACCTGGTGCAGGGGACTAGCATGCAGGAGGGGGGTGAAAGGATCTGGGTTGTAACCTTGGGCAGGGGTTTGGGCTGTGACCTGGGGCAAGGGATTTGGGTATGGGGGCGGGGGGAGGAGGTTGGGTTGTGACCTAGACCAGCAGAGGGTTGTGTCCTGGGGCAGTGGTTTGGGGTGCAGGATCTGGGAGGGAATATGCGAGCGGAGGGTTTGGGTTATGTGGAATGGGGAGAGAGGGCAAAGGCTTGGGGTAGCAGACGCAGGCTTTGCTGGGAGACTTACCTGCTTGACTCCCAGCCCAGCAGCCTTCTTGGGCTGACTCCTTGCCTGCCCTGTCCTTGCACTGGCTGCAGGGACCATGTAGTCTTTGAATAGCTGCGAGTCTGAGAGGAGAGAAGGTGCTTTGCAAGCTGCCTGTTGACAATAGGCAGCTCTCATTTGGCCAGTTTCCAGCTAATGAGATTGTGCTGGGGAATGGAGCAGCACGTGAAGCCTCTTTCCCCTTCCCCGGACTCCAAGCTGTTCAGAGCCCTCCGGCAGCCTCTTTTCTCAGTGGCATACGAGGGGTAGGCAGGAAGCCCGCCTGAGATCCCCAATACATCAATGGGCCTGATATGGTGGCTTGGTGGACCAGATCAGGCCCACGGCTGTATTTTTCCCAGACCTGTTCTAGATGGTGCTTGATCCTGCTGGGAGTGCAGGGGACTGGACTCAATGACCTCTCGAGGTCCCCTCCAGTTCTAGTATTCTATGATTCTGTGAAAGTTTGGTAGGCTACAGAAATTAATAAAATCAGTGCTCACACTGAACAGACCCTTTTGAGGCTAATTTCACCAGTGGGATGCTATCTTTTTAACAAACTGCTCCTCCAAGTATCACCCACCACTTTAGATCCATACCAGAATGTCTTTTGATGGATGTCTTTCTTTCATGGGCGGTACATATCCTTCAACAATGAAGATCAAATTTTGCCCTCTATCGCAACTGTGCACCAAAGGGGAGAAGATGCCATAGGAAGTCTCCTTTCAGACAACAGCAGGAAAGGACTGTAACACACACCTGAATGCAAGCTTTGGAAATGTTCCCAAACCTCCTGATGGACTGTGATTCCAATAAAGGCAGACCTGATGGAAATGTGACAGGATTCTCAACTAGATAGTGTACATACTCCCCTCAGTAGCTGTGCCAGTAAAAAAGGCTTGGTATGTTGTTTAGACAGCTATTCAGTTATTTGGAAAGGCACAAATCACAAGAGTAAATGCTGGGGCCATTGAAGAGTAGCAATCACGTGAGTCCTGCAATGTGGGACAACTGCCCATGTTGTGCGTCCAGAAATGCTCCTGTGACTAACCTCTTCTTTGCCCTTATCTAGTCCCATGCCACTTTAGTAACTGCAGAGTTCCCCCCTCAGCTGTGTATTCTGTAGGGAATGTATCCCATTCCCAAAAGGTGAAACAGAATTATGATTTCCAACCAAGACCCACTAGGCTAAAGTAATAATATTTTAAATAAGGAGCCTATTTACAAAAGCTTTCTTTATATTTGGGACACAATTACCAGATGCAGCTACAGCCTTCAGTGGCATATTATAAAGCATGTTATAAAATGCATTAGCAACAAAAACTTAATGGATGACAAGCTGCCAGAAAGTGTTACATGAGATAGATTACATTGTAAAACCAACATACGTTCATGTTTAATACCAGAATTTCAGTAATCAAATAGAAAGTATGTATAAGATGTTCTAAGGACACAAGGGGATGAGGAATGACTGCTGCGGTGATACCTGTCTATTCACTTACTCTGTCTACTACCAAATAACAGCTGCCCAGTTAGCTAGATTTACCTGGAAACATGCAGCTACATAATATATTCTTCATAATTTGGTGATGATTTTAGGACTCTGCCAATGGGGGATGGGTTTGAACCATCGATGTGTTCTGTGTGGGAGGAGAGTAGAATGAGTTTGCTTTTGTGTTTTCTTTTTATGCTGTGGCATAGGGAGGTAGTGAATGATTACAGTGGAAAGGAAGAGTGAATAGCTGGATTTCTGGGGGAGGTGGATGGAAGACTATTTGAAAGGCAGGAGCTGTTAAAGGGTGGGAAGGACTGTTTATTTTGGAGGAATGTGGATATGTTATTGGTTTACTTGTTCTTTTAGTATTAATTTAGTTCTGGTAAACTTTTTTTGAGGAAACTGTACACCTAATGAGATAAATTTTGGTTTTCACCCGTCTGAAATATTATACGCTTTATGAAATAATTAGGTGACCATTAAAAAGATGCTGGCAGCTATGAACATAATGAGCTATAGCTCTATGAGCTCATCCAAATGTTTCATCACAATTAGGT
The DNA here is from genome assembly GCA_030068395.1 of Apalone spinifera. NCBI lineage: Eukaryota > Metazoa > Chordata > Testudines > Trionychidae > Apalone > Apalone spinifera. Next base: position 62,644,356 of record CM057846.1, on the reverse strand, counting down.
CAGATTTTTTATGAAATCTCATCAGGTACCCAAAAGGACTGAGAGAACGTAATAGAGGTGTGTTCACTGAAACATCTGCTGCAGCATTTCTAACTGTGTTGTCCAAATAATATACCCTGCCTACAAAAATGGTGATCTGGGGCAATCTTGAGCTTCTCAGATGACTCCCTGTTTATTAAAAAAAAAAAAAAAAAAAAAAGCTGAGTCTCAAAATCTTATTTCTTTTTGGTCCCATATTCATATTTATAGTTTTAGAAAGGGAAGTAAATGAAACAGCAACTTTCTTAGATTAGCTTTGGTTGGTTTCCCCTTTGTTCATATCCCAGTAGCTCAGAATGTGGTTTGCTGTTTGGTATTTTTCTCAGTTTTATGCACATGTCTATTTGGCCTGGAAAGAAGTGCCTTTTAAGTTGGATCCAGTTTATCCTTTGTACTAGGGCCCTTCACACCTGCTCCACTGATACAAACAAAACATAAAGCTGGATTGGGACTCCAGGAAATTTTACTGACCTACAGGACTCCATTGGTTGGCTTATAGCCAGAGTGTTCTAGCCATGACCTCAAATATCCCTGTTCTGGGCTGTCTCCTACTGTCTGCATTGGGCACAGAGGCATCTTGGGGGTGTAGGTAGCCAGTTATAAGTTGGAGCCATCAGATTAGTGGAGATGCAATGTTATATAAAATCACTATGAATCATTTTTTTCTCCCACACACTTACTTGTCTGTCTCTACCCCATGCTAAGCTTTAGCACAGGGATAAGTGAGGCCTGATACGCATACCAGCTTTTACAGCATGTTCACTACATAGCTCAGAAAAGTGGGTGGAGCTATGAATCCTGCTTTACAATTCTAATATTCCCAGAAAAATTATGTAGATCGCTTCTTTCCAAGTTGACCTGCTTGACTGAAAACTTCTCTCTAAAATCAACTTAATAAGAATGCATACATTTATAATTGGGTGCCTCTGATTATGCATCCTCACTTCTCAGTGTGTGGATTAGGAGGTCTCTACTTACATAGCACAAGTTCAACTCTCCCCACAGTTTTAAAGTGATACTCTATACTTGTCTAACATATGTTGTTGCTCATTTACAGTAGCACAGGAGGCTGCCTTAGGTTAATGAATATTGGAAAAGCTATTCTAGATTTCTGTATAGGAATTTGGACGTCTCAAACACCCAAAAAACTATGCTTTATCTGTAAAGGTGAAACTTCTACCATATATAACCTTAAGCATCATGCTGATCAAAATAAGTAACACAGATTTTAGGGAGACTTAATACTTTATTTGTTTTTCCTTTTAAAATATACATCTGTAATAGCTTTATATATACTTGACTTACTATCTTACATTCAAAGACCTATAGATTTAACCATAATATCCACCTGCTGCAATCTTCAGGATAACCAACTTCATTCACTAAAAATAAAAATTGTGATATAAAATGTTATGTTTTTGTTATAGAATGTTTTCTAAAATCAGCTATACAAAGTTAACTGTCAAACTGAGGAGCTGCATGAAGACAGAAAACATGAAAAAACATCTTGTAAACACTGCCAAGTAGTTACGGACATCTAAATTACTGGGTTTGTATATATTGATTTGTATTCATATTTTGGGGTTTCATCCGGCTGTAGTTTGAGGGCAATATTTGACCTTAGAGTTTGACTTTGCAAACAAATTTTCGCACAATGAGCATATACTGCAAAATGCCATAGAATTGAGTAATATTCTGTCCTAATGGCTTTTATCTAAGCAGCATATGATTTATAGTGAAGGTCCCTATCCAGTCGATAAGTTAGTCTTCTGAAGTAATGGATTGTTTAAAGCTGGCAAAGCAAAGCAAAACACAGTTTTCTGCAGTCAAATATATTACACGTACAATTTTTTGCTACATTGCATTGCAATGTACAGAAAAGCTCTGAAACCGGTGGAGGTGGGGGATGGGGGGAGGCGGGGAGAGTGAGTAAGTGAGGCTACGTCTAGACTGCAGGCTTCTTTTGGAAGAAGCTTTTCTGGAAGAGATCTTCCGAAAAAACTTCTTCTGAAAGAGAGCATCCACATTGTCAAAGCGCATCGAAAAAGCTATCTGCTCTTTCAAAAAATAGTGTCCACACTGAATGGACACTCTCTCGCATGTAAGCTGTGATTGCTATGAACGGAGTGGGCACCAGGGCATCTGTGCTTTTTCCTCTTTCCTCTTCTTTCGAACGAACTCCCTCTTCCCCATCCACACATGCCTTTTTCCAAAAGTTTTTTCAGAAAAAGGCTTCTTCCTCAAAGAAAGAGGTTTACCAATTTTGGAAAAACCCTCTGTTCTGTCAATTTTTTTTGAAAGAACGCGATTGCAGTGTGGACATAAGTGAAGGTTTTTTTGAAAAACAGTCATTTTCCCGTTTTTCTGAAAAAAGTCAGTAGTGTAGATATAGTCTGAGTGAGTGTCTTTTGGGTCTAGCATTCTGTTTCTATAATAATAGTCCTATAGGACACTCCCAGAATTTCCAAATCAAATACTCAAAAATCATAAGCATTTTTTAAGACAAGGTAGGCTTACCAGAATTTGATTTGTATTTTTATCATTTCAACAGATATTGACGTATTAAATACTTAATTTTATCATATTTTAAATGTCAGTGGTAAACATGTGGTGTTTTACCATTAAACTAGCAGATTTACCTGGCGTTGCTCGGGTCCATAATTTGGAAATTCAATGAAGTATATTTTGTTTCTTCATCCCTATAAACATTTATCATTTGCTATGCTTTAACAAAAAAGGGCTGTAGTCAATTTGGTTTCTAATAACATTTCTTCTAGTTTTCAAATCTTAAGCATTGATTTAGTCAAAACCGAGCATGAATCCAAATTTTTCTATTTTACCAATTTTCTGTAAGGTTTGTTGAGAAGCAATCCTATTGCAGTTTCATCATATTTTTTCTGGCTCATCTTGATTCATTCTCTTTCAACATTCATTCAGTTATGTCAATTTTGAGAACTGTACTTGCTTTTCTGATTCTGTCTCATTTCTTTTTGGTTTTATGAGAAGCAAACCCATTTTGCACATTCCGTTTTCCTGGAATAACTTACATTGCTTTAAGAACTCAGTTATGATCAGAGGCAGCTGTATACCAAATTTGGTCCTTACCATTTAGGAGTTCCTGAGCAAACATACAGGAAAACTCTTTAAAATATATAGTAGACTAGAACAGAGGTTTTCAAACTCTGGGTTGTGGCTTGTAAGGGCAAACCGCTAGCTGGTCATGAGATGCCTTGTTTTCCTATGCTTCTGCAGGTACAGGCAATCACAACTCCCGTTGGCTGCAAATTGCTGTTCCTGGTTAATGGGAGCTGTAGAAAGTGGTGTGCACTGGGGGACAGCTTCCCTCAGCTCCCATTAGCCAGGAAAGGAGATCCATGGCCAACAGGAACTGCGAAGGTGCAGGTTAAACGAAGTATCTCATAAGTGGCCCTTACAACCTGCAACCCAGAGTTTGAAAACACCTGGATTAGAAGACATCCAACTTTTCTCGGGTCCTTCAGAGCAGGTGACTGGAAGCAGAGTATGTATAGGAGAGGTGCAGGAGTCAGGGCAGGAGGCTGACAGTATAGTGGGGTGCAAGAGACAGGGTTGGTGGGGGTGAAGAGGGGTTCAGGCAGGGGGAGGTGATGCAAGTGGAGGTCTTTGTGGAGGCTCAGAGCAAGGGGTGGGAGCATCTGGCAGCTGTTCCCTGGGGCCAGCCCAGGGCATTGAGGACTATACAGCCACCAGCTGGCTTCTCTCTAGGGTGTTGGGAGCCATGCAGCCCGCCTGCTGGCTTCTCCTTAGCACCAGCCCAGGTAGGCAGGAGCCATGCAACCCAGGATGCCGGTGGCTGCGCAGCACAGCCAGTGGCTGCTCTCCAGTGCTGAGGCACTTGCTGTCTCCCTGTGGTCATCCTGGTATAGAATTTCCCCCATGCTTGCTGCGCCTCTGTGGCATTTATGGCTGTAAATGTCCCTGCTATCAGAACCCTCCCTTTCTGTTTGATGGGAAACAATCACATGCCAGGAACATCCCTTTTCCTGGCACAACCAAACCCTGACCTTGCTTTAAGCTACAATAAGAGGAAGCTGCATACCAAATTTGGTGACCCTAGCTCTTAGTGATTAGGAGAGGTTCTTGAACAGACAGACTCCTAGATGGATGGATGGACACACAGACAAATGCACAAACTCTTTCAAATATATAGTAGATAGTCACACTCTGGGTCAGACTATTATTTAATGACAGTAAACATTGAGGTTCAAAAATTTAAAGCTTAAAAATTATTAAAACAAATTTTCAACATCGCATGTCAAAATATGGACGGTAGAGCTCCTTAAATCAAATTCTGATTTCTCTAGCAGCAATTTCTTATATTGCCTACCTATACATTTGAATTGTTATTGACAGACATATTTTGTCCATTTATGTGCATACAGTGAACTTGACATTTACTGATTAAAAATCTATACCTTTCAAGGTTACTTGTAGCAACATATTTGTGTTTATATGCGTAAGGCTGATTGGTTAAGGAATAGTATTGTTATCACCAGTAGACTCTTGTTTCTGTAATTAAAATCCTTGCTAAGCCTCCAATGCTTTTTCAGAAAATAGCAGGCTTCACATAGAACCTGTTTCACTTGATCAAATATACAACTTTCTGCCTTTCACAAAGATTAATATGCTCCTCTTCTGCGGCAAACCCAGTTTTTTCATTAGTTGGGGAAGTAAGAGCCCATTGACGTCATCTAACCTGAAATCAAACAAATTTTAAATGGGGAAATAATTTCTTTCTCACATTTCCCACCCAAGTAATTTATTTTATACTGTTGCCCCTCTAGCTCTGAGCATATGGCCAGTACTCAGACCCTTACTGGATTGTTTCTATTAGGAAGTGGAATTGATACATTCTTCTTTGGTGCAATCCTATTTATTTACAAAGAAAGTACACCAAGTCCTGGTTCCCTGAATATAGTAGAAACAAACAGGCAGTTTCATTGCTCAGAAATGCCAGTTTGCCTTTCCAGAAGGTACTGTGTCTTCGCTTCCTACCAGGGCAACTTTTACCACTGCCTCTCCCTCTTTCTGCTGTTCAGCCTCTCATATGTACATGCACACACGCCCCAAACAATTCCTTAGTTCCCAGATTTGTAGTGAGCCCCTACAAAACCCTTCAGCCCACATGAATTGGCTTCTGATTGGCCATGCTGTGCAGCCCATGGGCTAGGGAGGTGACTTCTTATAACTTCCAGCTATCACTGTATAAAGTGACTTTTAATTGCTCATTCCACTCAGCCCCTAAGAAAGATGGTCAACTTACCTATCAGCTGGAATGAGTCTGTAATTGTCTGTAGATCAAAGACCAGTATGATGGTTGCCATTAATCTTTCTGCATAGCACCATTTTAATAGTGATAGTGTAATCCTACAAAATGTCTGGAAACAGACAAAAAGTGTTGTAAATTCCTGGAGCAGGGATGGGTTTCTTTTGCTATCTGTGTGTATACTGCCAACAACATTAGGTTTTTTTATCCTAGATTAGGATACTAAGTGCTGCCTTAGTAGTAGTATTTTATTTTTATTCATTAATTAATAAATCTTGAAAATATATAGAGTGGAACATGAACCCATTAATAAAAAGTTGGAGTTGATGTTACCATTATTTTCACTTGTTGCAACTTTACTTTATATACCTCTTTCATTCTCATCCTGTTGAACTCTTGCTTCTGAGCCCAGGTTTTTCTTTAAGGAAAGACAAACCACAATTATTTATAACTCGAGACTTGTATGTCCTTACATTTTTTTTAACACATAGATTTAATTTTAGCATGAATTTATTATGCTCTTGTTAAACTTGTCAGTGTTTCCTTTGTAACTTCCTGTAACAGGTTTATCACTTGGCCATAAAAAATATACTCCAGGCATGTGGGATGTAGTTTTGTATTCAAGTAATCTCCCAGTCTTAATAATAATACATTGCTAGTAATTTATCAGCAGTTTCATTTTTTAGATACATAGTTAACATATATGCAGAGAATCTTAATTCAGGTCACTCTCCTAGTCTAATTAAAACCAGATGAACTGATGTCTGTCATATTCCTTTTTGAAGTATTAAATAATGGCATCTAATCAGTCTTGTTAGTCTTTAAAGTGCTACGTAGTCCTGTTTTTTGTTTCAGCTAGACCAGACTAACACGGCTACATTTCTATTTTTATTTCAGTAAAGATTTTGTTTGCAAGTAAAAACCAGTGCCAGTACCTCTTTCTTTTTTGAGCATACTGACATTCTGTTTTTGATGTAGCTTTTGATGCAAAAGCATCTAGTTTCCATAGATCACCAAACTTTTATATGGAACTGCTTCTCGACCTTGTTTAGATGTGCCTGAAAACAATTTTGAAATTCTGTTATGATTAATAGTTTTAATACTGGAGCTCATTTTATTAGCTGCTTAATCTGCTTAATTTTTGTTGATATTGCTAGTCCAATATCCATTGATTATTTTTACAGAGTAAATCCCTTAAATATGTTTTTTTCCTGCTAAACTAGCTAAGTATTTGCCTATAAATAAACCAGACCCACAATTTTCTAAAATCTTTTGAGTAAGCAATATTATCAATATCTTGTATTTATTGTGGATCAATCTGTAATCCCTCATAGGTCAATTAATCTCCTAGAAAGGTTAATTCTTAAAATCTAAAATTATATTCTTGTTTTAATTTCAATCCTGCTTCTGTTTTATTTACTCTTATATCATGCTCTTTTATAGTTCTTTCCCATATTATTTTATCATCCGTGTATACTTGTGTGCCATCTCTATTTTCAACTGTCTTTTGTAATGCACTGTGAAATATTGCTGGAGTCAAATATAATTCAAAAGACAATCTTTTAAAACAGTAACATCCAAACAGTATGTTAAATGTGCATAACAACTGACATTTTTGCTCAAATAGAATTTGCCAAAATCCATTTTATGCAGTTAAAGAAGAAAAATTATTTTGCTCCTGACATTTGTTGAAAAATTTCTTCCTTTATAGGTATTTTAAAATGTTCCCTTTTTAAGAGACTTATTTTAATCTTTTAGATCTAAAAATGAATATAAGGATCTACTTTATTTTCTGCTGTTACTAATGAATTCACCCAGTCAGTCAGCTCTTCCACTCTTTTCATTATATCTGAATTAATCAACCTTTCCAATTCCTTTTGTATCATACCTCTTAAAGCCCAGGATATCTTTCCAGTTGCATGTATAAGTGGTTTCTTTGTTTCATTTAACTGTGTTTTATACATTGTATCCTGTTTACCCACACTGGTGAATAACTCTCTGTGAATTGATGTTCTGTTTACAGCTTTTCATAATCCTTAATAGTCTGCATTCCATCAATTAGATTTAGTGTGAAACATGTTTCTAAATCTAAATATCTTACCCCTCCACTACACATCTTATGTTTTCTAAATTATCTTTAATTATGACCTGAAATTCACAAATAACAATAACAGGGAATTTTTCTCCACTATAAGCATGTCAGTTGGTATTGTTTTCTTGCTATAGGTTCTACTTAGATTTTAGACTTTTTTTAATGTCAGAAGAATTTAGCTTGCGAACTTACATCTATAATGCTATCTACTAATAGAACATTTTATTTTGTATGTAACTGTCCAATTCTCCTTGTAGTTCAGAGTAACTCTGTTTCAAAATAGCCAGAAACAAATTTTCTTCATTTGTATTGTCATCTTTTGTATTCCTTATGCCCGCGTTTCTCAAACTGTGGGTCCCGACCCCCTGCGGGTCCCGAGCAACTTAGAGGGGGGTCACGGTATCACAAAGTTTGAGAACCCCTGCCTTATGCAGTTACTTCTCTGAGACTTTTTTGAATTAAATGTTTTTATTTCAAAGATTTTGCAGACTTCTCTGTTTATAGACTGTTGCAAAATAGTTATATCCCCCCCCCCCACCCCCTCCCCACACACACATCTGGCAGGTTTGACCATATGCTGAACATTGTCTAGGCTGGTGCCTTCTTCCATATTGGGAATATTTGTTTGCATATATTCATATGTTTTAACTTTAATACTTTCACTCTGTTTCTTTCTACAAATTTTGGGTTTTTTTTCTCATTGTCTATTTTTGTCAGGTTTTTTTAAATAAAATTGGCAGTTTTTGTTGATAAAGTTTGGCAATTTCATCACCGCTTTTTCTGGATTTAGATCTGGCTTTTCTAACTGTCTGTTTGCTATCCATCACAATCTGATATCCTGTTATTGAATCAGATTCTGTAAATTACAGGTCTAATTTCTTACTTTGGATCTGTTCAAACAATTCAAAAGTCTCTTCCTCTATTTTATATCTTGAGTGTAATGGAAATCTTTCAAACGCTTTATTTCTTATAGGTAAACAGTATTCCCCAAAATGTTCAAGGCAATCTCACAAATAGCTTGTCTAACATTAAGTTCCAATGAACTCTATAATGAAATTGTTTCAGTATATGCAATATTTTGGAAAAAAAAAGCTTTTGCTCATCTTCCTTATGAGTATGTTCTGCAGCATGTCTCAACAATTTTAGCAAAATGGGAACTCTTAATTGATCCATCTTATTTCACTCAAACTTATTTTTAACTTATGAGAACTTCACCTCAGGTTTAGGGTTTTTTTTTTCTTTTTTGTATTGCTGTGTAAGGTTTTATAATTTCTTCCATTTCTTTTTATCACTTAACACATGGTATCAGGAGTGAATTGTTTTATTTTCAAGTGATTGACTAGTCTTCATAATAATTCAATACTAGCAATTTAGCAATAGTCTTTATTAGACACATAGTTAAGATAAACAATGCATCTTAACTTGTTTAATCTGTAAGTTTAACCCAGTGTTTCTCAAAGTGTTCCAGGGGTCCATTTGGGAAAGCCGCTAGCGGGCCCATGCTGCTTTGTTTGACTAAAAGCTCCATACCTACAGAACCTTGCAGCGTCTAGTGGCTCAGTTCACTATTTCTAGCCGGGGGAGCCACAGGAAGTGACATGGCCCAAGCCACTGCTTCTCGCAGCTCCCCTTGGCTGGAAACAGCAAACCCAATCCAATGAGAGCTGTGAGGCTCCATGGCTACAGAGCCATAGGTAAACAGAGTAGGCCCCCGGAGCACTCTGAGAAACAGTGGTCTAATCTAAAATCCACTTCCTGTTACCACTGAATCCCATGCTCTATAAAGAGTCTAATCTTTCTCTTAATACCACAGTAGCACCAAACATGGTATGCAAAGCATTATTGCAATCAGGTAGGAAATCAATATGGATTTTTTTTTTTTTAACCAAATCTTCTTTAGCCTTGGTAGCAGCCATGTTATTCCTGTTCCCTATCCCCTCATGTCCATTCAAAACTCTAGTGATGGATCATAATTCTGACCATATCATTTCCTCTTTTGTGTCCCTTTACTGACACAAGTTTATTTCACTCAAATAAGTTTGAGTGAAATAAGATGGATCAATTAAGAGTTCCCATTTTGCTAAAATCCTGAAACTTAGATTTTTGTCTGCATTTAGCCCCACCTGATTTATTAGAGTTTTTGAGTTTTGTTACACTAGCTTTATTCATTGCTTTGTTGATGACCGCCTTAATTGCTTAGATATATGCATCTCCCTCAAACCACTCTGTGCTATATATTTTGGTGTCCAAGAAGGATGGGAAATATTCCCCAATCACTTTTAAAATATCTCCTGAAGCCTTTCGGGGGCCATGCCTTCATATCACTACTGTCTGTCACTGATTATGGAAGGATGAAGCCTAGACTTCACATTTTTTGTTAATATTAATTTTTTAAACCTTTTCTTCTAATACTCCTCAGCCTATCTGAAGGTTTTGTCCACCTATCTAATCCTGTCTGAGTCCTAGACTGTAGGCTGTCTGCTTTGTTACTTGTCTATACAATATCCCATACTCATCCTTGACTGAGACTCAAAACCATAGTTCTAATGACAAATCAGTTGTTTTATTTTTAAGTAGTTATGTTAAAACTGGTATGCAATTTTCTAATTAATTGGCATACACAAGTGACTTAAGTACAGTATGAACTCTCTAGTCCAGCACTCTCTGAATCTGACTGGTGACGAACCACAGAATTTGTTGGAACACAGGAGGTCAATATTGTCTAGCAGCATTACCCTCACTTACACTGCTTACTGGGCTCTTAGAAGACAGAAAGGGTATATCTAGACTACAGGGTTTTTTCGAAAAAAGTGGCCTTTTTTCAAAAAAAATTTACTTGCATCTAGATTACATCCGCGTTCTGTCAACAGTAAATCAAAAGAATACTGCGGTTTTGTCGACAGCAGTAAACCTCATTCTACGAAGAATAACGCCTTTTTTCGAGTGTCATCTTTCAAAAAAAGACACTATTGCATGAAAACAGGGCTTTTTCGAAAGAGCATCTAGACTCTCTTTCAAAAAAGCGAGCCACTTTTTCAAAAAAATCTTGTTGTCTAGACACACTTTTTCTAAAGAGGCTTTTTCGAAAGTATCTTTAGAAAAAGCCTCTTTCGAAAGAGGCTTGTAGTCTAGACGTACCTTTGGGGTAAATTAGAACTAACTAACAGCACAGAAAACTGAGAGCCAGGACTGGTGGCTGTAAATAAACTTTATGGGACTGTGGGAAACTTAGCTACACCCATGATAAGTGGACATCTGGCTAACTAAAATCATGCTGGATCACATATGTTGCTGGACCAGAAAGTGCTAGACTACAGAGGTTCAACCCGTACTTTCTAAAAAAAAGGTTATATAACAATAAATACATATTTTGGTCACAGTCCTGCAACTAGAGCTGTGAAACACATCACTCTCTGGGCAAGATTCTGCCCAGTCTTTAAGACAGATCCTGATGAAGCTTTAAATAAGAGCATATTTTGGCCTATTGTGTCCTATAGTTTCTTAGCACTGTTGGGAAATAATTAGTGGTATGCTTTGTTGTTATCTATTTATTGGAAAAACTACAATTGTGAATTTTAACCTTTTGTACTTCAGTATCTGCTAGAAAACGAAGTAAAGAAAGGCTGCAGGAAAGCTTCCTAATTGAAGCTAAGTGCTAGAAATTCCAGGCAATTTCCCAACTATAATGATTGTGGATTAGTGACCTTGGTTAACTTTTAACTCTCAAAAACTGAAATTAGTCAATTTTAACTTTTGAGCCTTTGAGGTACATGTTGTGCCATTGTTTTCCCTCCTGGTTTTTAACCATATTTCTATGTAATGTAATCATTTAAAATACTTTTGAAATGTATATAATTTAGTTAAAGTTCAGGGCCTGTATATATCAGGTTTGAATTTGGCCCTTTGTCATTTTAGAAATTGAAATATTTCTCCCTTTTTTAGTTTATTTCAGAGTAACAGCTACTTAATATATGATATTGTGAATTAAAAATCATGTCACATAGCATCCAATTAAAATTTAACCAATTCAGAACTAAGTAATATATACTTAATTAAGCAAAACAATGAAAACAGTTTAATTTGCATATCTCTAGACATCTATCTTAAGGTAATAAACACAAGATGAGGACAGATTCTTGGAAAATGTACTTGTATTCAGCTCTGTCTTTCAGCCATGACAATGACTCTCTGGTTTTATTTAGGAATGAGTTTTCACTATTTGACAGAAGTTATGAGAGTGACTAGTGGTAAGGCCCTAATCTCAGTTTCCATTGGCTTCAATGGCAGCAGGATAAGGCCCTTAAAATTAATGCAATTTAGTGTAAAAAATAGCCCCAAAACACTCTGAAACTAACTGCCTGAATGGGTAAACTTCTAGATATCAATTTGATGGTAGAACACCTTAAAATAGAAAATGAGTGAAGGAAAATTCTCTCAGATCTGCTGTGTCACAAGATCCACACTGAAGATTTTGATAACATATATATTAACCCCTCATTCAGTCAATGACATTGCAGGTGAAACATGTAATGGAGATCATCCCTGCAGATTCATTTTGCTATATAAAAGCAAATCTTTAGCCTTTTGGAATTAAGCAATACTGCAGAAAGTATAGAGGCAGGAGGTGCAGATGTGTCAGCAGTGAAGATACCCAGCAAGAATAAGTAAGTACATTACATGTTGACCTTGATACTCTGATATAAACTTTTCTCTTGGGAGAGAAATAAGTTTAACGTGGTCCTGGGATTAAGAAACTGAATGTGATTTAACTAGAGATGGGTCCAAGCAGTGACGTTTGGATCCGGATTGAAGTTCCATAATGTTTGTGATGTTTCTACTTTGAGCCTGTCTCTAGGCATAAAACAAAAGGAAGAGTTATAGTAAAAATGATTAATTGTCCTCACTAACTGTTATCTACAAATTCCCAAAGTAACCTGGATTTAATTGCCTTGTACATTCAAAACATCCAACATATCTTCAAACAGAATATTATCTTCAAGCCTGCCATATTTTCATATGGCACTTTATAAACATAAGTGCACCTTAAAAACTAGATCAATTTATGGAGGATAGGTCCATCAATATTTATTAGTCAGGATGGGTAGGAATGGTATCCGAAGTTTGTCAGAAGCTGGAGATGGATGACAGGAGAGTGATCACTTGATGATTACCTGCTCTGTTCACTCACTCTGGGGCATTCTGGCATTGGCCACTGTTGAAAGATAGGATGCTAGGTTAGATGGCCCTTTGTCCTGACCCAATATGGCTGTTCTTATGTTCTTAATATGACAAGACCAATACATCACTTGAGGAGAGGAAGCATAACGATTTATTAAGAGAGGAGGATAGGTCAAGGAGGGAATGGATTGAGTAGGCCAATCTCATGTCTGTAAAACCCAGTGGCTAGGGGTTTGGAGGAGATTAGGATTTTGGATTAGGTTGCTCTAACCCAAGTGTGAACAATTTTTTTTACTGCTAATTTTTTACCACTAATTCACTGCATGGACATAAACCCATCACATCACTGCATGGACATAAACACATCACATTTAATTTCTCATTGCCCCATTTATGAAATAAAGTTACATACATATTTCATAGGGGCATGACTAGTACTTTAAGGCTGAATTAATTAATTAGTGCTTATAACAGGTTTGGTAATCCCTAGCTGAAAGAAACTCTGGCAGTGCAAAGCAGCAGCAGGGCTAACTCCTGAACTGTGACTCTGGAGGTTGCAATACCTGGAGCCAGGCTTGTGGGATTGGAGCCACCAGGGTTGCTCTGAAATATTCTAGCAACCAAATCTTACATCTCATCCCACTTGTTGAGGAGCCCAGGTAGTTCTCCCAGTCATCACAAAACCAGTTACCTATATTTCTAAAAATCAAATCCCTCATTATCTTTCTCTTCTTAATAACAGATGTTCCTTCTCCCACAGGGGTATCCTCAGTGGGAGAGGATACCACGACATCTGGAAGGAGGATCCCAACTATGGGATCATTTCCTTCTGATGAATTGATGTTCTCTTTCCTTGAGACTTTCATCTCCCTCAGCTGTATAGGGATGTCATACTAGGGGTGGGTCTGCTCTACTGTGTCAACTAGTTATCTCTGTCTTTCTGTGCTCCTCTAATTCAGCTGCTCTGGTCTTAAGAGCCTGCATTTGGTCTCCGAAGGCCACACTTTGCTTACACCAAATGCACTCATGTTGCATTCAATGCAGTATACTGGATAGTCCCAGCTCTTCTGCTGGACATCTGCATGAAGGATTTTGTTTTACCCTTGCAGGGTGTTTATCAGTTAATTAGTTTGTTATTTGTTGGGTTTTTTTTAGAAGCAGGGAGTATAATTGTTAGGGTTATGTGCTTCTCATACTCCCTCTCCATCTGCCTCTCTCACTCCCTCTCCAAATTACTTTGCAAAACTCTGGTTTGCTGCTTCTGTTCAGTAACTCTTCTTGACACGTAGGAGCTGGCTATTCAACCCCCTATGCTTCCAGTTAGCCTTTAGTTCTAGTTGTAATCAATGTGAAGTATGTGGTACACCTGGGGGATATACTTCGTGAGTACAGCTGGCATAATGGATATAGTATAGTATTCCATCTGTTTGAATGGATATTCTTAAAACTGTTGATGAGACAGAGGGGATTATTTCCATTGTTCAGTAAATGGGCTAAGATAAGCTATAATCAATGGCACCAGACGTTTTGCAAAAAACTCTGGTTGCACGAAAGGGTGAAAACTTTTGCCACAAAATTCTGCACTTCAGTTTGTCATTATGTCATCAAAGAGATTAAAATAATTTAGAGCTTAAAACATTTACACCACAGCTGTCCAACACAATGTCCAGAGATGCTAAGGAGCCTTCAAACCTCATTCAAGCATAGCAATAATGTTCCAGAATTCCGATATGTAACTAAACATTTGATATCATCTGTACTTTTTGCTTCCCTGTAGTTGACATATGCCTCTTTTTCATGCCAAATTTCCAATCTTCGTAAAACTGTGGAGAGATTTCATATTCATAAAGAGTGGTCACACCATTTCATGCTGTTTCATTGTCATGTCAGTGATGTACAGGATTATATAGTGATTTTATATATATATTTGCCTTGGTTATTGGAAATGTGAAATGACCCCTTCTGAGCGTCACTGATCTTTTGATGCTCAACACGAGGCACTGGAGTCGGTACTGCACCAGCAAAATTCATAGCTGGAGTCGGTACTGGAACCCACAAGTGGGGACAGGCAATTCTTGATTTAGTCTTAAGTGAAGCACAGGATCTGATCCAAGGGGTAAACTTGGACCACTTGGAAATTGTGACAATAATATAATACAATTTAACATCCCTGTGGTGGGAAAAACACCTCAGCCTACCAAACACTGTGGCATTTAGTTTTAGAAAGGGGCACTACACAAAAATGAGGAGGTTAATTAAATAGAAATTAAAAGGTACAGTGAAAAAAGTGAAATCTCTGCAAGCTGCATGGAAACTTTTCAAAGACACCATAATAGAGGCCCAACTTAAATGTATACCCCAAATTAAAAAACACAGTAAGAGAAAAAAAAGTGCCACCGTGTTTTAACAACAAAATAAAAGAAGCAGTGAGAGATAAAAAGGCATTGTTTAAAAAGTGGAAGTTATAAGAACATAAGAACGGCCGTACCGGGTCAGACCAAAGGTCCATCTAGCC
>CM057846.1:62612599-62629127 GCA_030068395.1 Apalone spinifera | reverse complement strand
TTTACAGAAACCATGTTGACTTTTGTCCAACAAATTATGTTCTTCTACGTGCTAAGTTAAATCTAAGGGAAGAAAATAAAAAGGAGCAATAAACTCTGTTAACTTAAGTGTTAAAGTATAATAACAAAAACCAAAAAGGAGTTTGAAGAACAGCTAGCCAAAAATTCAAAAAGTAATAGAACAATGTTTTTAAGTACATCAGAAGCAGGGAGCCTGGTAAATAACCAGTGGCCCCTGAATGATTGAGATGCCACAGGAGCACTCAAAGACAATAAGGTAACTGCAGAGAAGCTAAATGAATTTTTTGCCTTCGGTCTTCACAGCTGAGGCTGTTAGAGCAATTCTCAGACCTCAGCCATTCTTTCAGGTGACAAATCTGAAAGAATTACCTATAGTTTGGAGAATAAGGCACTTGCTTGTGCAAGGGAGTCCTGAGTTCAGTGTCTTTGTTCATGACTGGGGTTTTGAATCTGGATATCCCACAAGCTGGGATGTATGAGGGGGATGAGGGTGCTTACAGTGGATTTGTGAATGATGCCTAAATTCCCTGTGAATTTAACCCAAGAAAATCTACATTTCATTTTGATACTGTTGGAAAAAATAGTTCATTTTGACATTTTGCATTTTTTGCCAAAAAAAAATCACCCAGCTCTAGTTACTTTTATATAACAGACTCCACAAGCAAAAATATAGCATTTTATCCCAAATCAATGTTGTGAATTACTAAAAACACTTGTAAACATAAATGTGTGTAAATGGTTCACTGAGTGTTCTGCCTTGTCCTGGGTTGTATACATCCCATGCTGGCCTAGCAGCCTCACAGCAGCTGGGAAAATAAAACAGCTGATAAGCCAGGGGACAGAGTAGCTGCTAGAGGAGCAAAGCAGTCTGGAGAAAGAAACAGCAGCAGCTGCTGAGCAGCTGCCCAGAGATAACATCCAGAGAAGGGCTCAATAAATCTACTGAACCAAGGGAGGTCGAAAGGAACTCCAAGCACAGCAAGAGCACATGTTTAGACCTGATTCTGCTTGCCTGGTTAAAAGGCCCTGAGCTAGAATCTAATGGAGTGGGTGGGCCTGGGTATTTCTTTCCAGCCTCTCTGCAACTTAAGAAGACCATGTGAGTATCAGGGCCAGTCCACACACCACAGTGAGACTGAGACAAACACATTTCATAACCAGAACGGGACCATCATAGAGACACAGGCTAAAGGAACAGCTTGACCACCCTAACCAGACTGATTAAATGCTGCATAATGTTCTGTTTGAGCAAAGAGGGGAGCATCACATTGACACACCAGCTTATGCTCCTTCTTTTAGCTAGTAGAAACACTGTTTTCACCCTCCTGATCCATCTATTTCCCTAATTTTGTCTTCCAAGAAATGAGATCTTACCGAGTCCAGTCACTCAGGTCAAACCAGGCCTACTATATGAAGTGAGACTGCTGGCAGGAAGTAAAAAATAAGACTTGAAAGGGTAAATATGAGTAAAGAGTTAGTCGTCATGCCATGGGTTACACATTAAATGAGTGCTGACTCCAAAGTGAAAGGTTAATGCTCTATAAATAAGAGCACTGGTCTTGAACAAATCTCATCAGCACATCAGTCTAAAGAAGTAATAAAAGCACACTTTTTTCAGGAATGTGGTTATTGTATAAAAACACACACTGTCTATCCATGTGTAGTAAGTGTCACACTCCGGTGGTAAGGTCTTACATGAGGGGATTTAATAGTGTCCTTTTTCATGTTTTTCATCCTCTCTTCCCTTGCTAGACATTCACTATGTTTTGCAGTCATCTGGGAAAAATAGACAGTTGGCTTTTTTTCTGGTGATTAATGTCTGCAGAAAATGAACAAATAGGTACTTTTATTTAGTGGCAAAGGTAGCTTTTCTGTTTATCAAATAACTTAGCCAGCCACCACTGCCTCCATCACCTGAAGCTTGAGAAACAAAGCCCAGCCACTAAGCTTCGGTCACTCAACAAACAATATTAGTGAATGGAGTGAGCACTCAGATTATCAGCAAAAGACCTTGGTTAAAACCTGTGAATTGCCATTTAGGGGAATGTATATTGGTCTGTGATATCATTCCCGGCACTGATAATCTATCATATCTACTATATATCTTAGAGAGTTTATGCGTCTGTCTGTGAGTCTGTTCAAGAACTCTACCTACACGGTAAGAGGTAGGACCACGGAATTTGGTATGCAGCTTCCTCTTCTTCTAACTTAAAGCACAATAAGGGTTTGCTTGTGCCAAGACAATGGGATTTAATTGCCTGGAATTTAATTGTTCCTCATAAAATGGAAAGGGAGAGATCTGGTAGGAGGGATAGTTATATTATAGAATGACCGGGGCGGAAGGAGGGGCATCAAGGTGCCAGAGATAGGGACCAGGACAGTTATCTCATTTGGCTAGCAAGTGTGGAGAAAGGGACAACTATCTGCTATATATTTCAGAATTTGTTTGTGTGACTGTCCCCCAGCTGTGGGACTTGCACCTCTCTCCTAGCAGTGCCTGCTGCAGTGGCAGTGGCCATGAACAGGTGCTTGTAATCTGGCCCCAAGCTGCTGCGATGAGAGAGGGCTGGAGTTGTCCTCTCTTCCCAGGGCAGCCTGCATACTGAACCTTTCATCCCTCGCCTCACCCAAAGCAGCGTTTCTCAAAGTGGTACGCAAAACCACTTTCAGAATCGTGTTAACTGGCCATGCCAATTTGTTTACTTACCAGCGCCACAGCCACGGAGTCTCTCAGCTTCTATCCACTCCATTTCTCCATTTGCAGCCAAGGGTAGTGCGGGAAATGGCGTGGGCTAGGCCGCTGCTTCCCGCTGCTCCTCTTGGTTGCAAACAGCAAAATGTAGTGAAAGGAGCTGTGAGGCTCTGTGCCTGCGGTGCCTGTAAATAAATAAACTGGTGTGGCCAGTTAAGAGATTTCTCACAGGGGTTTTGCAGACCACTTTGAGAAACACTGCCCAAAGGCAATGATTTAAATGAAGAAAAACAAAACTTATTTGAGCTTAAGGACTGGGGTAAGACTGGGTAAATCTAGTTGTAGAACAAATTCATGCAACACCTGTTGCTAGGATCAAATCTAATTATAATTTCATTAGCTGCATTTGAAGTTTTTCCCCTGTTTTTTTCCCCCCTTCAGTTGTAATGAAATATTTTCTTAAACAAACAACAAAAAATGCTAAGTAAACATATTATTTATATCAGAGTATATATGCTTGAGTGTAGATAATTATCTTTTTGGCAGAAATAGATACATTCAGTGATACCTGGCCTAGGGCCTAAAACCAACGAAGTACAGATTTCTAGTTAACTAATAATGACATTGATCAGAGTTAAAAATCCACACTAAAAGAGACCGAGGTCCAAGGTTAATCAAAAGCTGTAATGCCATTATCATCTACATATTTTTTCTTCTTCTGGAGGAATTTTTAGAATTCATCTTAATTGAGATCTTTTCATTGACAGTGTAGCTGTACAGGGTGGTTACTGAAAAGTAATTGACTGTGAAATGGGAAGCTGACACTTCACGGGCAAGGAAGACATTTCGGCCTGATTCTCTACTTGTGCAGTCACTCAGGGCTGGTTAATACTAGACCAGGAAGGTCGACTTAAGGTGAGTTGGTTTACCTTAAGCTGAGCCTTGGCGGCATCCACACCAGTGTTCCCTCTAACATTTTCTATCCTTGGACGGATTTAATTTTCTTTTGGGCAGGCTGAAATTTTTTGTGTGCACAGCCAATAATGAGGTAGTGTGTGTGGGGGGGTGTGCACCACCAATACAAACAAAACACAGATACATAATTGTAAGCAGTCCATATGTGCGGAAGAAAATATATTAAAACAGGGATATTTAGCAAGGAGCAATGCATACAATATTTAATATAAAATCAAATAAAAAAGCAAACTGACGCTACCCCTGGAGAGTACATGTACCAACCTTTCTAACAGCTCAAGCTAGTACTTGCTACGTCTGACTCATAAGAGCTAGAACTCTATCAAATAGCAAAGATCTGTTCTTCATACAGTATACCATGTATTAATTAGTAACCGGGAAATGGAGGGGACAGGGAGGCTGGGTGTGACACAGCAATGTAGGGGTGGATGGCTCGGTGACCCTGGGGTGTTCAGCCCTGCAAGGGGTGGGGTCCCACAGGGGGCCAGTCCATGGCACCCTGAGGGGCAGCTGTGAGGCAACTCAGCCCCTCCCCCCAGACCAAGTCCACATGGGTTCAAAGCCTTAAAGGGCCCCTACTTGCCTCTTGTGTGTGCAGGGTCCTCAGTCCCAGTATCACCTCCTCCAGGTGCAGCACAGCCCAACCTGCTGCCGGGGAAGGGAGCCACTGGCCTTTCACGCAACACGAGAGGCTGCTCCACCAGGCCGGGCCCCATGCAGCCCAACCTACTGCCTGCCCTGTGGGACCAAGCTAGGGACCAAGCTCTTGCCATGGTTGCAGTGTTCCTCCACATGTAGCTCCATGGCCTGTGGGGGTGGGGTGAGTTTGCTTTCTTTACCTCTCTGCCTGCTGGCCAAAGCTGGTGTTGCAAGGCTGAAGCAGCAGCACGAGCTTCGTGCTGCATGGGGGAGAGGGGTGAGTTCCCACCGTGGACCACCTGGAAGGCGGTCCACACTTTGAGAACCACTGGTTTATCTGCTTGGTTAGTGAGATGTCCCCCTCCCCCCCCCCGCTAATCAGCCAAGCTTCCTGCCTGTATGGACTTCTGAGAAGAGTTCAGAAAACTGCACACAGGCATACAGCTTACAGGGAACTTCGGTCCGTACAGCCAGAGACTGAGGGGAACAAATGCTCCTGTTGGCTTACTCCTCACGAAAGGAGGAGTACCATAGGCCAGTGGGAGTGCCCTGAACATTCGATTTACAAGTCTATACTAGACCCTCTAAATTGAAACCCAAAAGATTGACCTCTGGAGCATTGCTCTTCCAATAAGAGCGTGCCCTCGGTCACTTAAGCAGAAAGCCTCCTGGTGGGATACATAGCTGTGTGGACGTTGCACCACAATGGAGGCTGGGACTAGCCATCCCAGGTTGGATTCTACGATCAGGTGGACTTGAAAGCCAAAATGTGTATGTGGGCACGTACCCAGCTCCAGGGCAAAGTGTGTATGAATGGCTACCCAATGAAAATGGTAATATTTATCCCAATTGGTGCATACTTTTGTATGGGTGTAAATAACAACATAATGAGCAAGGCAATGGAGAACTGGCCACTTTGCAGTGTAGCTCCCATAAGAACATGCTTCAGAATAACATGAATGCAAATCCCAAAAAAGACAGCCCCCACTTTATTCCTATTGATGATTTTCTTCTGGCAGATCAGTTAATCTTTGTTGGCCCCATGGTTAACACATTCACTTTGATTGAAGTTTTGACTCTTGTCTCCAGCAGGAAATTAAAGCTAAATACAGAAATACCACTAGCTCCTATCTGCATGAAATTTGGAGCACCAACAGTGTTGAACGAAGAAGCTTGGAAAAGCTGTGTGCGCCTCTTTGAGACAAACTGATATTTTTGAGGCTCACCCATTGTACTTCAGATTGGCAGCGGTAGAATTTAAATGGGTCTTCACTCATCATCTTTACTTCCTGAATTTGATTCCTGCCTAAGACCTCAATTAATTGTGATTAAATGGTGAGGTACTAGAATATTTAGCAGTGTAGCAGACAACATATGCTGAAAACAAAATAATGCTATTTTATTAAAATATTTTATTGCCCTTTGTTGCAATCTTTTCTCTCATGTCATGTTGGTAACTTGACTTGCTAGATTTTTATTTGTATGGTCTCATTTTTCTTTAACTAATTACTCCTTTTCTTACATATTTTCCTTATACTGCTTTATCCTAGTTTTTTTTTAAATATTTTTAGTAGTATGAGCTCTCTTTTTTCCCTCTAATTATTTTTTGTTTCTCTCCTTTCTCTTATTTTTATTATGTTCTCTCCTTTCTGCCTCTGTTTCTCTGCAACACATATTTCCATCTACATCCAGTTACTTGTTTTGAGCATTTCAAGTATTATAAAAATGTCATGGTCAGATCCTTCAGGGTTTCATAGAATGATAATATTTCAAAGGGTATTTTTACAGTAAAACTGCATTACTGAGTGACATTCCAAGAACATTAAACAGATGTCACTTTTCATTTCACCTTGTGATATCAGAAATGAAGAAGAGAACCAGTCATCCAGTACTAATTTAGATTTAATAAGACAGGTATTTAAACAAAAGAAAACAAAACAAAAAACGATCAGTCATCAGTAAGAATTGATGTTAAAATTGTAGATCAAAGGTGCTGCTTTGTAACCTTAACACTGTCCCTTCATCTTAGCTCCTGTCTTTGCTGCTCACTTGTTATGAGCCTCCAATTATCTTTTGGATGTTAGCTAGGATTTCTTTTGGCTTGCTGAAAAATGTTGTCAGCCAGAAAATGCTTTTTTCTTTTTACAGCTTCAGTAAGCTCATCCACATGCTTGTCATTACAGAGATGGATTTATTTTTATTACATGACTGGTGAGTCTAGAAAGAACGTGCTTTGTTAAAATTCAGTTGGATCACATTGCTGAGGCAAGGTTACTTAGCGTTGTTAGGTCAAAATGGTGTTCTCATAGGCTTTATATACTTGTAGATCTTTATGTATCAGTTACTCCATAGGGTAAACCATGACTTCAGGCGTTTGTTGTACCTATATGCAAGATCTCCCCATATGAGACTTCAGTTCTTACTTGTACTTAATTGCACTTTTTCCCCCTCTCAGTTTCTTCCCATTACATACAGCATTTTGGGAACAGATTTGCTAACAATACTTAAATATGGAGACAATATAATGGCATCAAATATTGTGAAATGCATAAGACTTATAAACTGGTGTTGGAAAGGCAATTTATGTAAATTTGGTAGTACATGGTTACATTTCTTTCTCTAGAACCCCAGTTTCAAGGACAATAGTCTTGAGTGGTAACAGATCTTGGAATTTGTCTTTCTCTATTGTCTGTACCCTATTTTACTTTGTGTTCACTTTATGTACAGCATATATAGGATGATGTTCAATTCCATATGATAAATTCTGTTTAATCGTGCACCTTTACTAACTCTTCTGCATTTGTCCAGCCAGTCTCCAGCAGGATATATTCAAAAGTCCAAACTCTGCCGCATCTTCAGACAGCTGCTATTAAAAGAGGTGAAAGAGTCATAAATACTGTTAGTTATCATTTCTCTTCTGAGAACTCCTAGAGGCCCCCAACTAGTATGGTAGAGGAAACAACTGACATGTACAAACACTTTAGACTATAAGCTCTTCAGGGTAGATACAAAGACAATACGGCTACATCTAGACTGGCGCTGTTTTGCGCCAAAGCTATGCAAATGAGGCTTAGCGTTAGAATATCGCCGAGCCTCATTTGCATAGCTAATGATCCGCCATTTTCGCGGACCAGGCTTTTGCGCAAGACGGGGCTGTCTACACTGGCCCGTCTTGCGCAAGAAAAACCCTTTTGCGCAAAGCCGTTATGCCAATCATTTTCGGGCATAAGGGCTTTGCGCAAAAGGGTTTTTCTTGCGCAAGACGGGCCAGTGTAGACAGCCCCGTCTTGCGCAAGAGCCTGGTCCGCGAAAATGGCGGATCATTAGCTATGCAAATGAGGCTCGGCGATATTCTAACGCTAAGCCTCATTTGCATAGCTTTGGCGTAAAACAGCGCCAATGTAGACGTAGCCTATGATAGGAAACTGAGGCATGAGAGATTAGGTGACTTAGTTGGGGTCATGCTACAGGTCAGTGGCAGAGCCAAGAATTGAAGCTGAGTCTCAGATTCCCATTAGACAATGCTGTTGGTCCTCCCTGAAAAGGGAAAATTTATCCTTTTTTTTCCCCTCTCAAATATCAGGTTTTTTAGTCAGATGTACAGTGTACTGTATGGGCAATACTCTCATCTGTACCAAATGTTTTTAATTGTTGCTAGAAATGATTATAGAATTTATAATTTTGAAAAGTGAAAACATTCTGTAATTTTAATTCAGCTTAAAGAGAGTGTCTGTTGAATAGATTCTTATATATTATCCAAATAACTCTATGTGGGCTGATTGTAATATGATTGTCTTGCCTTAAGGTAGAAGGAATGAAAAATACTTCTAATAAATATTTTAAAATATTTCTATATTAAACATGTGGTACATACCAAATATATAATAGTGTTCTCTAAAGGCTTTATTGGTACACCTTTGGACTGATCTCCCATGGCTGCATGGCAACTATTATTTTGTCTGACGCACTGGGGCATTGAAAGAGCATCCTCTAAAACTATAAGTATGAGGCAGCTCCAGAGCTCATAACTGCATGACCCCAGTGGGTAGGAGTCTGAACACACTCATTTACCAGTGGATTGTATTTGCATAGTAGCAAGAGCATCGCAAAGATAACTGTGTGGGGAACCTTCTAGAGCTTCCTGCCATATTTGCTCTCTAAACTGAGAGGTGTTTTATGGAATGTAGTGTGGGGAGGGAGCACAAACCTTCTAATCCCACTAATGCATAGAGGCAGCTAAAGGAAGAGATGGCCCCTTTGGGTTGGTGCTTCAATTAGTTCTTCCTAGCAACACAGTGCTGCTAGGAATGGCAATAGTGACTAAGATCCCTGCCGTTGTGCAGCAGCAGCTGTGTAAGGGATGTAGGAGTCAATGCTGCTTAAACTTGTAATAGTCCTGCTATTTATCCTACCCTCCAAGCCCCATGAAGCCCAAACACCAGGGATCTGTTATGGATTGTGAAAGTTATTTTCACTCTTCACTCCTCTCCAAACAGTCTAGCATTCTTTCCTGTAAAGGAGGAGGCGCGGGAGATCTGGCTATGTATAAGGGCTAAATTGTGCCTTCCTGAGTTTATTAATTTCAGTGGGTTTTAATAGGGAGAAGTCAGAGAGTTTAAATTAAAGTGCTCTGTGACTAATAATGAACATTTCCACTTTCCTTTTTTGTATTCTACTCTTGATTCTCTTAAAATTTCATAAGTGGTTTACTCTTGTCAGCTATAGTAGAAATATTTTTTATATATATATATATATATAAAATATGCATGCACGTTCTTACTACAGTAGTATCTTTCCTTGTAACTCTGACATCTTTTCAATCAAGTAATTTACTAAGCAGAGAAGATGCAATGGAAAGTTTGATTCTGTTGTCCATTCATCTTGGCAATTTATGATATCCTACAAAATATTTATTTTACTCCCCTCATGTATAAAAATATACCCAAAGCCAGACACTGATCGCAGCTACACCAGTGGAAATTTGGGCTAATTCCATTTACATCGGCAGAGTTAATTTACACAGATTTAACTGAAAATTGATTCTAATCCTAGTCAGGTTGTGCTAGATGAAATTGTAGATGTCTTAATATTGTGAATGTGTTATAAAACAGTTAAATCACAGTCTGTTCACCTGAAAGTAAGCTGTTGCTAAAACTTTCTGGAAACTTATCTTCAAAAATGGTTTTCAGAAAGAAATTAAAGTGATAGCAGTTTTTCATTTGTTGTTTTACCCTGTTGATCAGAAGGCTACACATCCCTACTTAAATGCTTCATCACTTTTCCAGTTCCTGTGGAAGTTTAAAGCATGGTCCTGTTTTATCCTATTGTAACATTGATTGATAACATGATTTTGAGAGAGAAATAGCCAGTAATTAAGTTATAGATGTCTTAAATTTCTATATATGTGGTGAAAGGTTTCTTCCTTCCTACTTAGTTAATAGAAGTACAGTTTATTGGCACATCTTTCTTGCAGTTCTTTCAGGCTGCATGAACAGGTTGCTGTTCTGGTAACAAAACCTGAGGATGGTTTAGATTCTACTCATGGCTACCGATTCTTGTCTTTTTACAACTGGAATGTAATGCATTTCAATTAGTTTTCACCACTGGTATGTTAATGAGACATTCAGACATAATATGTGAACATATTAATTTCTGCAATTATATCATTATTAGGTCTGTAGTCATCTTCGTGTGAACCTGGAATCAGCTCTTTTAGTGGCATTTGGGGCAGAGCTAAACCTGAGGAGGTCTGAGACCTGGTTTGTACATTAAACTGGCACAGGTTAAGATGTTTCCAAACTGATTTGATTATACTAGTGCAAGACTCTGTGCTGCATATTTTTTTTTATTGGCTTGTTGGCTGAGGGCTTTTGGAATATAATTTGGGTAGAAGGCCCATTGAATCTGACTAGAAAATTTCTAATTCATCCCTTGTCCCTGCTTACAAAGTTAGATATTGCTGATGATCTCTGTGTCTGAGAGGGAGTTTCAGGAACCACAGAATCCACACTCACAGTAGGCCTTGTATAAAACTAGTAACTACCTTTATTACAATAGGCAATACAACTATACACACTGATATAGTACAGATAACAATTAGATACAGTTTCAATAACCCTAGGTGGTAACATCAATCTAATCTAAGTATACAATTGCAATTATCTAACTGAACACCATACTCATGACTTCCTGCCTGCTTTGAGGAGTTATAGGACCTACTCTGTTGATACAATAGGTATTTTAATGAGAGATGAGAGGTAGCGTAAGAAATGAAAGACTTAAATAGTACTTAAGGAGAGTTTTAGTAAGTAAAGTGAAGATAGAGAAGATGAGAGTGATGTACAGATTTATAGGCCTAATCACATCGTTTTCTAGGTTAACCCCCGAAGCCAAAAATAGACTTTCGCACCCTAACATGTTTGTGGGTGCCATGTTTGATTGGAGATTAAATGAGACCACATCTCTGATTATTCATGAGCTGTCACGTTGTGTCCCTGTGAGGAGAGGGTGTTTTGATTAACATTCACAGAAATACCTCAAGTCTTGCACTGTCCTGCTTTCTGAGAAAAGCAGAATGGTTTGCCCCTTCGAGTTAGGGTATATTTTGGGGCATACTGCTCTTAAACTCAGACAATTATGTCATAACACCTGCACCTGTGAGGTTGGCATTAGTCGCCAGGTCTGTTAATTCTATTTTCAGGGTGTAGGATGTCTACACGCTGTTATGTGTATCAGTATATGGCTTTTGTGGTAA
Organism: Apalone spinifera; assembly: GCA_030068395.1. Classification (NCBI taxonomy): domain Eukaryota; kingdom Metazoa; phylum Chordata; order Testudines; family Trionychidae; genus Apalone; species Apalone spinifera. The sequence goes on along the minus strand of CM057846.1, from coordinate 62,618,047 downwards.
TACCTGTCTCTCCTCTGTGAGCTTGATCCAGCACATTCAAGTACCCACTATGTATATCTGTTTACGTCTTAACTTTATACCATATTTCAACAAAGAAAGGAAAATCTTATCTTATCTCTACCGTATTTTGTATCTACCATATCATTCTTGTCATCTTACCCTACTGCTGAAGCTAACGTCTTACTGGATAATTTCCTGCAGGCCTTGTGTTACTGCTAGGATAGAATAGTGAAAAAATTATCAGAAAATATACTCGCTTGCAAGCAAGGTTAGCAGGTGAGGTTGGATTTATAGGCTACAGGCTTAATCCTATCTAATAGCAGTTTGACATGGATCAGTACATTTACAGGTATATGCTAAAGTGTTATAATCAGTATTAAACCAATATAAGAATGTCTACACTGGGATCTACACCAATGTGACTAACTCACTTTTTAAAAACAGATTTATTTAAATCAGTGCAAATTCATTGGATATAGAAGGCCTGATTCTCCACTTCCTTGCACTTTTTGTGTTTATTTGTACTCAAATTCAAAGTGGGTGTAAATACTAGCATTTGGGATGCATTCACTTTCCATTGATGGTGATAGTGGTGAAACCTCACACAGCTAACTCAGCTTAAAAAACATCTTGCACTAGGGTTTAAAATGTTCCAGTTTAAAAAAACAAATAATTTTTTCCCCTTCGTCTCCAATAGATGTCTTTGTTTGCCAGTCTTAAAAATGCCAACATTTTAAGGCTTTTGAGTTCCATCCAGATGTATTTGGAAGGTCAAAGCTCATCTGGTTAAAGAAGAAACTGTTGAGCTTGAGATGTTTTAATTAGGTTTCACAGCATTAGTATTACATAAATACAGTGGGCCTAAATTCTCATTGCCTCACAACATGTGTAGTCATTTACACCTGTGCAAAGTGAATGCATTTTGAATAGGCATCAGATAATCACTATGGGCAGTTAACAAATGTGAAATACAATTTGCCCTGTCTATGCTAGGATTTTATAATGCTTGTGTGTGTCTAAATCAAGAAAAGGTAAGTTTAGGTTGGAGCTACACCCCTTCATTAAAACATATTTGAAAACACTTTTAAATAAAAACAAACCTACATCTTTTTATTCCATTATAACAAGGCTCAGAAGACCTACATTTGATTCTTCATCGGTTTCTATCCTCAAAGCATCTGGAAGTTGATATCCAAGGCTCATCTACATGGCATGGCAACATACCAGAAGGGTGTTATTTCCAAAGTGCAGTAATGTGCTGCGCTCTAAGGGTGTATTTTAACTATGGGCTAAGGTTGAATTAAGATGCGCAGCTTCAGCTATGTTAATTGCGACTTTTGGTGCTGTCTACACTGCAGGAAGTTGAACTAAGAACACTCTCTCCCTTCAACTTCCGTTACTCCTTATGGAAGCAGGACTACCAGCATTGACCGGAGTGCCCCTCAGTTCGAATTAGACCCACTGTCTTCACTAGACCCACTAATTCAAACCCTGGAAGATCGACAGCAGCAGCTTCATTCTCTGTGGTGTAGATGTATCCTCACTGACCTATCTTAGAGCCTGCTGGCATATCCTAAGCCATGCCTTGTTTGCATTCTGGGATGGATTAGGAGTGTTATACACAAGAAGTAATTCTTCCACTCTGCTCACACTGATTTGTCTCAACTTGAATATTGTGCCCAGTTCTGGATGCCATTTTTCAGGAACTATTTGGACAAACTGCAGAAAGTAGAGCAAAGAACAACAATTATCAAAGGTCTAGAAAACCTCGCCTATGAGGGAAAATTGAAATTTGTTTATGTAATCCCCAGACAACTAGTGGGGGGTAGCACACTATCCCACCTAGTGGCAGCTAGAGCACTTGGAGAGAGGGAGAATGAATGTGTTCTACCACCTTAGCTGAGAGCCAGCTGATTTTTAGTTCAAGATGTAGGCATTCTTGCTCTAATCTCTAGGGGTCCCAAGTTTGATTCTGCCTGGGGCCATTTCCTTTAGTCTGGAGGAGACTGAGGGGAATATAATTTAAGTACATAAAAGGTTGTTATATGGAGGGAGGAGAAAGTATGTTAATGAAAACTAGGTACCTTTTATAATATACCAGCAAGGTCTATATGGGGCAGTTAGTTTGCAACGCATTAGACCACTTTACAGATCACATGCTTATAAATGAGCTCTTTCTGTGTGACTCATGCCCCCTGTTAAGATAAGAAAAGAGATAAAGATTTGAAATTAATAACCCATTCACCTGAGGCTGCTCAAGTGATTGGCTTTTCAATAGTAACTGCTTCTAGCCTCTTTCTTTTTCCTTTCATTGTATATCGGTGTGTACTAAACCCCCTTTCCAAGCAAATAATAATTCTACTTTTTCTGGCTTCTATCCACCCACCACTCTTCCTGTAAACACTGTGATGGGGTGCGGTCACAGAAGACCCCTTGGGGTGCCTCCCAGTGCTGACATGGCCACTGCCACTCACCTTCCTTCTCCCTGGGGCTTTTCACTGCCAAGTCCTGCTGGGCCAGCTCCCTGGTCTCCCCCAGCAAAGATCCCGAGCTGAGATCCCTGCCCCACCCTCCCCCCGGAGTAGTAGTATAGGCACTGAACCTCTTCAGGTTTGAGGTGAGTGTAATTCAGGGCCCAGCTTCCTCAGATACCACTCTCCAAATGGGATCAAACACCAAAGAATTCGGTAGTCTTCTGTGACTGCACTCGGCCACAGACACCATGTCTCATGCTGCTCCCAAGACAGGAAGCACCTTCTGAACTTGTGGACCAGGTAGCTCCATTCTCCTCTTGGTGCTCCATATGTCTACTTGCTGAATTTTGCTCAAATAATCTATTTCACAATTTGAGACAAAAACAAACTACTGCTATTGATCTAAAAATGACCTAACCTATTCCATGATTATAATACGTACATGCAATTAAGATGTATATGTAACTGAAAATGGAAAATCATAGGGTTTTGGGTTTTTTTCCAATTTCAGGAGTTTTTCTTGGCCCTTCTTGCAGGCTAAGGGGCTTGTCAGGAAATGCATAATCTGGGTCTAGCAGCAGCCAATCTGTAGCCAACCAGGTTAGAGTACGTTGGTGTGAGTGTGCTTCCCTTTTATCGGCAGCAGTCTTCTTTGCCTCTTTCTGTCTTGCGATTGCTGTGAATCATAATTAACTCTAAGAAATAAGTAACATCACATTGCAGACTTCTAAAATGAGCACTTTTAAAATTAAATCTAACTTCTGTGTTCACCATGAACATCACAATGCACGTTCTTATGAATGATAAACCATATATAACTATGCGATAACTCCATAAATGACGGATCTTTACTGCATAAAACACAACTATCCACAAGAATACTTTTGCAAGATGTCCTAATGGCATCATGATGGAAGTGACTTGTAAAGCTTTCCTTCCTTAAGCAACCAAAGGTCAAAAACTGCATACGTTACAAGAAAGTGTTTGATATGAAGTTAATCAAGTAACAAGTCTCTTTCCATTTTTGGTATTTTTCCTTTTCTATGCTCGAATTCCAAGATTTTTCTGTTGGAGGAATTATTATATTGACCTGAAGGTTTAGAACTGAGATCTCTGAGTAGTGGATATAAATTTTGATAAAACTCAGCATTTAAAAATCCAAGAATTAATACATCCTGGTTTTGTGCCAATATGTATGTTGATGCAGCAAATAGTTATTCAGAAACATGTTAGATGAGAGGCCCGTGAAGCAAAGTCTAGTGATTCTGGCACCCAAGGGTCTTGCAAGATGGCATTCTAATAATCACAAGAGACAGGTTCTCTGCACACATTAATCATTTGGGTGCAGTAAGAAAATAACTATTAATTTCTAGTTGGAAAAGTGGTCTTTTTTTAAAAAAACAAACAAACAGCATGTCATACTTGCAGTTCCTCTGGCATTTTTATACATATTGAAGGCATCTGCACTACAAAATAAACTCTGAAATAATTATATCTTCATTTCTGCTGTTAATAAAATGTCCATGGGAAAAGCGTGGGATGTGATTTATTGTGCACACATTAGCTGCTTTCAGTTCATTTCCTCAGTTCTGCTTCTTGTTCACATATGAGCAACTTGGGCATACAGCGGTCAGCTATAGAGAGAGAATATTTTTTATTAAGTATCTTGGGCCATGTCTACACTAGGAAATTATTTCAAAATTGCTAAATTTGACTTAAGAACTCCTGATTTAACAAAATCAAAATAGCATGTCCTCCCTCCCCCCCCCCCCCCCCCCCCCCCCGAGGAAGCATTGACATTAGTCCAAAAATAGCATGCCCACATTTAACAGAGCCTGCCTCTGACTTAGAGCCTCTGGGAGTACTCAGGGAGTGTGCTTGGAGGGCAGATACTTCCCATGTCTCCTTGGTATGGCAAACTGCAACTGGGGCTCCATTCCAGGGCTGTTGTCCTCTAGAAACTTGCAACGCCAGACAGCTGCCTCTTAGTCAGGAACAAGTTCGGGGTGAGAAGCCACTGTTGGGGCCATGCTTGGGCAAGTAGCCAAGGGCATCAACCACGTCCTGCTTATGGAGGGTTGGTGCTCTGGGCAACGTGGACAGCATTGTTGATGGCTTTGCTGACATGGCCTTCCCCAACTGTGTGTGTGTGTGGGGGGGGGGGGGGGGGGGGGGGGGGGGGCGTAGATGGCACAAATTTTCCCATCCTGGCCTCCGGCTCTGAGTTCATAAACTTCAAGGGGTATTTCTCCATAGTGCTGCAGGTGTTTATGGATAACAAGGGACACTTCACCAACATGAATGTCAGATGGTTGGGAAAGGTGCATGATGCCCGCCTCATTCAGAACTACTGCCTCTTCTGAAAGATGCACACTGGCACTTTTTTCCCCAGACTGCACCAAGTCAGACAAGTGGACGTGCCTAGCGTGATCATGGGCAATGCAACCTGCCCTTGGCTCATGAAGCCCTACATTGACAGCCCCACCAAGGAGGAATTAAGCTCCATACTGAGCAGATACACAATGATGGAATGTACATTTGGGCATTTAAAGAGGAGGTTCAGGAGTCTCTGCACCTCTCTGGATGTCAGTGAGCACAGTATCCCCTTCTTGGTGGTGGCTGCCTGTTTTCACCTAGGTTGTGAAACACACAAAAGGGACACTTTTCTGCTATGGTGGGGAGGGGGAAGGGGACCCTGAGGCAGAGAATTCAAGCAACTAGACACCAGTACCATCAGGAGAGGACAGCAAGGGACAGTGCTCTTCAGAGGCCTTGAAGGATAGTTTTATACAAGGCTAGTTCCCATAGGTGTGTGCAGCACATTTCTTTGGGTGCACACCCTAATGAATTTTTTAAAAATGTACTTTGACCCCCCCCCCATTAGCCACACCTCTGACCCCTGTTAACCATGCCTCTGGCTCCCATTAGCCACGCCTCTGGAGGTAACCCTCTCCGGGCAAGATGGGCACATGAC
>CM057846.1:62591956-62605370 GCA_030068395.1 Apalone spinifera | reverse complement strand
AGAACTCCCTCTTCAAACTCCCTGTTAGCAGTGCCTGTTCGCAAGCTCCAAATTCTACGTTCTTACAGAGAACACTTTCCTGGGTGTTTGGCTGGTGAGTCTTACACCATGAGCATGTGGGAAACTGATCATCATATTTGGGGTGAGGAAAGAATTTTCCACTGGGTCATATTGGCAGAGACCTTTGGGGTTTGGTTTTTTTGGCTTTCCTCTGCGTGATGAGGCATGGGTCACCTTCAGGTTTAAACGAGTGTGTACATGGTGAATTCTCTGTAACGTGAAGTCTTTAAACCATGATTTGAGGACCTCAGTAACTAAACCCGAGCTTAGGGGTCTATTTCAGGAGCAATTGAGATTCTGTGGCCTGCAATGTGTAAGAGGTCTGACTAGATCACAATGCTCTTTTTTGATCTTAATTTCTATGAATCTATGAGTGTCTCTGCTATTATGTTGGCACATTTTGGCCTTTAAACCTATGGTTTTTTTATTTTTAAAACAGGGAATGTCATGAGGTGGGTGTGCTTGACATGGCTGAGGCCTAGTAGACAGTCATTAATTGCCTCTTTCTCTCAGGGAAGTGCTGCCTAATGGCCAGAGTCAGTTTTTTCTCCCTTCCCTCAGGGCAGTGAGGCCTAGCAGCCAGCGTTAGTAGCAATGCTCCTGCTCTCAGGGCAGTGAAGCCTAGCAGCCAAAGTTAATAGCAGCGCTTATTGCACCCCCTTTGGGAGTTAATAGGGAGGAGGGGACCTGGGCCCACCCTCTCCATTGGGCCCCAGCCCAGGGCTCTGTCAGTGATGGATGTGTCCCACCATCAGTAGCAGTAGCACCTTCTTCTGCAGCAATCAGGCCTGACTGAGCTGCTCCACTGGCCTTTATACCTAGTGTTGGGTGGGGAAGACGCTGATATGCAGTTTGTAGTGGCAAGAGGGAGACTGCCACCCAGGGATTAGGGTGGCAGGGGGGAGGGGGCCTGACTGATCAGCTGCTTTGGGCTTTTATACAGGTAGTCCTGGCTCCTGATTTCCAGTCCAATAAAGGCGCAAAGCTAGGCTCGGTCCACCAGGGCTTGGAGAAGGGTTCCTCCCCCTTGATCTGCTCACTTCAATATTTCTCAGCTACATAGATACCACACACACAATTCATGAGGAAATTAATAATTCTGTGTTCAGTGCAGGCTTTGGATGATGCAAAGAATGAGGGAGCCTATGGTGACAATAATATATTAATTCTGGCATTTCTGAACTTTCAAGTGCTTGATTTTACAAGCTTACTGTTATTTTAACCTATTTTTTTTTCTTTTATGGTAACATACTCAGAGATATCATTCTATTTTGTTTAGTGTAATACAGAAAACATTGAACTGTATCTCAATGGCTGGACTGAACTTGGCATTTGTCTACTCCTTTGCACATTATTTTTTGAGAAATTACGGTAATTCTGATGTACACTTTCACTTTTAAAATATCGAGTGAAACTGCCCAGATACATATTTTGATATCATAAGTCTAAATATATTCTCATCATATATTAGCTTGTCAAAAAGCAGTAGCCTCCCATTTAAATCCTTTATTCAGCAGATGGATGATTTTTTACTAATCTGTCCTCATTTCTCCTGGATCATAGCCAATTCTACAGGGTGGGAGGAAAGTGCTCTTTTATGCTGATCTTACTTTCTAAAAATATTAATCTTAGAATAACTGATAGTGGGAAATTGACTAGAAAAGTAGATTAGGGCAAAATAATAACAACAACAAAAAAGAGAGAAAAAAGAATGCTGAACATATGCAGTCTCCCAAAATATGAACTATGTATTCTTCTTACCAAAGATTAGTTATTAAATAGTAGAACCCTTTTGTATAGTAAGCCTTGTAATATGTGCAAACAGAGAACTAAATACTGACCTTTAATCCAAAGTGGATTTAATATACTAAGTATAGTTTAAAGTGCATAGAAATGACATAGGGAAAAATCAAACACCTATCATAAACAGAAACAAAGTTAGGAACTGGAACAGAGTTTAATGTACTGTGAAAACTTAAAATATAACTTAACGTGCCAATGGGATCTGCTTCAATCTCAGCATGTACAGATAAGAATTCATATGAATACATGAGGAAAGTAGATAAGGGACTACAGTTTGCACATCTGAAAACCAGCACTCTCTGCTCCGGCAATATCCATGGTCCTGTTGCCCCTGAACCACAGAACCTGGGAGCCTAATGGCAGGAGGGACAGGGACCAGGGAAGCAGCGTGAGCAGCTGGGTTGGAGCTGGAACCCTGTGGTAGCTTGCAGCAGGTGAGGCCAGAGCCGGAGTTCCTTGGTAGGAGCCAGCAGCCCCCTGCAGAACAAGGCTGGGGCCAAAGCCCCCCAACAGTCCATGGCACCACAGGGCCGGGGCTGAAGCCAGCCCCATTGCAGCCTCCAGCAGTGTGGAGCCAGGGCTGGAGTCCTGCATCAGGAGCCTGCAGAAGTCCAGATCAGCTGGGTAGTTGGCAGTAGCTGGGTGAGGAGCCCAGCCAGGCTGTGGGGGAGAGGTGGCAGGGTGTCTGCTGGGGCAATAGCCTGCTGGCAGTAGTCAGCAGATTTGGGACTGATGGCAGGGGACTTCCCCAGTGCAGCAAATTCTCTTGTTCAGGACCAGTCAGGTCCCGAGGGTGCTGCACCAAGGAGGTTCAACCTGTAAAGTGGAAACAAAATAGCATGCTCAAGGGAATCTTTTATTTCTGTCTAAACATCAAATTAATTTTATATAAAGGAATTTGATTCAGCTGGCCTTTGATGGAGCTAGGAAGAACAATTTAGTTCTTTCACTGTTTACAACATCTGAACATTAGTTACTGTATTTATTATGCTAAATTGTTCCATGGGAGAAATTCACTTCTGTTTAGAAGACCAGCAGAGAGATTAAGTGGTGTAAAGGCCTTGGGTTGACTCTTTGCATGGGGATTAATTTAACTCAGAAACCGAGCACCATAGCTGATAGCTAAACCAATCTTAAAAACAGTTTTTCCAAAGGTCTATATTCTCACTGTTCCTTTGAGATGTTTAAATAAATAATTACAGGGGAGTGGCCTGGGGATACAAGCTCCATCAAAGAGGATACATGGGACATTATTTTAAAAAAAAAAAATTAACACCTTCCATTCAGGGGACTTCACCAGTTCCCAGATCTAACCACTCTATATAACCCCCTAGTAATGTTAGATTTGGTACAAAAGATACATCTATAGAGTTGAAGGAATGGAATTGGAAATGTGGTCCAGTAGCCACACCAGAGAAGGGGCAGTCAGAAATCTTGGGTTCTTTTCTATTCTTGACTCTGCCACTGATTTTTCATTTGGCTTAATATTTTTAATCTTTCTCCCTAAGTTTCCTCAAATGGGGGATAGTTACACTTCATTACTCCTAGTCACACTTAAGCCTGCAAAGTAGTTTGAGATCTTAATATGAATCAAACAATATAAGTGCAAGGTTGGTATTAGATAGATGGAGGGGGTGAGGTAAAGTATTTTATTGGACCAATATTTTTTGGTGCAAGAGAGAGGCTTTTGACGCATAAACTCGGGCTTTTTAAATAAGCTATACATCCAGTGTCTTTACCAAGACCATGATTTTTAGCATCTAGCAAAGTTCTAAATTTAAGCTCTTTTGGAGGCGTGCAGGTTTTCTTTGAGGACAAGGACAGAGAAATCAGCCCTTTTGTGAAAAGTGTTTGCCCTGAGGTGTGGTGGTTCTGTCTTTTGTCATTCTTCTGTGAGTTCATTGGAGAATGTAGTGATTGTTGGGCATTTAGATAAGGTATACCACATATTGTGATAGACTTGTGTAGGGTGCATGGTTCCAGAAAGGCGTGTGTTAGAGATTTTGTTCATTTTCTTAACAGACATTGGATTTACAGCTTATTACAACAGTTCGAAACCTATTAACAGGCCCTTTTTTGTCTTTTGCAGAAGTTTTAACAAACCACTTCACTCTGAAGGGTCCTTTTAGAACATGGGTTAAGTATTTATGCAAAACAGTCTGTTCCATCTTCGGTTTTGTTGTGACCTTCTGAGTCCCTTTCCCTAACCTGAAGAAGTCTCTATTTAGCTTGTTTCTATCACCAACAGAAACTGGAGCAATAAAAGATATTACTTTACCTATCTTGTCCTCTCCATGTCCTGCAACCAATATGGCTCCAAAAACAGTGCAAACAAGCCTAGATTGCTATTCTTAATTAAAATAAATATCACCTATTAAATATATCACCTATATTGTCTTTATTATTTTCCTAGTTTATGTAGTTTAAAATATTTTCATCATTTTGTGTGTTTATAAATAAATTTACGAAACTGTTTTTTTTTTTTTTTTTTTTTTTTTTAAAGAACAACAAATTGAGCAACTATCTGTAATAAAATATTTTCTCTCCGTTTCTAATACGGAAATATTTGAGGGTATGTCTACACTTGCTTCCTAGCTCGAGATAGGGATGCAAATGTAGCCGACCAAAATTACCAATGAAGCGGGGATTTAAATATTCCAGGGTTCATTAGCATAATCTCGCCCGCGCGCTACTCTCTTTGCCAGCTGATTCGAACCAGGAAGTGCGCTCCAGGACGCGTTAGTTTGAACCAAACCCCTTGGTTCGAACTAACGTTACTCCTCATTTTTTTTATATTTAAATCCCTGCTTCATTAGCAATTTCGAGATAGGGAGCAAGTGTAGACGTAACCACAGAGACTTAGATTTAGTTCAGTATTACAGTTACCCAGAAAATAAAATAATCAATTCTGTATCCATTTGGAAACCTCTTGAATTAGGGAGAATGACTGAAGCTGACACTTCAGTCAGTCATGGAAACTAGTACCCCGGGTCAAAGCTAAGTCATATATTGAATGGTAAAATTCAGTTCAAGAAATAGAAATTCAATCCATATATAAACTGAAGAATCTGTCCACAGTCACCAATTGATTTTAATGTCAGCTTCAATTCTTTGTCAGATAATGAGTTATTTTCATATAGACTTTGCCTTGTTATCACTGATTTCAGTGATTTATTTTTCCTTCTGGTCTGTTCATGGCTAACACCTCTTGTTCATGTCTTGTCGACATATTTTCCTGTTTAAATGTGTTCTACCTTTTATGATGGCTTGTTTGGGTTAATTTTCTTTGGGAGAAAAGTAAGCAGACAAATACTGTATAGTCTTTTCTAGATTTTGCACAGGAGTTGGGGACTAGTTTGTGCATGGAGGATTCCTGTTGGAAGTTGAGAGAGAATTTGCCAGGTCTCTGAAAGTACTGCTGTTTCTTCATAAACTTGCTGCTGATTTTACTGTTTAATCTCCTAGTTCAAAACACCCAGAGGAGCCATGAGCATATTGGAAATACAAAGAAAGACTGGGAAAAGTTCTCATTAGGGTTCTGTTTGCTCATTTCACTCCCCCAAGAAAGTGTGAAGGCATTCCAGAAGTCCAGATACTTCTTGACTGCTTAGAAACCAAGACAAATACTTAATTAATTTTGGGCAACTGGTATAGTTATTGTATAATAAAAGCTGTTTTATCTGGCACCTCACTAACTGAAATGCTCTATAAACTGTCATTTTTTTATATTCTCAGAAAGTCCGGTTGATAGTGTGGTTGGTGCAGGGCCAACAAGCTCCTTACCTGGCTCTGTGTGGCTCCCTAGAAACCATGACGTGTCCCTGCTGCTTCTAGGTAGAGGAACAGCCACCGGGGTCTCTTGGGCTACCCCTGCTCTGAGTGCTGACTGTGCAGCAGCTCCTATTGTCTAGGAACTGTGTGGGGGGAGAGGGGGTGGCACCTCTAGGCAGAGGCAGTATGCGGAGGTGACAAGCTATTCCTCCGCCTAGGAGCAACAGGGACATGTCTCTGCTTGCAGAGAGCTACCCAAGGTGAGCACTGCTCGGATTCAGCACCCTGAAACTCCTTCTACAACCCAGCCCAGAGCCTCATCCCTTTCCCCACCCCAGAGCCTGCATTCCCAGCCTGCACCTCCATGCTGACTCGAGTTAACTGGAATATTTCATGGACTGTCATCCCCTCTCTCCTAGCCAGCTGGATAACAAACTATGCTCAGAAACTGCTAAACCAGCTTAACTTGTAGGAACTTTATCCTCATTGAGCCACGGACTTGGACTCCAACCATGGTTATCAAAGACTCCATCGTCTAAATCATCCTTGGTTTCCTCTCTTGCAGCTAGATTCCACGGAATAATGATTCACCAGGGACCTAATCCTGCTCCCACACAAAGGAGAACAGCAAAATTAACTTCTGCTTCAATGACAACCGGAAAGAGCCCTCACCCCAATTTAAACGATGTTTTGTATGTGCTTTATATAATTCATTTCCTGCAGCTTCTTCCTCTCTTGCTGTTTCTTTAAAGTCACAACAGTTGGTTTTAGCATATATAGTTTTATAGCCATTTTGCTGCTTCAGACTATGAGAACTTTTAAAACCGTCTTAAGACATAAAAGTGAACATCAAAAAGCCCAGTGGCTTCTTAGCAGGGGCTTTCTTGCTCTGTGTGAGAATGGGCTTTGGGCACTTTTGCAAGTCAAATAACCATTGTCAGCCTTGCTAGTCATGGTTCAGTTTAAGCCCATCTCTGCACTGGAGGCAGAACAGAGCTGCATTACCCTTGTGGGAACCCAGGGAGACTTCCTCCCTGGAGCTCTGCAGAAGTATACTTCTGTACCCTATCAATGGATGCCTCTTGCTCCCCTCACCACACCAGATTGGCCTGGAAGCGGAAAAGTGGAGCTATGTTCGTACTTCTCCTTTCTCCTCACTCACTTTTCAGAGCCCCTGGGGAAGTAAAAATGGTACAGTCCCTGCATTCCTGAGTGTGGAGACTGCAATTCTACCAAGTCCTTAAATGATCTGTGAGAGTGACAGGATGATACAATTTTCTCCCCATGAATTCAGATGAAGGCCAGATACAGTCTAACCTTGAACTGGCATCTTTGTTTTCTCTGTGTACCAGTGTACACTACTGTATTATTTCCATTCAAAGACACAGCTCCCACAGGGGTTTCATTTTAAAGATTTATCAAATATGCTGTTGAATAATTGGGGACTGACTGTAGCATACCTCATGTTCTCCCTCACCCACATTTCCCTCCCCAGAAATAGCAAAATTATTAAAAGATAAGACAGACATTGCTTGGAAATCTTAGCATGAGTGCTTTGGCATACAGCTCGGGTGGAGGTTTTTTATACTTGAAGGGAGCTAAATGCTGTTTTAAATATGCATTGGAAAATAAAGACATGTAATAAAATTAATGTTTCCTCCCTGTTTAAGGAGCTTTGGAATGCAATACCTCCCTGCTAGCAAAACATTAAATGTCTGTTGTAAGGTAGGCAGCTTGAGAAGTCTTCAGGGAGATGTTTTGACTACAACAGAAAGCAAGTAGCATCCATCAGAGAACAAGATTACAGATTGGGCATTTGCATTATTCAGAATGTAGCTGATATTCAATTGCATTTAGGTTGAAAGTTGATGGAATACTCATGAAGCTACTGATGAGATACTCTGTAACACAATCAGTCTGTAGTGGTGCTGTCGCTCACTCCAGTGAGGAGAGGATTACAGACTAGGGATGGAAGTGTGTACTCATTTAAACGATTAACCAATAAGCCCAGGTTTATCTTAAAGGTTACACGCAGCCCAGAGGCAGCAAGGAGGAGAAAGGTGGGAGCCAGTGCCTGTAGGGAGCTGACTTTTAAGCCAGCTCCAAGGGTGTGCTGGCTCCCAGGTCATCTCCCACCCGCCCCACTGTCTCCCACAGAAGCAGCAGCATGGGGGGGAGGCAGCAGGTGGGATCTGGTGCTCATGGAGAGCTGGCTTAAAAGCCAGCAGCTCCCCATGAGCACCAACTCCTGTGGAGATGCCTGCGCCCCCCCATGCTGCTGAGAGAGAGAGGCAGCAGCATGGGGAGTGGGAGGTTGGGGGCAGGTGGGAGCCTATACGTGTAGGGAACTGGCTTTTAAGCTGGCTTTCCGCTCTGGTTTCCGTGGTTTCCTCCCACCTCCAACAGAGGTAGCAGTGTGGATGGGGGAGGCAGAAGAGGTGCTCAGCGGAGCTGGCTTAAAAGCCAGCTTCTCACTAGCACCAGCCCCTGTGGAGCTGCTTTCTTCCCCTCACTGCTGACTTTGATAGAGAGGCAGCAGTGTTGAGGGGGGACAAGTGGGTGGTACATGTGGGAAGCCAGCTCCCTGAGTATATCAGAGTCTGCCCTCTGCACTGCTGCCTCTTGAAAGCCAGCTCCCTGCAATCATTGGTTCTTGCCTGCTGCCCCCTCCCATCCTCCACCCCTCGCATATAAACATGTAACTGCTAAAATTTTTCAGTCATTACATGTTTATGCAAACACACGATTTTCAACATCCCTATTACAGACAAGCCAGAGAAAGTTTGCGCAACCCTGGCCAGTTGGGCCAGGGAGCAGTCAGCCAATCAGGGCCTGGCTGGGACCTATAAAAGTCTGTAGGGATGACTTGCTCGGGACAGGAAGTGAGTAGGAACACCTGGAGAGAGCAGTGCTGGCAGGCTTATGAGTGCTGGAAACAGGTTCTCACCGGTTACCTCTTAAGCTTTGGGGGGCCAAGAAAACACAAGGTTCACAGGGACATGGCCCAGGAAATGGGAACAATAATGGGGAAGAAGAAGGCAGGAGATGGCTGCTGACAGAGGGTCCCTGGGTTGGGACTCAGAGTAGTGGATGGTCCTGGGTCCCCCGCACCTTGCACTGTACTGAGCCTCTACTGAGCATAGCCTGTACAGACTGCAGCTTGCACCTGAGGCAAGGGGCTAGACTTTGGGGTTGCAGTTGGCCACTAAGGCAGGTGCCAGGACTGAGAACTTCTGATAACACCTGGGAGGGAGGGAGGTGGAATGAAGGGGTGGACACTCTCGGATGGCAGTGTCGGCTTGGAAGGCACCTGAGCCAGAAGGTGGAAACAGTGGAGCAGAGTGACAATGGGTGAAACAAATTACCCGTGTTCTTCGATAATTGGATTACTTCTTACGGATGTTAAATTTAGTTTAATCAACTAGCTGATGGAATTTCCCAGCCCCAGGAGTTAACCCTGCTGCAGCTTTGCCTTTTAAATGTATTAAGAGCGGGCAGGCTCTTAATATATTTAAAAGGCTGAAGTGCAGTGTGGGGTACTCAGCATGAGCTAGGACAGCTGATTCCTGGCTCATGCAGGGTCTCCCCCACTGAACACCAGCCCTTTTAAATGTATTAAGAACCTGCTGGCTAGGAATCAGCTGTCCCGGTTCGTGCCAAGTCTCTGTGCATCAGCCCTTTAAATGTATTAAGAGCCTATTGGCTCTTAATATATTTAAAAGACTTGTGTGCAGCACTTGGGACCCAGCGCGGGTTGGGACAGCTGATTCCTGGCTCGCACCCAGTCCGCACTACCCCTCTGCCTCTCCTGCCCCCCACAGAGATGGTGCTGGAGGGGAACCACCTTTTAATCTGGCTCCCCCCAGCATCAGCTCCTGCTCCCCCCCCCACTGCCTCTAGAGGCAGCAAGGCGGGGGAGAGAAGTGACTAGTCGATTGTCTGATAAGTTTATCGGATAGTCGACTAGTCGCTTCCATCCTATTCCTTCTCCTCTGAGGTAGAGTTGTAGTAAATATTTGTATTATGGTAGTGGTCAGAAGCAGGTATACAATTCTGCCAAAACCTGAAGTGGTCACCAATCTACAGTTCTCTCCACATCTGAGAAGCCACTCTGCCATGTGTATACAGTATAACTTCTTGGTACATTTGGCAGCCATTTCACTTCCTGTCTAACTACTTGACAAGCAGCATTGTTTCTGGGATGCATTTTTGTGGAGTCAAGTGGAAACAACTAAACAAATATGGAAAAAAACCTGGTGTTCTGTTTAAAAAAAAAAAAAAGAACTCAAACTTGCAGGTGTCACATCTGTCTATCTAATAGCTGTATGTGTGTAATGAATCTAACAGAAAGTGAAGAAGTGATAGTGGCTCACAGGCAGAGCAGGAGAGGGCAAGTAAACATTTGTAATTGAAGGAAGCATTAACAGACACTGGCATCTGAAAGCACCACTGATGCATATGAAGAGACTGCAAGGCCGGAAGAAGAAATACTCATACTTAGAAGTGGGATAAACTGCAACATAAACTTGTTGCTGCTTAAGAAATGATCCACATTGGTTCTGTTGTCTTCACCCAGTTGTTATAACCCTTAGGCACAGTGGAAAAAGAAATCCTAGTTTGGCAACTTTTCTTTTAATACACTGGTTATTGTAATTATATATTTACTTGCAGTTGCATTATTAACTCACTAGATGAATGCATGGGCTGAACAGTGTACCAGGCTGAGTGTGGTCTATGGTAAACAGAGACAAAGCTGGAACACAGTTTGGATGGAAGCCTATTTGTTAGCTTGTAATGTATAGTTGTGGTTATATAAAAATGCTCTGTTTAAGGAATACTGTGAGTTCATATTAAAACACTTTGCACTAGGCTGAAATAAAGAAAAATAATGGCAAAACACCAAAAAATGGGAGGGATGTGGAGGACAAGATGGCAAGTCTCATAAGGAAGAACAAAGAGTTTTTTTCCTCATTTGTCTTCAATCCTCCTTTAAGCTCATGACAATCATGTTAAGGTCATCAGTGCAGTAATGCTTGGTAGACTGATCAATAGAACTTTCAAAATATAAACTGTTCAGTCACCCACCCACTTCACTTGGAACTGGAAGTACGTAATCAGGCAGCAGCAGAGAGACCAAAGGGGTGGGGGATGAGGGGAAAAGCAAATACAGTACAGTTCTGTATTAAATATAAGCTATTTAAAATAAAGGGAAAGCAGCATTTTTCTTTTGCATAGTAAAGTTGCAAAACTGTATTAAGTTCATGTTCGATTGTAAATGTCTGGGTTCCAAACATTTCAGAGTTATGAACACCATTCTGGGGATGTTTGTAACTCTGAGGCTTTAATGTCCTTACTGCTTGAACATTATTGTTAATAGCCTTATGAAGATCCCTTTACTAGGGTAGATATAGTCTACATCTCCAAGTCCCACTCTCTCCATCGGTAATAGTAACAATGGCAACCTCGTTACAAGAGGAAATTATATTTTGGAAACAGTTTTAAAGACAGAAGGCCTAACATTTTGGAACTGTGTGCATTAAATGCCCAGGTTTGGCCACATTTCTTGCACACTAGCTCAAGGGCAGAATGAAATCCTTTCATCTCACAGAGATACAGATGGCTGAAAGGATGTTCTCATAAGCAAAGTGCTGAAGGACATGCTGCTTGCTTCATTCCCCTTTCATGTTCTGCCTCCAATCTAGATGACAGCATTTTGGAGACAACGGATAGTACAAAATGAGGAAGTTAAAGTAACAGTACTAATAGCCGATACATTGTCTTAGTGCACACACTATTTCTGAGTGCTCTGGACATACATATAGTTTGAGCAGATTGGATTACCTAAACAAATCTGTGTTAACAAAAAGATGTTACTCTGGCAAAGTCCATGAGTGTCCAGTTGTTTTACATGTCTGCCCTTGAAAACTATTCACTGATGAGTTCTGTTCATTTACAAGAATCTGGTTGATGTATAATATATAGAGCCCTGTAAATCCATGGGCATTCACTTTATATCCAGGGGATCCTCATTTGCGGATGTAAATGCAGATATCGCTGCTCATTTTTGTAGATATGGAGGTGGGTAATAAAAAGGTTGTATCTAGAACCCTGCAAAGTTGAGGTTATTCAGTTTATATACAAGGGTATCTACAATTCATTTTAGCAGATATCATTATAGATACAAATTTTGTATATGTGCAGGTCTCTAAAAATGTACCTTATATCTGCCAACTCTCATTCAGTTTTGCATGCTCAAACACAGAGGTTCTAAAATGTTTCATACTGCTGACAACATTTTGATGTAGACTGTCTTGTGGACCACCTGTCTTCCCATTTGCAAATCCCTTCTTGTGGGAAATAGAGCAATTGATTCACGGGAAAGTATTTAATGTGTTTTACTGTGTGTGGGTGAATGGCAGGCAGCAAAACAGTGCAATTTAACTGCTGAAAATAAGTGGAAAGAGAGAGAGAGCACTAGATATCATTATAACCTCTCTGTGAACTTCAAATGGATCCACAAATCAGTTTGGGCAGCTTTAGCAATGTGGGTTTGACTTAACCTCAACATTGGATTCTCCATCACTGAACATTTTTAATTCAACATTGGATATATTTTAAAAAGGTTTGCTCTAGGAATTATTTTGGAGTAGTTTTATGATCCATGTCCTATTGGAGGCCCGACGAGGCGATCATAATCATTGTCAATGGTTAGAGCATTCTAAGCAGCAAGCATAAGGGAATGGAAGAAAATCAGCAGAATATGGAGTGGGAGCCAGTGCTTTTCTCTCTCTGAATAGTCCATCTTCCAATGAGCAAAATAATGGGCAGCTTCAGGCTGTGTTACACACAAAGAATTTTCACAGTGCAATCAGTGAATTTAGTTCTCTTTATCAGTTGTTCAAAGAGATATGACTGAAAATCTTTTCAAGATATTTATAACTCTCTTTTGTAACCCCACAGGAGAAGTCTGTTCTACACTGTGTAGCAGGGCCTGTTCTACACTGCAAAGTTGAGTCAACCCATCTTTCTCATTCGTGGTGTAGATAGAGCTATGTCAACAGAAGAATTTTTTCACTTACATAGTTACTGCAACTGAGAAATGTGGATTGCTGACACTGATGGGAGAATTCATCAGTGTAGGCCAGGGGTTTTCAAAGCTGGGTCATGGGCCTGCCTGGGTAAGCCGCTGGCGGGCTGCAAAATGCTTTATCTAGCTAAATGTGCATAGGCCTGGGGCCTTGCAGCTCCCATTATCTGCAGTTCATAGGGGGAGCTGCAGGAAGTTATGTGGGCCAGGTGGCCTGGTCCTGCAGCTCCCCTTGACTGAAAATGGTGAAATGCAGCAAAAGCACATATGAAAACATATTACCTGGGTGGGCCCGCGACCCAACTTCGAGAACCACTGGTATAGGCAGTGTCTCAGTTGAGACCATCTTTTAGTTATGTCCTGATTCAGTTAAGTACTTAAGCATGTGCTTAGCTTTAAGTCTGTGAATACTCTGACTGATTCAAACGCTACCAAATAAAATCAGGGCATTAAAAAAACATTAAATTACTGTTTTCAGGGCTTAGCTTAAGTGAGTCTAGTGTACTGCCACCTCTTTCATGCTGTCCTTTTTTCCAGAATTTAGGCCTCCATTAAAAAAAGACTGTTCTGATTGCTGAGAGAGACTCCGTTCATGTTTTCAAGTCTAACTGCAGTGATGCCTGCCTGCATTTACAGAACCTAAAACAATATGGCTACGTCTACATTGGCGCGCTTTTGCGCCAAAGCTATGCA
>CM057846.1:62528584-62590155 GCA_030068395.1 Apalone spinifera | reverse complement strand
AAGGGGGGCGGGGCGCTGACGTACACGGCCAGGGGGCGTGGCCGTGTACGTCAGTGTTACAGATGCACAGACACTGGGCTACTATATTCCTTTATAAGTGAACTCTCTTTTTGGTAATAACTTGTTTTACTTATCTTTTAAAGTGAATATTAACACCAGTTCATGTGGCAAGCTTCTGAGTATTCTGCCTTTAAGGGAACAAATTTAATATTTAATATTTCTCTGAATGGTCCAGGGAGGGAGCTAGACATTGCAGAATACACATAAGAACAGCCATACTGGATCAGACCAAAGGCCCATCAGCCCAGTGGCCGAATGTCAGGTGCCCCAGAGAGAATTAACAGAAATGGTAAACATCAAGTTATGCATCCTCTGTTGCCCATTCCCAGCTTTTGGCAATCACAGAGTAGGGACAATTATCCTTGCCCATCCTGGCTAATAGCCATTGATGAATGCTTTAGTTTTAGCCTTCACAATATCCTATGGCAAAGGAGTTCCGCAGGTTGTCTGTGCATTGTGTGGAAAAAATACTTTCTTTTGTTTGTTTTAAACCCGTTAATTAAATGTAATGACCCCTGCTTCTTGAATTAAGGGAAGAAATAAATAACACTTCCTGATTTACATTCTTCACACCAGTCATGGTTTTATAGACCTCTCTTGTATCCCTTTGTCATCACTTCTCCAAGCTGAAAAGTTCGTTTTAATAATCTCTCTCACATAGAAGTCATTCTACACCCCTATTTGTTATCCTTTTCTGAAGCTTTTCCAATTCCAGTTTATATTTTTTTGAGATGAGGTGATCGAATCTGTACACTGTATTCAAGATCTGGGTATGCCATGGATTTAAAGAGGCAATATGAATTTTTTAGTCTTTATTATTGATCTGTTTCTTAATGAGTCCCAACTTTCTTAGTTGTTTTTTTTTAATTTTTTGACTGCCTCTGGACATTGAGTGGATGTTCTCTGTGAAATACTTAGTGATTATAAGGATTTGCTCCTGAATAGAGGCAGCTAATTTAGACATTTTATATGTATAGCTGGGATTATATTTTTCCAGTGTGCATTATTTTGCATTTATCCACATTGAATTTCATCTGTCATTTTGTTACCCAGTCACTCAGTTTTGTAGCTCTTCCCAGTGTTCCAGGGACTTATCTATCTTGGGGAGTTTTGTATCATCTGCAAATTTTGCAGCCTCACTCTTTACCTTTTTTTCCAGATCATTTATGAATATGTGGAATAGGATTGGTCCCAATACAGACTCTTGGTATCTCTCTCCATTCTGAAGACTGACCATTTATACTTTCTCTGTATTTCTCATCTTTTAACCAGTTACAAATCCATGAATCCCTGTCATCCCATGACTGCTTACTTTGCTTAAGAGCCTTCATGGAGGATCTTCTCAAAAGGCTTTCTGGAAATCTATGCAAATTATATTCATTGGATCCCCATTGCCCACATGCTTGTTGATTCCCCCTAGAATTCTAGTAGATTATTGAGGCATGGTTTCCCTTTACAAAAATCATGTTGACTGTTACACTGGCCAACAAATTATGTTCCCGTATCTGTCTGATAATTTTATTCTTCACGATAGTTTCAATCAGTTTGCTCAGTACTGAAGTCAAGCTCACTGGCCTGTAATTGCTGGTATCACCTTTGGAGCTCTTCTTAAAAATTGTCATCACATTAGCTATCTTTCAGTTATTGGCACAAAAACTGATTTAAATCACATTTAGTAGTTCTGCAGTTTGCATTCCTTCAGAAGTCTACAGTGAATACCATCTTTTCCTGGTGACTTACCACTCTTTAGTTTATGAATTTGTCCAAAAACCTCCTCTAATGAGAACTCAATCTGGGACACTTCCTCAGATTTGTCATCTAAAAAGACTGGATCAAGTTTGAGAATCTTTCTCATTTCTTCACCCATAAAGAGCAATGCAAAGAATTCATTTAGTTTTTCTTTAATGGTCTTTATTGTCCTTGAGTGTCCCATTAGCATCTCAATCATTCAGTAGCCCCATTGGTTGTATAACAAGCTTCCAGCTTTAGATGTACTTAAAATGTGTTTGCTATTTATGAATCTTTGGCTAGTTGTTCTAATTCTTTTTTTGGTCTTCCTAATTATATTTTTACTGTTCATTTATGCTCCTTTTTATTTTCCATTTTTGTTTACTTCTACTTTTTAAAGGATGCCTTTTTGACTCTCACTGCTTTTTACTTTGTTGTTTAGCAATGGTGGCACTTTTTTGTTCTCCTCTTATGTGTTTTAATTCAGAATATACATTTAAGTTGAGCTTCTATTACGTTGACTTTAAAAAGTTCCTATGAAGCTTTCAGGGATTTAACTTTTGTCACTGTCCCTTTTAATTTCTATTTAGCCTCCTCTTGTGCAGTTCCCCTTTCTAAAATTAAATGCCACAATGTTGGGCTACCGTGGTGTTTTCCCCACCATAGGGATGTTAAATTTAATTATATTATGATCACTATTAGCAAGCAGTTGAACTGTATTTGCCTCTTGGATCCTGTGTTTTACTTGGGATTAAATGACGATTGATGCTCTTTTGTAGGTTCCAGGACTAGCTCTTCCAGGAAGCAAACATTTATGGTGTCAAGAAATGTTATCTCTGTATCCCATTCTGAGGTGATGTACCTGGTGAATATGGGGAGAATTGAAATCCCCCATTATTATTGAGATTTTAAATTTTTATAGCCTCACTAAACTCCTTGAGCATTTTACAGTTCCTATCTCCATCCTGGTCAGGTGATTGGTAATGTATTCCTACTGCTATATTCTTAATATTGGAGCATGGGATTACTATCCATAGAGAGTATATGATACAGTTTGGTTCATTTCAGATTTTTACTTCATTTGATTCTACACTTTCACATAAAGTGCTACTCCTCTACCAGCATGACCTGGTCTGCCCTGATATCTTTTGTGCCCTGGTATTACTGTGTTCCACTGATTATCCTTAGTACATCAAGTTTCTCTGATGCCTGTTATATCAGTATCCTCATTTAATACAAGGCACTGTAGTTCAGCCGTCTTATTATTTAGACTTCTTGCATTTGCATATAAGCACTATAGAAATTTGCTACTTTTTAGCCGTCTGCCATTACATGATGTAATTGAATGGGATTCTTTTTAATGTGATTGTTTCTTATCAGATCCTACCTATATTTGTATCATCTTCCATCCTCTTCTGCTTAGGAAGACCTAGAGATTTCCAATAATAGATTATCCCTGAAGGGATGTCTGTGACTGAACCACATGCTCCTCTGGACCTCTTAGCTTTCCCCCAGCCCTTAATTTAAAAATTGCCGTACAACCTTCTTAATTTTAAGTACCAACAATCTGGTTCCATTTTGGTATAGACAGAACCCATCTTTCCTATATAGGCTCCCCCTTTCCCAAAACTTTCCCCAGTTCTTAATAAATCTAAACCCTTTCTCCGTACACCATCATCTCATCTATGCATTGAGATGCTGTAGTTATGCCTGTCTAACTGGTCCTGCATGTGGAACTGCAAACATGTCGGAGAATGCTGGCATTGAGATCCTACACTTCAATCTCTTACCTAGCATTAGGGATAATAGTAATAAGGTGTGATGAGGATAAATTCAGTAATGTTTGCTAGGTATTCATGTATGAGTCCATTGAAGGCCACTTAAGCACTTAGAGATGTAATTAGTGGAATGATCCTACTACTGGAGTTAAATTTATGTCTAAATTAAGACTTTTTAAAATTACCGGGACAAGCATTCAAATCACTCCAAATCTTTCAAGACTTCACAATTTTCACTAGATATGGTTAGAGACTTTTTTCAGACAAACGTGAAGATGATGTTTGGATACTCACTCCCATGAGTAATCTTTACTTATAATCTCTCTGCTAGTCCATTGGCACTATTGTAAAAACTTTAAAACGGGTCTGTTTTGAATTCTGTAAAACGGAAACAACTTTTCAATTATTTTCCTAGTTTTTAGACAGCTTTAGTTAATAACCTATCTTTAACCTAGTTATGGGAGTGTGGGTGGACAGGAAAATTTTAAAGTTGTTGCATGGTGATGAGTGGGCTTCATGAATAAATGAGTCACTTAATGGGTAGGCAAAGCATTATGACATAAGTTCGTTTGGCTATTAAGCAGTCTTTTCTTACCCAAATAATTCTAAAATATTTCATATTAAAGCAAGTTTTTTAGTAGTGATAAAACAGTGTTACTGGGTTATTACTGATTCAAATGAGTATTTAAGTGTATACTTAACCTGTAAACACATTCATTTTCAGCAAAGCACTTAAGGAAATTCTTAATGTCATGCATGCATTTAAATTTCATTGACTTGCACTACCTTATTTTTGTTTCTATTAGCCTCTGCCTTTCAAGCAGAATTTGTATTGATTACCTTACCACTTCAGCAACAAATTGCTTTCTTCTGCTGACAGAGATTAAGCACAAAGTTATAGCCAGTGACTGAGAAAATAAACTAAAATGCCTTCTGCTAACTTCTAACTAGGAAAAATAGGTTATCCAGTCAGGGAACCCCAACCAATATTGTGCTCGGTTTCTGACCAGTATTAACTACCAAGCCAGCACAATTGAAACAACAGAATTTTAGAATTTGATTTTTACGAGGGGTAGCCATGTTAGTCTGTGACTTAAAAAACAATAGCCTGCACCATCTAAGGGCATGTTTACACTACAGAGTTTTGTTGGAAAAAAATGGCCGTTTTTCCAACAAAACTTGAGAAATGTCCAAACTGCAATTGCATTCTTCTGCAAGAAAATCAAAAGAACAGAGGGATTTTTTTTGGCTTTGGTAATCCTCATTCTATGAAGAGGAAGCCTTTTTGCGAAAGAGCTCCCCATGTGTGGATGCGGAAGAGGGAGTTCTTTTGAAAAAGAGGAAAGAGGAAAAAGCACAGGTGCCCTGGTGGCCATTCCATCCATAGCAATCACAGCTTACATGTGAGAGAGCGTCCATTCAGTCTGGACGCTCTCTTTTGAAAAAGCCGATCGCTTTTTCGGTGCACTTTTGTAGTGTGGACACTCGCTTTTGGTAGACGTTTTTTCGGATGAGTTCTTCTGAAAAAAGCTTCTTCCGAAAGAAGCCTGCGATCTAGATGTAGCCTTAGAGACTAACAAAAAATGTAGATGGTATCATGAACTTTTGTGGGAACAACCCACTTCTTCAGATGAATGGAGTTAAGGGGTCCAGAGTACAAACATTTTTTGCTGTGCACTTTGCATAAGTGTTCAAACAACTAAAATATGTATTGATAACAAAATATTGTTGGAAAATTTCAGAATTTAGAAAAATTAATTCCGTGTCAAGGACTCTATAAAATGAAATATTTGACCAGTAAAACTAAACAATATCATTATTTTTACCCAGATGTAAATTTTATGTCAAATTAAGAATTATATATGCATGTCTCACAATAGTGCTTGATATTAAAAAGTGCTGCATTTGACACACAGGTACTGGAGTACAGATGGAGCAGTCAAATGGACATAATAGTTTATGGGCCAGTTCCTTACCTGCTGTGATTTAGTTCAGCTATGTTGACTTCTGGCTGAGAATATGGCCCTGTGTCTCTAAAAGAGATGATATAGACGACAAAATTATCAGTGATAAGGAAAGGTTTGTGAAACAGAGCAAAAGGACACTTTAGGAAACATTTAATTCTCTCCATTTCAAAAATCCAACTTTTAAAAGAAGTCCATTGCAGATGTACATGTCAGATCACAGTGTGCAGTCTGTGACTTTTGTTGCAGTGGTTCTTAATCAGGGGTTCAGGGCTTCTTGTGGGAGCAGTAAGCAGGTTTCAGGGAGTCTGCCAATCAGGGCCCATGTTACAATCATTGGGTCTTGGGGCAGAAAGATGAAACCACACTGCATGGGGCTGAAACCCCACCCAGGAGCCTGAACCATGCCACCCAGAGCTGAGGCCAAAGCCTGAACAACTTATCTTTGTACAGGCCCCTGTGCCATGGGGACCCAGGCAGCTGTATGCTTGCAAACCCCTAATGCTGTGTCTGGCTTTTATAGGCAGAAAACAAGTTGTTATGATGCTAGTGCACTGTGGAGTTTTTATACCATATTGGGGGAAAGAGAGTGTCAGAGAAAAGGTTGAGAACCCCTGCTCTATTGAATTAGACTCTAGAAACAAAATGCTTTTCCAGGCATTTAATCAATATATAACTATACTTCCACAGTCACTGGAAGAAGCTACCCCATTAGTGAGCATCCCCTTTGTGTATAGAAGTAAAAGAGCTTCTATCTGAGAGACATATTATTTGCATCTCACATTTGGCCTTTTTAACACTGCAACATTTAGGAACTGAGGGAAGGGAAGCAAATCTTGTCTTTTGTTACAGAGGAAAAATAAATTATTCAAGATTGTTGTTTGTTCTGAAACAAGATGGAGAAACATACTAATGCATATTTACGACAGAAATAAGATTAGAAAACAAAGGCA
This sequence comes from Apalone spinifera, assembly GCA_030068395.1. Lineage (NCBI taxonomy): Eukaryota > Metazoa > Chordata > Testudines > Trionychidae > Apalone > Apalone spinifera. The sequence continues at coordinate 62,583,672 of CM057846.1, read as the reverse complement.
TACACGGTTTGACAAACACAATAACAGTTGTTAGAGGAGCATAACTTACAAAAAATGGGGAGTGAAAGAACTGCTGAAACAATTGCTCATAAATGATTACTTAGTGGATTATGTACAGCCCAGAAAATGTTGAACCCTGGAGAAATAGTCTGACTCTGACATATGTTATTGCCTATTACCAAATCCCTATGTGGAGGAGTAAGTGATAATTAGGAAGACTGTTGAGGGAAAAAAAAGTTGGAGAATGGTCTTACACCAGAGAATTCTGACTTAATGTTAGGATTCTTCTATGTGTGGAATTTAGCTTTTGACAAAGGATCCTTGTAAAATATGATGATTTCACTTTGGGGGAGTTTATGCACAAATCAGTTGGCCTGGCTCGCGCCGGATCCCCAGCATTGCACACCAGCCTTTTAAAAGGTAGAGCCGCAACGGCTCCTCCACTGTGTCTCTCCTGCTTATCGACTAGTCAATTAGTTGATTAAACTAAATTTAACATCTCTAGTGGACGTGCCAGACTTCAATGGTGCCAGATTACAATGCCTGAAGATGAGTTCAGGGTGTGTTTGCTCTCCATAACCACCTTCCTTCCCTGCCACCTCTCCCCCTCCCTCACTCTCAAAACTATTTAGAAGATTTCATGCATGTTATTTGAACCCGAGAACCAGGCATGGGAAATGCCATTTCTTATGGAATGCAATGTTGTAGTTGTGTTGATCCGAGGATATTAGAGTGGTAAAGCATAGTCATAATACCGTGCTAGGCAGACTGGGGACCTTTCTGTGATACAGGTTTTTCCTGCTTCCTCTGCCATTCAATTTCCTAACAACTTCCATGACAAAATCAAAGTTTTATTCATAACTAAAGGATCAAGCTCATTTTTATATTAAAATCCACCTAACGGCTGGGTCTGTATCTTATGTGATCTAAATCTGTTTTTGTCCGGTAACAAATAGATTCAAAATAGAAGTTCATTAATACCCTGTGCTTACATTTTCATGCAAGTATTTACCAAACACACTAAGTGGGATATTAGCAATGTGCATGTATTTCTTAGAGTTACAAATTTTATCCCAATCTTTTCAAACTTGGTTGTGCAAATTTAGGTTCCCAAGTCTGCACGGAGGGACCTAGATAAAAGTGACTTGATTTTCTGTGGATTTAAGAACTCAGCATTTTAACTGAAGCCATTCGAAGTAGCAAATGTGCAACATCTCTGAAAACAAAGGTACACTTTTATTGGGTACCTAAATATAGATTTAGATGTTTGGGCTTACGGACCCTAATTTGTACATGTTGCGCTTAATCCATTTATTGTTATCACACTTGTGCATCAGTAATACTGTAGTACTGCAATTACATTCTAATATTAATCCTTTGAAAAATGCTAAGGCAAGACTGGCTTTTCAGTCTTCCCTGTGTAGCTGCACTGCCTCATGATTAATGCAGAAGCTTGCTAACAGATGATAGTAGTTTGTTACAGGTCTATACCAGTAACAGGTTGGTGGACTCCTTCCACTAACCCATGAGTTAGAGGTGCAACTAAGGGTTGCACATTTCCTCCAGTTTGTTTAAGCCAAGGAAGAATGAACAGACAACTTCCAACTTAACCCAGTAACAAGGTTTCTAGAGGCTACATCAGGGTATGGGAAGGATTTCATTCTCCCTTATGTTCTTGCACAGTCACACAGTCCAGACCAGAACCTGTCTATACATTTTAATAAAAAGAAGACATGAATAATAGATAGCTTGAACGAGATCCTCTGTTGGTTATTTTCCACTTACAGAATGAGACATTTCTAATAATAAATGATGTTAAATGCTAGGTCTCCAAACTAACATTGCAACACCTATGTAGGCAGTGAGAAACTGAACCAAGTTTGAAAATGTTGTTCCCATGTAACTACTTAAGTCTATAGAATAAGTCTATGACCTAAGCCCCGTTGCTCTCAATGGAAGATTATATTTTAAAAAGAAATCAGGTAAATAAAAGTATATATGCAAAGGATGCTTTCAGTTTGCCAGTAACAGGGCTGTTTTACAGAGACACAGAAAGATGTAAATGAAGTGGTTGATGTTGATTTGCTAATGTTACCAATGAATGAAAGGCCACATTAAAATTCATTTCATGTCCAAAAGGTTAAGGAACGATATAGTATACCTGAAGAATTGTTTCTTGCATGTTCTACTATATATGTGTGTATAATAAATGTGGCTCTGTCATGTCCCTACAATGTAAGGACATGATAGAGCTACATTTTAGCTGTTTAGAATACACATATAGACTACATAAAATAATGTAGTCATGTATTTATCAAAGTGAAATGACCATCTGTTACGGTAGGAAAAAAAGACATTCATTCACAATACTACCCTTGTAACTTTTAAGATGCATATTATAATTATTATTTGTATCCACACAGAAGTTGAACAGCTTGCCACATCTCTAAAGAATTTGTTTGCTACCATCATAACTTTCTGATGTTTATTAATTCATTTTGGATAATTTTATTAAAATATGTAAATTACATTCATTTTGGGATAATGTATATTAAATTCCATTTGATCTTTAAAATTATTTTTATTTTCATATTCTTTTCCTTGAGATAATTAGTAGCTAATTCTTTAGTTGCACTTGCAAATTTATTTCCTCTGTGATTTGTTTTTAAAGAGATCTGCTTGGTACCTTTTTCTGGTTTTGTCCCCTCCTCCCCTTCCCAAGCTGTAGATGTTGATAACACACAAGAACATGTGATTTCTTTTCATACAGGTATAATATCTGTAGAGATCTGATTTGTTAAACTACATTATAATGTAGCAATAAAGGCTGCAAATCCTATTCCTATTATTTTAAATGGAGTATTTCAAACAGTTAAGGATTAGATTGTTGATACACGTTGGTGTCTGTATTGTAAAAGGAGAGTTTCACATTGTGTAGCTATAGGGTATATATGTTTCTTTGGAGTAAAGCAAAGATGTTTGTTCTTACAAAAGACAAAATATTATGTCCAGCAAATACCATATTGGCTCAAACCATGGGTCAGTTTATCCCACTCTCCTGCCTCTGAAAGTGTTTGCTATCAAATACTTTAGACAAAGATGTGAGAAACCGGCTTAAAGGCAAGCTTGCCCCTTGGTTAAACTTGCCCCGCAGGAAAGTTTCTTAACTCCTAGCAGTTAGAATATGGCATATGCACTGAAACATAAAGGTTTGTATATTATTTTCTAATGTGTCTAATGTCAGTAGGGTTGCCAGGTGTCCGGTATTCTACCAGACAGTCCAGTTTTTGTGCCCTCTGTCTGGTAAAAAATTCAGAAAATACCAGACATGTGCAATGTCCGGTATTTTCTGTTTTTCCAGCTGGGCGCCAGATGGAAGCCTGGCAGGGGCTGGGGGAGTGGCTGGAAGGGGGGGGGGCATAATTGTCCCTGGGAGCCTGTGGTTGCGTGCAGAAGCCTGGTGGGGGGACTGAAGAAAGATATAGGAGCATGCTCCAGTACTGTTCACTCACTGGGGCTTCTGGCACTGGAAGAGTGTCTCCAGCATCTCAAAAGAAATAGAATGTACCTCTGTCAAAGTGTATAATGTATGGGACATAATGTGTGACACTGATGCAAAATGATGATTGCCTGAAATTATTCAAAAATACTATGGAATCCCCTTACTATGGATCTAGGAATCCTGTCTGCTAGAAAATGCATTTTCCTCAAACTTTGTCACCAAGTTTAGTGCACTTTCAAAGTACACTTAATGCTGAAATTACAATCTTAAAAATAATCTTACAATGTGTGCAACCTTACTCAGAAATAAAAAGAAAAGTTGAGAAGCTGCATGGGGTACACTAAGAGGAAGGAATATTAACTGTAATGAAATGGCACTGCAGCTATTGTGGGCCACCTACCTACCAGCTGCTTGACAATGCTTCCAGGCATGCTAAAAATATGGCATTTCCCTCCCAGCAACTACTACTTTTGATATCCCACTGAGGAAAGGTGAGAGAGAAATATTGTCTCTTCCAAAGTGCTTTTGTGTGGCAGTCCTGCTGTGCTTTCTTAGATGCCTGCCACAAATAAGTAACCCCCATCAAACTTCCTGTTCATATAAAAAACACAGTAAATAAATGCAGAATGACTGGCAGGTTTTTTTTCTTTTAGCTTCTCTCTCTCTTCTGCATGAACCAGGGTCTTTATGTAAACGCCAGCTACTGGAATTTGTGGTATTCTGCTAGTTCAGGCAACCTACTGAGAGAAGTACACAAAGTGTTATAGGAATGTTGAATATGGGAAAACTGTTCAGTGCATGTTTTGTCCTAATATAGATATTTTATTTAAATCCTGGGATAAATTATTTAAAATATTTAAAGTCAAAACATATGTTCAGTATATTGCAATGTATTTGTATTACAGACGCACTGAGATCAGGACCTTATGGTAGGTACTATAGAAAAATGAGTCACCTATAGTAATTATCTCAGAGTCCAGCCAATCCACAAGCCAGGATTTATCCAGGTGACCCTAAAGTAGGTTCCTAGCTTCCTTGTCGGGAATATTGCTAGCTGTTTGGTGGCTCTGGTGATGAAGTATGGTCCTCTCACCCATAAAGCTTATAGTCTAAACAGGGAAGAGGGACAGCAGGTGGATGAGAATAAGATAGTGAGACAGAAATGCACTAATATCAAAGACCATATTTTTCAAATGTCCTTAGCACTCAGCCGCTCTCACTGGAAACCCTGTAATAAATATTACAAAAGAGCTTAATAAATAACATATGGCTTTTAAAAAAATTGATTTAGTTCAGTGCCATAATGCAAGCTGGTTTTAAAAATCTAGCTTCTACGTGATTTACCTCGAATCCTGCAGGGAATTTGCAGCAGAGCCACATATTGAACCCAGCTCTTTCATATTCGAGGCTAGTGACTTAGCACAAGTCCATCGCTCTCAGAAGGGTGATATAGAGCATCTCTAATTTCCTTTCCCGCTCCCACCCAATAATTTATAACTATTTCATAATAGAAAATCCAATCACCCTAATTAGAGTCACTTTTGTTGGTTTGGTGTGGAACATGTCCGGTGATAAAACACATAGAGGGTTACTGAATTAAATCTTTTACCTTAAATGTGGTCATACTTTGAGAAGACAGTTCAATGAGTTCATCCTTCAGAGTGCTTTCTGAAGGAGCTATTGATATTGAATGAGAGTAAAGAAGTCAGAGCCAATAGTCAGGGCACTAGTCTAGGTGTTAGAGAGCTGGGTTCTATTCCCTGCTCTACCTCAGAATTAGTAGATCAAGTTACTTAGCCTCTCTGAGGCTACGTCTTCCACTTACTGAGGCATGTAGACTATAGGTATGGCAAATCCCTCCCCCCTTTGCACAGGTATCCATGGGAATGTAGGCCATGAGGTGCTATGTAGATGAATAAAAACACAGCATAACGTTAAGGTGTGTATCCTACCAATCTTTCTCTATGCCCAACCGTGCTCTCATGTCTACACTGCTATTTTTAGCCAATGAATGTCCCATTGTGTTTCCACCAATGGAGTCCTCTGGTGGAGCCTTTCCTCAACCAGAGGAGCCTTTCCCCAGTGCACTGATTCACTCCAGCAGTGGAGAGAGACTCTGCCAGACCTTTTTACTGTCAAGTGTGGATTTTACACACTATAGTGTGGATCTGCCTGCTTTTCTCTGAAGTGTGTAGCTACGCACACCCTACACGCAGTTTCCAGCATACACAATGCCTGAGGCTCAGCTTCCTCTCAGTAAAAACAGAGATAATAGTAATATTTCCCTCCTGAAAGGCAGGTTGTGAGGATCTGCATATTAAAGATTATGAGCCTCTCAAATACTATGGGGATGTTACTTAGACAGTGAGATATGCAATGGTGCTGAGAGCCAGAGCAGTGTGTTGTCATGGAGCGGGGCGGGGGGAGAACTTAGGGTTAGGGACCCTTGTAAAATAAATATTGTGTGTAAGTAAACACTCTCTTTTATACAACATTGAATATTTTAGTTCTACAAAAATTGACCTAGTAATTAGCACCCAGTAATGGCGTAAGGCCCATTGTGTCTTGAACATAGGCCTACCCAGCAGTTGATATCTCTATACTGCCACCCAGTAATAGCTACATCCAGCTTGTCTTCCACTACCCACAATTCACTGAGGACGCAGCTCATGTGAAGTCCCACATCAAGGGCTCTGGCAGGCAGCACCCTCATGGCTGCTGATTGGCTCCCTCTCTGGTAAAATACAAAGATAGGTGTTCCAAGAGGTACAGGCAACAGTGTGGCTCTTGTGTCGCTGCCACAACTATTCCTGCTCTGGGATTCTGAAACCTGACTTGAACTCTGACATCATTTGACCCCAGTCTGAAACTTGACTCTGGTGTTCTGGCCCTCAGGTTTGACCTTGCTCTCCTGCCGACAAAGCAAAAGCTGCTTGTGGGGGCTAGAAGTATTTTGTCAGCAAAAGTGCCGACAAACAGCATTCACACTTGCCAGCTTTTAGAAATAGGGCTGTTTCGACATAGCCTTGCCGCTAAAAGCTGTCTCGGGTAGACATACCCTTAGTTCCATCTCAACTGCCTATATTTCATCAAAACCCCAGTATCTTTTCTAGCTCTATGTTCAGTAGGATAATTACCAGGTCCCCTTTTCTGCAAGATGTAGCTCTAATAGTATTTTTTGAAAAGTTCATCTTCTCTCATCCGTGCTTCTGATAGTCCCACTCTTTCCCCTCCCCACTCACTTTCCACCTCCAGAATTTTCTTTTGTTGTGCTTCATCTCTTCCCTTTCTTTTCCCAGCACCCTGTATAAGAGAGCATATTTAAGGCAAACAGTATACTACTATCATTTGTAACTGAATAAAATTGTGTTAATGTCAAACTGAATTTTATTTAGTTTCTTGATATTTTCTAGAGCAGAAATTTGAGAGATAAAACAAAAAGGATAGAGATCTGTCATTTTCTTTGTGAAATGAAATTCATTACTTTCTTTTCTCTAGTCATCCCACCTCCTCTTTCCTCCAATTCCCCTTTTCTGTTTCTGCATTTCACAGTATTATCTGAGCAGCATTGGTTGCAGCTGCTGAATGTAATTCAACCTCCTCTCTTCTTGAATATAAATATTCTTTCATTTGTAGTATTAGTGTAAGAATATCTATTGTACATACCTTTCTTCATACTTTTGAGATCTGTAACAGCCATTAAAAAACAGTAAGAGTAACAACAAAAATGCTGCTATGGTAAACAGAGTACAAGTGGTGATTACAGGCAAAAATACATCTTTAAACATTGGAAATCAAATCCCAGAAAATAAAAACATGAAGGAGCATACATTCTGGCAAGTCCAGTAAAAAAGTATAATTAGGCAGGCCAAAAATGAATTTGAAGAAAAACTAATCAAAGCCTGTTGATCTCATTGCTAGTGGATATTGTGAAGACCAAAATTATACCTGGATTCCAAAAAGAATTAGATAAATTCAAGGAAGATAGATCCATCAACAAGTCTTAGCTAAGATAGTCAGGAATGCAGTAACATGCTTTGGGAGTTTCTAGAATTCTAACAGTTATAAGCTGTGGGACTTGATGGCAGGGGATGGCTCACTTGAAAATACCCTTTTCTGTTAATTTCCTCTGAAACATCTAGCATCAGCAGGGCTGCCAACAGGGGGGAGCTAACAGGGCTGCCAGCAGGGGGAGGGGGCTGAGTTGCCTTGGGTACAACAATTTAAACAGGTCTGGGGCTCCTGGATGCCCCCACCACTCTTACTGTGGCAACAGCCGAAGCTCTGGGCTTTTTAAATTGCTACGGGAGCCCCCGGTGCTATGGGTAGGGAAGAACTGAAGTGCTGGCTGGTGGAAGCAAGCTCCAGCCCCTCCCCTTCCACCCATTCCCCACCCCCTCTGCCCCCCCATTCCATTGGCCCTGGTCTGCCCCCTGCCTTGCCCAACGGCTCGGAAATTCTTTTGGAAGCCCTAGGAAGCAGCCACTGTAGGGTTAGCTGGATCTTTGGTTTGTCCCAGTATGGCTGATCTTATGTTCTTGGTTAAAGGATGACCCATTTTGGAGTAGTTTGTAAAATATTTCCAATCTTTAATTCACTACTTGTTACAATAGATGAGTAATAGTCTCCAAACTCAGTCCTACTATCCAATAGGTTATGCTGACAGTGTCATGTGCCGAGCCCTTGGGCAAGGATTGGGTGGCTCGTGGTCAATGGAATGGGGGGAGGGAGGTTGGGCAGAAGGGGCGGGGCTGGAGCAATTTCTGACTTTGTAAAATAGAAGCCATTGCATGCTGATATAGCAAAGGGCTGCACCAAATTTTTTGGCCAAAATGCTCAGACTTTGTTGGGCACCTAAATTCTTTCTTGGCATCTAAACAGAAGTGGCAAATCTGTCTGTTTTGATTTGGAGCTTAACTGTTTACATGTAGGTTTGGTCCTTTACACCAGGGTATTTTTCTAAAATCTATTTTTTTTCAATTTGAGGTCCTAAAAATATTGTAATCTTGTTGCAACAGGAACTATCTCTTGCTATTTGTTTGTGCAATGCCTGCCATTGATGCTGGGTAGAGCCTCTAGTAGCTGCCATTATACAATACTGAATAAAATGGTTTTAGTCCAATTGTTCATTTTTGTGTTTTGCCTAGAGGGCTAAAAAAAGTATGCAGCTAAGATAGTGGTATTAACCTTCTCTTAACCCCCTATGGTTACAAAGCATAAGTTGTGTGTATGTAGTCATGCAAAAATCAATCAGATTGGGTTGGTTTTTTTTTAAAAAAGTAGATATGATTATCATGAAGCTTCCTAGTTTACATCATGGGTGGTCAATTATTATATAACTCTCATTCATTTTAGTGATGGTAACTTCACTCCAGGTTGCTTTTCCAATTTTGTTTGTGTGACACTTGGGTTGCCCAGCCAGCATATTTATTTTATGGAGTTTGCTAAATTGCCCACAATGTTTTTACAATTGAACATTTTCTTGACAGTTATTTATTATATTTCAGATAGCAGAGTAGTTATGACTGCTGTCCACAGTGTGTAACAGGTTCTTGCTGGGTATAATGGACAGGGGCCTCATTCATTTTACCTCAGGCTTATAAACATAGAAAAGGAATGAAGGAATGACTGAGTTCAATTATAGAAAATAACCCAGATAAGCTTATAAGAGTATGAAATTTTAATATGAGCCACAGGTAATATTTTGAATAAGAGATAGATGGTTATTAATATACTCACTACCTCTATCTTGCAGAGTTTGTATGCACATGCATTCCCTTTTATCTGTATATCCAGCAAGAGCATCTTTCGCAGAAACTTTAACTCTAGCATTTAGGAAATGAAAGAAATTCCTTCTTACACACATTTCAGTACCGCACAACTAATCATTTTACGTACATACTCAGAATAAAAAGGATGCAAAGTCCACCTTATGGAGCATGGGGCATACCAGCAGAATTCCCCCTCTAGCTTATTTTTTTAGACCTGCTTTCCAATAGCCATTCCCTCCATCACAGCTTACCAGAAAGCACTAGCAAATATGATCATTTGTTTCAGCAGAGCAGATTAAAAAGTCAAGGGCCAGAGTCTCAGCCAGTCTAAATCAGTATAGGTTATCAGAGACAGAATACTGGAATAGGTGGTTCACAGGAACAGAGCTAGATGAGTACAGTTGTGCTAGTTTGAACAATGCTCGTTTGGGCCAGCCAGGTACTCACCCTTTATTGTTTCCAGCACTTCTGGGAAATAATTCCCAGTTACCAATGTAAGAAGTGGTTGCTTCTAAAAGTAGGTGAGGTTGTGAAACACTTTACCGCATAACTTAATCAATGTGCACAGCCATAGCCGTGCAGGATTTTGAAGGCATGCCATGCCTTTTGTAGTGCACTTCAGCAGCCTGCTGAGTGGAATTTGATATAATTTTACAAACCTGCAGAAAAGAAACATAAAGGATGCAGTGCGCTTTGTCATGACATCAAGGTTTCATAAACCAAAGGTTGAAACTGCAATTTAATAGACTGTAATAGGTCAAAGGGATAAACAAGTGCAGATTCTTATGACTGCGTGGTGCCTGGGTCTTTGCATGCATTTTCCTGTGTAGAATCAGTTCCCCAGTGAAATTACTTATTGAACACACAGACTTATTTATATGCATTTTAGATGAAAGAAAATAAGTGTCCCAGCTTTGACTGTCACAGATATTCAAGAAGAAAGTGCAAGAAGGGTGGTGAGAACTGCAAGGGAAAGGGGAGACTAGTGCCCACTGTTATGTCCCCCCATGCTTATAAAAATTGGCTCATGAGCATAATTCAAAGACGTTTTATGCAAAATAGGCCACGTAACACGTCAATTTTACAGGTATAAACTGCTGAATCTGTATATTCTATTTTTGTGCATGTATTACTCCTTGTATGTGAAGTTAGAAATATGATGTGAAGATCTGTTTATAATTCTAAATGTGCTAATGCGGGCCATTACTGATACCCAGGATATTGAATGGCTCATGATCAAATCAATGACCTATGAATAATCTCGTTTGTTCTGTAAGCCCCAACTGAGGTTGGTCCTAGACAAGTGACCATGCCACCTGACACTGGAATCCATTTTGAAGCTGGTATTTTTCCTTTGTGAAAAACACTTTTGTTTGTTATCAAACTCAGTGCAAATAATTGTGCCCTGGGAGAGGGGAGCATCTACTCTGCATATCTCTCTCTCATTGATAAAGAGGGCGGACCTCCTATCAGTTTTCTCTGTGTAAAACTTTTACAGAGTAGGATGGATTTACTTGGGATTTTGGTTGGTTTCCTGAGGGCATGAGTGGCATGATCACCATACCAGATGACAACCCTAAGGGGACTCTTCATTCAACCCATCATACCCTCAACAATCAAAATGTTGTTAGGGGCTCTGCCCCATGTAAATTCATACACACAAGGGGAGTAAGGGACTGACGTGTCTGCCATGGTGCCCAGGATCAGATTAGTGAGCAGGAAATGGGAACCGTAGAGGCTGGAATACACTTGGGAGCTGATGGAAATCCCTGGAATTGTCTCCTCAGCCTCGAGCCAGCTGCTCTACTCCCCTGGAGTCAGTGCCTCCCCTCATTCCCAATCCTACCCCTCCACCCCCCATACGCAGGGTAGTTCCCCCTTCCTTTGAGAAACTCTGAATGGACAATTATGCATCACCTACCCATAAGTGGAATTTTTATCTTACTCTTGTCAATGAGAGGTTGGCTTTTGCGCTAAAGCAACAAAGGTTTATATCCCAGCACTATTATTCATTCAGTCTGTCTGATGTAACTGTGGTTCTAGGAATACTGGATATCAACCCTTCAAGACCTTTAATTCCATTCTGTTACTCTTCTCTAAATTCCTTCCAGTGTATTACCCTCTCACTGGTGCTCTGGTTCCCATTACTGTGGTGATGTAATGGAATTTTATTATTCCTAGATATGTCATATGATGACTGTGTAAGCAGCCTCAATTGGCGCTATGTTGCACTTTAAAAGACTGTCTAATTTGATAAATATTATTGCCTCCCATTGAATGTGTTCTTCGTGACCATTCTGTAGATGTATTAGCCTACATTTTTCTAGGATGAGGCTATTTTCTTTTTCTTTCTGTCTTGACATTTTGGCTTAGAATGTAACAAAGATTAAGATATTTAAAATGTGCCCATGCAGGGAGGTAAGGGGTAGAAGTGTCAAAAAGCATTCAGTATGAGTATAACCAGCAGAGAGAGGATGTGTTAGAACAGTGTGATTTGAAACAAGTCCATTCCCCATTCTGAGATGGAGTGGGAGGAGACGACTAATGCTTTTTATGACTTTTTACAGACTAACTCGGTTATCTCTCTAAAGCTTATCTACTCACTGTCTCTCTTTTTTTTTTTTCTTCCTCCCCTCCTTTTTCTTCTCTCCTCCCCCCGCTCTCCCACCCTGCCCCTTCCCTTATTTATTCTTGGATCTGGACTTCTTACACTCCGGTCATCTGAAGAAGTGGGTTGTGCCCATGAAAGATCATGATACCATCTACATGTTTTGTTAGCCTACTAGACTATTTGTTGTTTTTTTCAAGTTTTTCCTATTACAGCCTAACTCGGCTACCCCTCTGAATCTTTTTATGATGACACTCCTCAGTGGAGAGTGGTGTGATATAGGTGTCCTGCAAACTCACCTATAGAGACCAAAGAAGGCAGCAGACATGTAGGGTTATCTTTGGGGCCTCTTCTGATTATGGCGGCAACTTTTCACAATCCTTGCTTACCTGGCTCCAAGATTCATCACTTACTTTGAGTAACAAACCCAAGAGTCTAAGGGATAATGATAATGACATGAGACTTAGTTTTATATAGGGATTTTCATCTGTAGATCTCAAAATGCCCTGACAAAGGAGTGGTCAGTATCGTTGTCCCTAGTTTATAGATAGAGAAACTGAGGCACAGAGAGTTGGAGTGATTTGTTGAAAGTCATGCAAAAGATCTGTCCTAGTCCCATTCTCTGCCCAATAAGTTACACTGCTCTTCAAAGAAAAGTGCAGGGTCTTGAACAGAGCTCCAGAGCAGATCACCAGGACTCCAAGTGTGGAACTGAAGCAGAGGGCCAACTGCACAACTCTGGCCTAAACCTGGCCATGCTGCATCACTCCCACACCTTTAGTTCCCAGGGTATGCAGAAAGCCATTGACAAGGGCAGCCAGAGATCAACGGTTAAACGACCAAAGCCAGCCAGCCAGCCAGCTAGGAGTGAACAGCCCAGCCAAAGAATCCCTCAACCGATGGGTAGGAAGTAGCCAGTTCTGCTTCTCAGCACAGGAGAGGCACTAACCACAACAAAGAACAACTCATGAAGTTCTGGACATAGAACAACAAGGGCAGAATCTTAAGGAGCCACCAAATTTACTTGGACATCCCAGGGACATGTTAGAGACTGCCAGGAGCATGGCAATTTCTTAGGCTCTGTTTGTACTATGCATTGCTCTCCTAGTGCATTCCCCTACATAAGGTATCTTTATTTAGGTTTTGTCAAAAGACTAGGAATTTACCCAACGTATGGGAGAACAAGCTTTTAACTACAGGTTGAATGATAACTTTTTCCAGTGTTCTGTCAAGTAATAAATTAACCTTAATGTGATAGTCCTAGTTATTCTGTTCAACTTTTTAAAAGATTCACACACCTTTACAGACTGGATTCAGTAATAAGAAGTTTGTTTCAGATAAAATGGAAGCCATAACGAAACTTTCCAATTTTGGTTTTTGCAAAATTGAAATCTGACTGAAAATGTGTCCAAAAATGGAACACAATCCATTTTCTATTTGAGAGGTTAGGGAAACAATAGAATTTGTATCTTCCCACTTCCCCATCCCTCTGCTCCACCGTCCTTCTGACTCCCAGATATTGAGATGGTTTTAGTTAAATAGACCTGGGTCTTTTGGCTTTGAAAATATTTTTTCTTGTTATATATCTGCCTACTGAAAATGGACATGGTTCCATTTAACAAGCCCTGAATAAGGCTTCAGAATCTCCATATGAGGTGACAGTACATCATCTAATTGCAGATCAGTATGACCCCAGCCACTAATGACATTTTATGGAATAAAATCCCACTAAAATCTCATTATTCCTAAGACTGACATAAGACATTGAATATCCTGAATCACTTTTGGGGGGGTCATACTTGTCCTAGTAGAAAACTAATTGTCTTGCTTAGATATAAATAAGCATTACTACTTCTGATTTGAAATTTCCATTGTGCATTTATCTACTATACTTCCATTGGCCTTTATGATTAATTTAAAATGAAATGAACTATTTTAAAATAAATATTAAAACGTCTGGAATTCCCTCATGCGTACATGTGTTGGGTGGAATATTGCAAAACATTTATTAATCAGTCTTTTTTACTGCTGCTTACTATAACCTCATTTAAGGCTATTATTTTTTCTCTATATTGCTTACTGCCTATGATGAAACCTCAAAACTTTAAATCAGAAGAGGAATGCAGCTTCCTGCCAGCTTTTGGGTTAAGTTAATTCATCAAGCACATGCAAGAAACAAAAAACCCCAAGACTATAGGTTATAGGTTTGACAAACCTTTCTAATCACTTATTGACAGTGTGTTCCTTTAGGCTATGTCTACACTACGTGTTTTGTTGGAAGAGGAAATGCAAATGAAGCGCTGATTAGCATTTTCTCATGTTTCATTTGCGTAATCTATTCTGATCCATTTTTGCGCAGAAACATGCAGTGTGGACATCTCCATTTTGCACAAAAACCCCTTTTTGCACAAGATCCTTATGCCTCTCCAGACAAAACACATATTGTATACATAGCCCTAGTATGAAATTCATCCTATGGAGGCGGGCCACCTTTAGTTTTTTTTCTCTACACAGGGATGAATCCCAGTCTTAACGAATTAGAATTTTTGTAGTTTTTAAAGTATTTCAGTTAACCCTTTGGCCAAATGTTTCTGCCTCTTTTATAGCGGATGAAAATTAAGATTAACTGTATAGTCCCAGGATATTTACATAGTCTTTGTGAAATGCCTTTTCTTTCCTTGTCCACTTTTCTCCCCTATATTAACAGTGGGAACTGTGTATACCTCCCAGTCTTTCCTCAGTCTGATCCTATCTGGGTTTACATAAATTTCAAAGAAAATCATCTTTATGCTCTTGCTATTCTCTTGTTTCTATCCTGCTTTAGCTGTAAGACAGTACATTTAGCCTTTATGAAGATAAATATGCTTGTCATATATCTTATACTTCTCTTGGTGTGAATTCAGTGTTTTTACTGAGGTGGACATTCCTCTACCTTGTACATATTAATTTTGGAGGTTTACCTAACATCTGTTTGGTCTTTCCACTATACATAATACATATTTTATATTACAGTATGGAGAAATATTAAACTATTATTGCATCTTTTGTTGATGCAAATGGATTTGTCACAGGAGGTGATTTCCATTGGGTGACAGGAAGCATAATTGTCATGTCTCAATAAACAGAGGATCAACTAAATCCACTAAATAAAAGAAAAAGCAAACTAATTCTATATTCATAGAAAACTCATCAAGTGACTAACACTGAATCTAGTCACTTAAGTGAGCCACAGCATGAAATCTTCATGCGTTTTATATTGTTCCTCTCAAACGACTTTTAGAGTTCATTCAGAGCAATATTATTGCCCTAGCATATGAAGCAAACCTTTCGGTGCAATGGTTTCACTTCTGCTTCCTCTTTCAGCCACACACGTTGGCTCTAAAACTCGTATATTATTTAATTGTTGTTGCTCTTTTGCTTATTAGAACATACAAGAACGCCAATTCTGCAATTTCCAATCTGCCCCAATTCACTTTCTCTCTCTGCTACATTTATCATACTATGCAAAGAGTACATTTATTAACACACCCTAAACAAACACAAAACATAGATGACACTGTAGCTATCATTTCCAAACCATAATCTGGTTTTATGGTAGTTAACTTTGTGATCAAACCCATAAATTAGTATAAGAACTGTCATCTTTAAAAGGTTTTTTTCCTCAGTAGGGGATATTAATCCTACTTCTGGGATTCTGTCTGTAGCCCTGGATTTAAATAAAGGTGACACAGAGCTAAATACAGAGAGATTAGAATTGAAATGCATGATACCTTAGTATCTGTTCCTACCTCCAAATACTAGGATGAGAATACCCTGTGGAAATGTAACACCTTCAAACCACATCATGACACTCCTGAAAGCACTGACTCTGAAAGCTTCCATGAATCTTGCCAACCATCCTGCAATTCTTTTTTTCTTGAGTTTGCCTTTATAACTGAACCCTTTCCTGTCCCCTCTGTTGGGAATGTTGGAGCATTTGCACTGCCAATTCAGTAGTTGTTATTAAATAATGCAACCAATAATGATATATTGAAGAGGAGTGTATCCCTTCTTTTTTGCTATTCATATTTCTAGTGTTGTAGCTCCATTTCCCCGGAGGAAAAAACGGTTTGCTGAAAATGTCCTTTTCAGAGGGTATGTCTAAACTTAAATTACATCCACACTGCAATCGTGTTCTTTTGGAAAAAAAAATCAAAAGAACAGAGGGCATTTTCCAACATTGGTAAACCTCTTTCTCCAAGGAAGAAGCCTTTTTCTGAAAGAGTTTTGTGTGGACATGCTCTTTCGGAAGAAGTTTTTTTGGAAGATCTCTTCGGCTGTGTCTAGACTGGCACGATCTTGTGCCAGAGCTATGCAAATGAGGCTCGGGGTGGAATATTGCTGAGCCTCATTTGCATAGCTAATGAGCCGCCATTTTCACGGAAGAGGCTCTTGCGCAAGATGGGGCTGTCTATGCTGCCCCTTCTTGCACAAGAAAAACCCTCTTGTGCAAAGCCGTTATGCTGATTATTTTCAGGCATAACGGCTTTGCACAAGAGGGTTTTTCTTGCGCAAGAAGGGGCAGCATAGACAGCCCCATCTTGTGCAAGAGCCTCTTCTGCGAAAATGGCGGCTCATTAGCTATGCAAATGAGGCTCGACGATATTCTGCGCCGAGCCTCATTTGTATAGCTCTGGTGCAAGATTGCGCCAGTCTAGACACAGCCTTCCAGAAAAGCTTCTTCTGAAAGAAGCCTGCAGTCTAGACATAGCCAGACTGACAAACAATTTTGATTCTTAACTGCATCAGTAAAAAGTGAAGCTTTTTGCCCTGTTCAAAATGGTCAGACTTTTTAGACTTACACTGCCTCTTTCTTCCCCCTATATTATAGTTGGCTTACGTTTCCCACAGTTACAAAGTTTGTTTATACAAACCAGTTATAACCATCTTTGGCTGCCAGGTGAGAAAGCATGCTGCCTCAACGACCTCAGCTAAGAATATTGACCAGAGATGTGCTGACCCAATATTAGTTACACAGTTTGAGGTTCTTTGCTCATCGCACCTTTGCTCCATGACTATTTGGAGACTGCTGTATTCTTTGCTGACTTAAAATGTGTGTCTTGGATTTCAGCTTCAGGGATCTTCTCTTAATGCCATAGTTCTCATTAACATTTCTGGTAAGTACTTTCATGCAAAACTGAGAGACAGGACTGCATTGACACATGCACTTCTGCCCTCTTGCCATTTGCAGAAGGAAATATTTTCCATACCTAGAGTCATCTTGTTGCCTGGGAAATTATGCGGATTTCTTCATCATGATAGAGGAGTGGCCAGGCTAAATCTGAGTGGCATTGTGACCTCATGTGCCAGGTTGCAATGCCATTCACTCAAGCAAGTGAAGTTCTTTCAGTCAAACACAAATCCCATTTGCCTGTGTAATAAAACTTGGCCCTCGGAGAGAAGAATATACCAGTTAGTAGGGTGATGGCTTTTCAGACCTCATCAGTTTCATTGGGATCACTTTGCACTTGTCTATTGGGGAAACACCTCACAGTAGAGAATCCTCCAGTACTCCACAACCATTGGAATGGCTCTTACATCACACTACCTCCCTGTGAAAGTGTAGAGCTGTGCATTTGGGGAATGGCTGGCATTCTTCTGAAAAAGACAGAGAAGTTTGGTGCACAGAAAGTTCAGAATCAGAGGACTGGAAAGGTTTAAGGTCACCTCTGCACCCCTTTCCTGTGATACATATTGTGTATTTCCTTGCTTCCACTGAAAATCATGGCCTTTGAGTCCATTCCTGTACACTGAGCTATGTAGAATAAAGAGGGGAAAAAAATTCCCTACAGCTATATTTATAGAAAGGATATACCTAAAAGTAACTGCAGAACATTTATTCTAGAGAGAGAGACAAATGCTGCTCAGATTGTTAGTAAAATAGTCTCATTGTGCTACAGCTCCTTCCCATCGAATGTTTGCAAGGTACTTTTGACATAGTTGCCAAGTGCTGAAATCATTGTCAAATCAGCTTGTAAAATATAGTCCTGAAAATATTTTTCTCCATTGGTGATAGGTAGCAGCTATTCAATAGTAAGAATACTTATATATATTGCATGCATGTTAATGCCACTGATTACATTAATAAGTTATGCAAGATTTGCCTGTAAGAAATTCTGGGGAAAAATACAGCTCATAAATACACATGCAAAACTTTTGTTGGGAGCAGTATACCTTCAAGGGACCAGTCTGGACCTGGGTAAATAATCTGAGTTAATGATATTAATTCAGTCAGTATTTTGTTTTGAGTAGAGAGTAAGCAAACATTTGACTTCCACTGCAAATGTAATGTACCGAAGCCAACCTTCGAACCTGTAATTTCTTATGAGCGAGATTGGCAATGTTTTCATCGTTCTACAACTGCTCCCATCCATAAAGTGCTTACTGCACAGTTGGCACTATAGTAGTCAATAAGTACATCTGTTACTTACTTGTTTTATCTATTAATGATTTTATTGATGGTGTATATTGTCTTCAAAATGTTTTCCTAAATTATGTATTATACACAATTGAAGACTCTACTCATAAAAATTATGCTTGGGCTATTTTCAAGAAATAATTCATGTTTAATTTAAGATCAGTAAAAAACCTTGTACTCTTACCAGGTAATATGTGTTTTCCCATTTGTTAAATCTTCTATTCACAAGTTGATATGAATCAGTTTTGCCTCAAGACAACAGCTGCTTAAATAAAAACACATTGTGTGGCTTTTACATGGTGTATTTTCTTTATTGATGAAGGGAAATTCACACTGTGACTATTCAGTATCACACACATTGTGCTAATGTAACTCCTTGTTTGGTGCAAGCTATGCATCTTTTTCTAATGGATGAGCCACAGAGATTCTTACAGAGAATGGATATAGTACATTCAGGTACTGAAGTTGCTAGCTCTTTAGCTAATACGATAAAAGATTATGCTATTAGTGCTGACGTTCCCAGGTACTATTTGTAGTGATGGCTAGATCTGGCAGAAAAATGGAATTTCCACACCATGGGTAACACATTGTACATTCCCGGGCAACATTTTCTTTCGGTTGAATCAGCATTTGCAGACAGAAAACTGGCTTACTTGGAGTTTGAATGGCTGTGAATTTCAGGCACTCAGGAGAGCCTTATTCTCATGGGGAGAAGTATGTAGTTTCCCATTTAGTGTGTGCTATGAATACCTCATAAGAATGGTCCTATGTGGTTGGACCATGGCTGAGCAATAGATGATGCAAGTCTACGATGGCTGGCAACTAATGGAATGACTCCTTTAGTTCAGGAAGTTAGTAGTTCATTCTTCTGGTTCTGAAAGTCCCAGATTCAGTCCCCAGTGAGAACTTACAGTGGTGCTTGTACTAGACCCTGCAGTACCTTTTGCTTTGTGACTTCAGAGAGATAAAGTAACCTATTTAGAAAAGGCTGATTCACAACAGTATATTCCTGCAAAGGTTATATGCTTTTGGTCCAGGTAAAAATATGTATATTGTATTAAGTGGAGTCACTACAAGTTTCCTTAGGCCAATAAGCAATATTTTTCTAAAATGTGTATGTGGAGAACATAATTTCATTTTAAATGCCCTGTCACTAGTTCCCTTGTGTGTATTCATCTAGAAAATCTACTGTACTTGTTTATGAAAAATGAACTCTTTATATTTGACTATTCCTTTTATCCTGTTACGCTTTGTTGTAATTTCTAAGGCTGGGTAACTGTGCCAAAACATAAACATATCTGAGCCTGCGTTAGTATGCATTTAAGTCTGTCAAAGTGAACTTGAAACTTATCCTTCAACATTTTAAGTTTTGAACAGCTGCAGCTTAATTTTCTGCCAGATTCCTGCCTTCTTCTAGTCTGTAGTGTAGGCCCTAATATAAATATGTACTCCTCTTCCTGTGGGCTCTTAAATGCTCTAGGACACATTTTGTATGAAGGCTTGTACAAACCTCTACTCCATCATGCCCTGCTGGCCATATACTAATACAAGCCTTTTATAAAACTTTTTCCCTTTATGATTTATCATAAAGATGACATCCTAATTATCACATGAGCTAAATCGTTGGGGAGATTCCCTACATTTTATATTATGCTACTTCTCAAGTTCTTTCCACAATCTTTACACAAACTGTATTTACATAATACAGTTTAAGAAAACACAGAATAATCTCATTATTTTAAGTATATAATTATATTCCAGTAAACAAAGGACCCAGATTCTGTTAGTACCTGACTAAATGGAATGGGGTTATGCACAGTAATAAAGTTGCTCATATATTTAAATGCTTGTAAGTTTGGATCATATATATCAGATGCAATAGTGCTAGTATGAATTTATTTGTTGATCTGAGACTAGATTTTCAAGTATATTTCCTTTGAGTGGATGCAATCAATTGCAGATACAAATAGAAATAGTAACATATATACGTGAGTCTACTGAAAATAGATGGATGTCTAACTGCTAGCATCTGTGCTTACAATTCATTGTTGGTGCAAAAATGTGGATGGAACTATTTCCAGCCTCTAGATAAAGTATCAAAAATTAGACCAGGATCTAAAATCTGACCCACACATTATTCTACAACATACTTACCTCTGATGAGGTTCAATGGGAGTTTCATTTATGGAACAGCTGATGGCTGAAAAACTGAAGCAGGAAGAATAGGCCCAGAAAAATGTAATGACCTATTTTTTTTAATAACTTAGTTTAAACTATGTAGATTTTATTCACAGGAATAAAGTTACACTTAATTATTTGTGGCGGGGGAGGGGAGCTAGATTTCGGCAGTGAGAGAGGCATCGGTGGAAGCAGTGCGGGTCTGTGATGGATGGCAGGTATGAGAGGATATAATGAGTCTGAATGCTTTACTGGAGTTTTTCTACTATTCAGCTACAATTATTCTATTTTCCTTGCTAGAATTTAACATCCACTTTTGAACGAATGCCTTTTTATCTCTCATTACT
This sequence comes from Apalone spinifera, assembly GCA_030068395.1. Classification (NCBI taxonomy): domain Eukaryota; kingdom Metazoa; phylum Chordata; order Testudines; family Trionychidae; genus Apalone; species Apalone spinifera. The sequence goes on along the minus strand of CM057846.1, from coordinate 62,562,809 downwards.
ACTTTTCTTGGTTATTAAGCCATGGTGGCACTTCTTTGGTTCTCTTATTATTTTTTTAAGTCGAGGTATACATTTCAGATCAGCCTCTATTATGGTGTCTTTGGAAAGTTTCCATGCAGCTAGCAGGGATTTCACTTTTGGCACTGTTCCTTTTAATTTCTGTTTAACCAAACCTCCTCATTTTTGTGTAGTTCCCCTTTCTGAAATCAAATGCCATGGTACTGGGCTGTGTTTTTCCTGCCACAGGGATGTTAAATTTAATTATATTCTAATATCTATGAATTAAAATGTTGAGTTCTGCACTGGTCTCAAAATGTACTCATAATACAAGTTCTATCTAACAGGTGTTTGTAATCAATTAAATTTCTACTGAGATTGCAAAAACAGCTGGCTATCACATTATTAGGGATAACATCTAAAAGATGCTGCAATTAAAATAATTAGCTAACTGCTTGGTTTCTGGTGACATAAATGTTGCAGGGGTCTTAATGGTTAGTTTAGGCCAAACAACACTTCCACTGCTTACTGGGCTCTTGGAAGATATTTAGAGTAAAATTAGAACTAAAAAACAGCATAGAACACTGAGAATCAGGACTGGTGGCTATAAACAAACTTTATGGAACTGCGGGAAACTTGGGCACTCCCATGGTAAGTGGAAATCCAGCTAACTAAAATTGTGCTGGATCATGGATGTTGTCAGACCAGAAAGTGCCAGTACTTAAAAAAAAAAAAACCCTGTGTAAGAAATATGTATAGTTTAATTTTCTAATGAAAGATGGCTCCTTTTAACTATTATTGTAAAATCCCACAAGTTAAAGCTCATTGATTCTGTCTAGTCAGTTAGTGAAATAAATTTCACTATCTCCATGTCCCCTTATAGATTACAATGAATTTACTATTTGCCAAATGTTTCTGGGAGTAGAGGAAGCTTGTTTGCTTTCCAGTGCCATAGAAATTAGGTTTAGTTAAGAAGCAAGCCTCATGTAAAATGGATCTTTTGCATTAAATGAGAAAAATCCTGCTGTCCCTGTGTGAGTGAGCTGAGGATAGAGAGAGTGAAAGTGTTTCCTCCTTGGTTACAGGTCATGCAAAAGTGAGACAGATTGTTCCCTTGATTGCTAGGTAGTGAGGTCAGCCAGTGGGCCTGAAGCACTCCACCCCCCCCATGGGAACAAAACCAACCGTGTTGGAGATCTGCCCAAGCTCTGACCCATGTGCATCTGCTAGCATCTGGCAAGCAGGATGATGGTTAGTCAGCCATGGAAGTTTCAGGTATTCTCACCAGCTGTCACTGAAGCAATCTGGGATAGTATTGAAGGAATTTCCATTAATAAGATATCAACACAGGCCTAACTCAGAGTAGTTTAACAGCCCAATATGCTGTGAGAAGGGGGCTATCAGAAGCTCTGTACTAGTTTGGTGCTTAGTTTTACCATTGCTTTACTTCCTTTGCTGGCCTAGGGGTGGGTTTTTTGGGGGAGGGTTTTTGTGATACGTAATTTAGACCAGTGTTCTTAAACTGTGTGTTACGAGGCAGTCAGCGGTGTGTGGTCTCTAGAGTAGAGATGTAAAATCCCGTTTAATTGGCTAAAGTTAATGTTTAACCAGTTAACCGATTAAAGGGTGGATGGGCAGGGGGAGCAGCACCTGCATGCAGTGGGCCCAGGTGAGGCTTACTGGTTAATCTTTAACCAGTTAAACTTTCACATCCCTAACTGATAGTCAAAAGGAGAAGGCCTCTGTGAAGGGAGAGTCACACCTAGTTAATACAGGTCTGGGTTATAACCACACTTATTTACACCTCAAAATTGAATATCCTCAGGTTTTCACCATGGCTGCATTATCCTCAACTTAAAGTTAAGGGGTAAAAATGACACAAAGAAAATGCATTTTAAAAAAAAGTCAACCAAAAAATAAAATAAAGGCAAGTTAAAATATCTCAGCTTGCCTCTGAAAAATGGAGGTATCAACAATCACTGCTCACTCTTCAAATTTTGGGCCAAAGAAGTAATATATTGTAAGTGATGCTGGAAAAGGGCAAATGTCAAGAGCCCCAGAACTGTATTTTTTACAGACTACCTAATTGGGACTACCCCTTTCTACCTACTCTCTTCTATTCTGTATCATTTTGACATTTTCAGGTCTGAAAGGCCTGAAGTTTGGAAAAGACCTGAAAGCTTAACAGTCCCTTATGAAAAGCTTGAAATAGTAACCCAAACTGATTTAATCAATTATTTAAAAATGTTATTATTTCCTTATTTTAAAACAACATTCTCTGAAACCCCAAGACCAAGATATTGAGGAAGTCCTGACTGAAAAGCTTAGTGTTTGATTTTGTTATTGAACAGCCATGAACTTTGTGCCACTTGATGAAATGAAAATGACTATCCTCATTTACACTCTCCTGTTTTCTAACTACCATTAATTAGTTATTTTCATTTTTTAATAGTCGTTATTTCCCATTGTTTTTGGCTCCTCTTGTTGTCAAAGATGTTATGGGCAGGTGATATATCGATTTTTAGTTGTACCATTCTCCTCTTCAATCTTCTGTCATTAAAGGTTTTGATACTGACACCATAATGAATGGGCACCTCCCATTGCATTGTATTGTATTGGGAAAACATGGTCCCTAGAGACCATGAGATCATCTACTCTGGTCTTCTTCCTTCCTTGGTTAAAAGGGTGCTGCTTGGAGTAGATTTTTTGTTTTGTTTTTGGCCTTCTCAGTTTTTTCCTTGCTCCAACTTAGGGTTACTAGATAGCTAGTGTAAAAAATTGGGACAGGAATGAGGACTAGATAATGAATATTGAATATTGGGACTGTTCCAATAAAATCAGGACATCTGATCATTCTTCTCCAAGTCCAAGCTTAACTAATTCTTTTTGAGGTTCTTACTAAGGAGGAAAGTGTGCCCCATTTTTAGGAGTGTTCCCTAGTGGTTTTCCCCAACTGAGACTCACAGTTAAAATGCTTGTTTGCCCCTCTGCTTTCCTGACGGCTATTTATCTTTGAGGCATTACCATGTTTGTAATGTTAGTTCAGGAAGCAGAATATCAAAATTTATTTTTCAAATATTTGATTGCACTGGCTCTGTAGATGGTTTGTGTGTGTATGTTTATTTTGGCTGTCAGCTTTACAATTCTTAATTAAGTTTAATTTAGCTTTGGGCTTGAGCAATACAATAGCTGAAAGAAGTGAATTGCATTATTATGAAATGTGGGAAATGGGTATTGTTAAAATTTAGCAAAACACAAGAAAAACATTTAGCAAAACATAATAAAAATCTCAAATTATCCCGAGTTTAATTATGTCTATTATATTTCACCTCCAAGAACTCCCACCACCAATTTTCTCTTTTAACAAAAATGGATGAATCGATGGTCATACAAATGAGGGATAGACAACCCTAGACATGTCCAGATATAGCCCTAGGAAGTGTGTAATCTTCGAAACCTGGTTTACCCATGTATCTCAATTCTTGTTGTTCTGGGGGCAGTTCATATTCACTCCTGATTACAATGAATAGTCATTTGGACAGGGAAAGGGAGCCTGAAAGAAACTGTAGTTTATTAGTTAGGTTACTCACCTAGGGGGGAGGAAACCTATATTAAAGTCCATGCTGCAATGATTATCTAAGTATGTATATACATTGAAATAGCTTCAACAGAAGAGGTTGAGGAAAAAATAATAATAGAATATCTTATAGTCCAGTGGTAATCGGTTGCAGTGTGGGAGACTCAGGTTCAATTCCCTTCTCGTATTGGGCAGAGAGGGCCGACTTTGTTTTATATTCCAGAAAAGTGCCCTAAACATTGGACTTAAGCTTGTAAGGGAGACCCCAATTCTGGGGATTTTATGCATCTCATCCAAACTAACACGACTACATCTCTATTACTATCCTTTCTTGTGTGATTTTATGCTTTGTAATTAAATTTTGAGCATTTTAAAAACAAAATGAAAAATGTGGAGTCAGAACTACGGAACAAGAAATATTAATTGAAAAATATTGATTATGACCTTTATGCATTATTATTGATAATTCTACCATTTCTACCTAGTTAATGGACTAACACCATTGTCAGGATTCTGTTTGTTCTTAATATATTTTTTTAAATTCCTTATTGTCCCTAATTTTGCTAGTCATACATTTTTCCTTATGTCCTCTTGCTTCCCTTATCAATTTAATTTCGAACTGACACAATTTACTTTTAATTTGTTAATTTATTTTTAATTTTTAATTTGTCAAAAAATGATGATTTTTCGTTGAACCTAAAATGTTTATTTTTTTATTGAAGAACTGCAAGCACAATGAAAAATCATTATTTGCTCATCTGTATTACTAAACACCCACACATCTAAGTGAAGTCACTTTTCAATTCTCTCCTCACTCCCTTATGAGTATACACTTCTGAGAGATATTATTTCACTTTCGGCTTCATTGTTCAACTTGATCATCCAAGCATGATGCTTTGTAACTGTAGGGTACCCCATTGTGTGGACCCCCTTGGGGAACTTACCTCTCTGTTTTTATTCAGAGGTTCATTTCTTTTCTGCTCACTATGGAAGGTTGTTCCATCTTACTGATCCCAACCATTTTTCAAAACAGAGAGTAAAGTCTATTCTCTGTACAGATGAGTTTCTTCTCTCTCACTGTTGTGCACATCTACAAGATTGGTTCCATCAAGATAATAATCTAACTTTTGGCAGTAAATTTAGTTGTTGTGGAAGTTCAATGATTGACAACTGAGAATACTGAACATTTTTAATACTGAGGGTAATTAACCACTGGGATAATTTAGCAGTGGTTGTGGTGGGTTCTTTATCACTAACAATTTTAAAATCAAGATTGGATTTCTCTAAATGATGTGCTTTAGGAATTGTTCTGTTGAAGTCCTATTACACATTATAAAAGAGATCAGTATGGTTCCTTTTGGGCTTGGAATCTACAAATTTATGAAACTATTTCCTCCATTTTCTGCACAAAAGGGGTACTGCACTGGCAGTTAGCATTCAAATTATCTTTCAATACATCTCTCCTCTAGTTTAAAGGATGCTCTCCTTAGTGTGAGAAGAATTGGGCTTGTTTAGTTTGGAAAAGAGAAGATTGAGAGGGGACATGATAGCGGTTTTCAGGTATCTAAAAGGGTGTCACAAGGAGGAGAGAGAAATATTGTTCTTCCTGGACTATAAGGATAGAACAAGAAGCAATGGGCTTAAACTGCAGCAAGGGAGGTTTAGGTTGGACATTAGGAAAAAGTTCCTAACTGTCAGGGTGGTTAAACACTGGAATAAATTGCCTAGAGTGGTTGTGGAATCTACATCAGTAGAGATATTTAAGAGTAGGTAGATAAATGTCTATCAGGGATGGTCTAGACAGTACTGGGTCCGGCCATAAGGGCAGGGGACTGGAGTCGATGACCTCTCGAGGTCCCTTCTGGTCCTAGCATTCTATGATCCTATGATTCTAAGAGAGTAAAAAATGTTCATGTGGAAAATGTCATTTTTACATTTTACAAAGCCTACAAAGTGCTTATAGTGGTAGTTGTGGTGATTTTGTGATGCATGCTTGTGCCGTAGACACTGGACTAAGATCACAGGGCATTTTTTGTAGATCAACAAAGAATCAGCAGATAGTAATGGCTTTTTGTCTTTTCTGAATCAGAGTGAGATTTTCATGAACATTTTAGTTATGAAAAGCTTCATATGCCACTATCAATTCTCTGAGCCATTCAGTCCTGCAGAATCAATTGAAAATTCACTTACTATACATCAGTGGAAGCAAATTATGACTTTTAACCTTCTCAGAAGTTTGGAAGTTCTGAGTTTATTATACATCCTTGATGTTCAGTTGTAGTTCAAACTGCAAAATTCCTTTTTATGTATAGTTGCTGTCTGGTCTAGAGCTCTCTCTTCAGCTTCTTCTACTGCCATTAGTGCAGGTTACACCTCTCTGGTCCAGCACACTCTCTCTGGTCTGGTAACATCTGTGGTCCTGCATGATTTTAGTTAGCTGGATGTTCACTTATCATGGGAGTGGCCAAATTTCCCGCTGTCCCATAAATTTTTTTTTACAGTCCCCAGTACTGGCTGTCAGTGTTCTGTGATGTTACTTAGCACTAATCTACCCCTAAATGTTTTCTAACAGTCTAGTAAGCAGTGGAAGTGTTAGCAGTGCTAGACAATGTTGACCTCCCATGGTTCAGCAAATTCTCTGATTCGGCTCTGATCAGGTCCTGAGGGTGCTGGACTAGAGGGGTTCAGTTTGTAGTATCCCTTTATCTTTTTATGTAAATAGGGCAGTAGTACCTTTCATTAGAAATAATCAATAGTAAATAATATATTTTAAAGTGATCCATTGATAAAGGCTTTCCAGGTAAAATAAGAGGACATCTTTTCTTTATAATAAATATACAAAATATACTTGAAGTTCACATTATGTGCCACATTAATTAATAATCTCATTCACTCCTGTACATGGAAGTTCTTACTATGCTGAAGTGCTCATGAGCATTATATGTGTGACTGATGTCTCTTATAAAGAGATAAGAATGCAGAAATCTCTCTTGGATGGTGTTTTATATTAAATGTATGAAAAAGAGAAATCTTGAAACAAAAATACTGTTCTTCAAGATAAATTAACAAGTAATATATCTGTTACACATACACAGGGCCTGTTTTTAATACACATATTTTGAATTCCACTATCCAAAGGTTCATTTTTGTAGTGATGGCTGGTACATGGAAGTATAATGAATATTGCATTGTTAAAGTCTTATCATCAAAGTACAAACTGTAGATTTAAAAAGTGAGGAGCCACATGTTTCATTTTTCATCTTGACAAACTTGTTATCAAACAGCTGCATGAGCTATGAGAAAATACACACTTTTTTCCTTTTCTTTAATAAAAAGATAAAAAGTGGTTGCAAGCTTATGTTGTCTTAGACAAGTACACAAAGAGAAATTTGCTTTCTTGATATTCTGTTTTGACAAACAACTAAATATTCTGTCCTGAAAATCTACAGTAGAAAGAACTAAGTGTGAGATTTTGTGGTTGGTTATTTACATTTTATTGCTCTTTTAAGACAGTAAAATGTTGCACTGGTTTCATGTGGACTTATTTTTCCAATTATGACTTCTGATTATTTTAATAAAAAGGGGCAATGATTAGGATTTATTACAGTAGTTGGAATATTAATAAAGAAGAAAAACTTAATTATTTAAATTTGTTTCATATATGATTATATCTGTTAGATAATTGTCATCATCACTGGTGATCCCACAGGGTTATGGATGTTCTCTTTCATGGGTTTTATTTTTTATAGGTCCTTTGGTGACTGAAGATTTGGATCCATGAGCCACAGGCTTCTTGGCAGATTTTGCAGGGTTGGGCTACAATTACTACATGGCTGTTGTCTTTCCTTTTGTTTCTGGCATTTTTCCATGACTAGGGCAAAGTGGTCCTCAAAAGTCTCTGACAAGTCTTCTGAGTGGTCCTTGCTTTACCAGTTATCCCTATCCTGGGCTGCGGTCTCCCAGTGTGTGGTGTGAATTACAGATCTCTTCCTGTTTATCTTGAGAGTGTCTTTAAAGCATTTTCTTTTGGCCTCCCCATTTTCTCTGGACTTCCCATTTTCTTTCTCCTTTGGTACAGCAGTTGTTTTACTAAGCATATATCAGACACGTGCTCACAGTGCCCCACTCCACCTCAGCTGATGCTAGATTTCAAGAAGGCTGACTTCAGCAAACTCAGGGAATTGATAGGAAAGATCCCATGGGAAGCAAGTGTAAGGGGAAAAAACAAATGAAAACAATTGTTAGTTTTCCAAAGAAACATTATTATGGGCACAAGAGCAAACTGTCCCACTGTGTAGGAAAGATAGGAAGTATGGCAAGAGACCATCCTGGCTTAACCAGGGGATACTCAATTATCTAAAAATTAAAAAAAGAGAGTCTTTCAAAAAGTGGAAACTAAGTCATCTTACGAAAGATGAATATAAACAAATAACAAGTATGTAGAGACAAAATTAGAAATGTGAAGAGACAAAACAAGATCAAACTAGCCGGAGACATTAAGGGTAACAAGAAAACATTAGGAGCAATAGGAATTTCAAGGACCATGGTAGGACCATTATTCAATGAGGAAGGGAACAGTAACAACAAATGGGAAATGGCAGAAGTGCTTAATGACTTCCTTGTTTAAGTCTTCACCAAGAAGATTGCTGGTGTTTGGAGGTCTAATGTAGTGAATGACAACGAAAATGAGGTAGGATCAAAACCTAAAATAGAAAAAGAACAAGGTAAAAATTACTTAGATGAGTTAGATGACATCAAAGTATCTAGGGCTAGAAGACTGGAAAAGGGAAAATATAGTGCATTTATATAAAAAAGGAAATTTAGACAACCCAGGGAATTAGACCAGTCGGCTTAACTTCTGTATATGGAAAAATAATGGAGCAATTAATTAAGAAAGCTCTGAGCTCCCTGCCAGATCTGCCTCATGGGGAAGAAGAAGAGCCCGGGCTGGGGGAACAACAGTGCATGGACATGCTGGCTGGAGGCTTTCCCCACTGCTCCCATTGGCCAGAATCCAGCCAATGGGAGTAACATGAGGCGGTGTCTGGGAATAGATGGGGCACAGAGACAGGTAAGTGCCCTCCCTTCCCCTCATGCCCAGAAACCTGCACCTTAACCCCCCCTGCCAAGACCCCACACCCCCAGCCCGCTCCTGCAATGTCCCGCCTACCAGAAACCATTTCCCTAGCCTGCTGCTACACCCTCCCTTGCTCCTGCACCCTCCCCCCAATCAGACACCTTATCTCCACCGTGCTCCTGCACCCTCCCTCCTGGTCACATACTGCACATTCCCTTGCTCTTGCCCCTTACCCAATGGTGGTCTGCAGAAAGATTTGCATTGAGCAGGGTGGGCTATGGGCCAAAATGTTTGAGAATCGCTGGTCTATGGACTTTGCAGTATCATACTAGAGTCATCTAATTGTTGATGGGGTATTTACCTGAAAGTTGCTTCCAGTGTCATGCTCCTGGGAATGACTGCTGCTGATATACATCATTCATAGATGTATGCCTTTTGCTGTAGGAGTCCTCAGTTCTGCCCCTCTTCAGCCATCCTGAATTTGATCTGTGCCTGAGTTCATACCTCCTTGTTAAGCATTCTGATGATCTGGTGCTGGAGTCTTTGGTCTCTTGTCTTCCCACAGTCACACATTCCTCAGTTACAGGGAGGACAGTTCAATTCACGGAAAGCAATTTCTCTTACAAAAGAACAGACACAATTTCTTACAGACTTATAAAGTTAAAAAAAAACAATTTTAAACAATTTTTTTCTAACTTATCATACCTAGAACCAATTTCTTAGCAGCTTACACCTGTAAACAATGTCTTACTAATTTATTATACTTAACACAGAATTGTGATGGCTTTCCCCTCCCGCCTATGCTTTTTTTTAAATGGATTTTTGGACATAAATGTACTTAACTCAAAGGTGCTTTGAGCAAATTACTTCATATCGTTCTTCATGCCTTAATCCGCTGGATCCGTTGACCTTAGGGAATACTTCATGTGTTTTAAATGTGTGAATGGGAGTCATCAAGGGATGCCTCAGTGTCTGGTCAATCATATACAAATAGCCTTTTGTCCTTAAGTCTTAGCAGTGGTTGGCAGGGAGTGGCCAGGTAACTCCCCATGAAATAAGGAAATTCTTTAAAAAGAATAGGAAGGTAGGAGTCTTTGGTCTTTGGCTGGCTGGACTCATCAGAGCAGAGTGAACCAGAAATCCCAGGGAAGGAGGATGATCCTGGTTTGGTAGGCAGCTGGAACAGAAACAGGTTGAGAGTGAATTTATAATAAGTTTGTGCTGAGGATTTTAGTGTTAGAATTAGCTACGTGTTTTTTGTTACTTTTATTGTAATCTACTTTGCTCTGCCTGTTCTCACTTATTACACTTAAATCCTACTTCTTGTACTTAATAAAATCACTTTTACTTACTATCAAGACTAGTGTAAATAATTACCTGGGGGAGCAATCAGTGTGTACATTCCCCCTTTCGTAATTAAAGGGGGCTTACCCAAATCCATTGGGGGTTTTGATCCCATTTGGGGAGTGGTATCCCTGGAAACTGGGCCCAAAACTTCTCTCCTTGGACCTGAAGAGATTCAGTATCTGTACTGCTTTTCAGTGGGGTCAGTGATCTCAGCTTGGTGCCTTGACTGGGGGAGACTAGCAGAGTTGGCCCAGCAAAACCGAGCAGTGAGAAGCCCCAGAAAGCAGGAAGATGAGTAGCAGTGGACATGTCAGCATCCTGGGAAGCCCTCACAAGGGGTCGTCTGTGACCTTGAACCATCACACAAAGTTAAAAAGACAATTTTAAACAATTTATTTCTAACTTATAATACCTAGAACCAATTTCTTACTAGCTTACACCTGTAAACAAGTTTTCTCATTTATAATACCTAATAAAGAATATATTTCAATACCTAGCACCTGCTATAAAACAAAACCTATGAAACAAAATCTATATAGCTACATGAAACAAAGCTATAAAATGAAGCCTATGTGACTATGGCTATGCGACAGACCTACACTATTACTAATTAAAAGAGAGCTGGGGGTAGTAGGGTTCTAGTCCCAGAATCAAGATTATCACAGTCAGTATCTGAGTGGGAACCCTGGTGTGCATAATGAAGACACTTACACTGATGGCAAAGCAAAGCATTAGCCAATTTATTAGCATACTTAGGAAAGACAGAAAAGCTCCAAACCACGTAAATATTGAATAGTAATACAAAATTAATGTTATGTTTTGTACTATCCCTTGCATATACTGCCATCCTTCTCTGGGGATCTTGTAGTAAAATTCTTTGTCTCTGGCATGCCAAACAAGTCAGATGGTCCAGACTCAAGTCAAGATCAGCCAATCCTGTTCACATGGTGGTCAGTTGTCTTATGGGTTTAGGGCCCATCATGAATATTCATTCAAACTCATTAGTAATTTTATTATAGATCAACTCGTTGCCAGGGAAGTCCATTGTTGAGCATCAGCCATCAATTCTATACTTAATTATCTATGCCTAGTTTGAGTTTAGTTTTCCTGTTATAAACTTCTCCCTAAACCATACCACTTCCAGTTTCCCAAAACTCAGAGAATCAGGCCCTAGAAATAGAAGCTAAACTGTGATATTGTACTGTTATACATATGAATGGCATAATATCAAGTAACTACATTAGTCAATGGTAATACTGACCCACACACATTCTCTAATTTTGAAAGGAAATTTCTGAAACTGCATAAAATATACAAATGGACATGCTACTGAAATGTCAGAGCCTGGATGCAGTTCCCCAGTGTTGTCTCTGGTGGGCCGCTAAATGCTTTGTTGAGGGAGCTGGAAGGGAGAAGCAAGGGGGAACAAGAGGGAGGGGAGGGTCAGGGTTGGGGGGTTCTCACCCGAACAACTGTCTCCCAGCAGCATGGCTGCAGGGGCCTCGGTGTCCCCAGAGGGGGTGGAGGGTGGTGAGGGTGTGGAGGGAGAAGCGGGAGGGGGAGAACGAGTGGGAGGAGGAGCAGTAGCTGCGGCGGCAGCAGGCACTGGAGCAGCAGGAGGCAGCACGCTCTGCATCAGGGTCTTCAAGTGCTGGCAGATGGCATGGCCCTGGGCAAGCTGCTCCTGCTGGAGCTGCAGGTCTTCTTGCACCCAGTGCTGGAGGGTGCGGTGCAGGGCCCGCAGTGCCCCCAGGTGCTACTGTTGGTACCCCTCCACTGCATGGATGGTCCTGCAGAACCCTCAGTGCAGGAGGATGTCCCGGGCAGAGTGGTGCGCCCTGCATGCGCAGCTGATGTGGCTGTGGAGAAAAAAGAGAAGTGGTCAGTTATCCCTGGGGACACAGTGGGTGAAGCCCAGCTCCTCTCTGCAAGGCGAGGATGACTGTACCCTGCACCATTAGACCTGATGTGCTTGCATAGAGGCCATGTTCGGAATGACCTACTATCCCCAGGAGTGGGAGCTACCTTGAGACCACACTCATGCCCCTATGCTGTATATAGTGTAAGGGGGAGGGGGAGAAGATGTCCCTTGCCTCTGTGTAGAGTGGCCTTGTAGAGGGAGGGCATCCTGCTGTGTCCCACCCCGGAGTCAGGAGACTGTCATGCCTCTTCATACATACATACACGCATGCGCAGGGCTGGCCCGAGCCCTTTTGGTGCCCTGGGCCCGGCACTGCTCCCAGGCACATGGCGCATGCGCTGCCTAGCCTGCCCCGGCTGGCGCATGCGCTGAGCCATGCAGGGCACCGTGGCCGTGGGGGGAAGGGCACTGCTGGCCGGACCACAGGGCCGGCGCTGCGGGAGCTGGGCGCATGGCGCCTGATGGCAGCTGTTTTTATGCTAATGAAGCGGGGAAGATTTAAATCTCCACTTCATTAGCAATTGCAATACATCTAATTTACATCCCTTTTATGAAAAAGGGATGTAGTGTAGACGTAGCCCTGGTGTATTACATGTCACAACTGAGTTTCATTAACAGATCTACATAGGGAAGCTTACACCATGATTCTTAACACTGTAGCATGTCTTTTCTCTAGCCAGTGCTATCCATTTTTCACTTCACCAGTCAATAAAATTCATACTTTTTTTGCAAAATATGTCAAATATATCGAATATGGAAATGCGATCTTCATAGTAAATTCAGTATAATCTGTTATCTATTCTCAGGCTAGTAGACATTTTGTGCACATGACTCAGCATTAATTTTTTCCTTTTTGTTTTTGTTTTGTTTCCTCACGAGTCAAGATGCGGATCGGTCGACAAAGGCTTCCCCTTCGCATCTTGATGATCAGCTGAGCCGGCACAGCATGGCGGCTATTTTTATTTTAATGAAGCCGGGCATATTTAAATCCCTGCCTCATTGACTATGTCGGGTAGTCCATTTTACATGCCTTTGCTGGCAGAGGCATGTAGTCTAGACATACCCTCAGAGACATAAATAAATTATGCTTTGTTTTAACCTTCAAGAAAGGTAAATTGCATTTTAAGAATTTTATAATGTTGCTTGTATACATAATAGGTAGTTCCTAACTTGTCTTTAGAAAGTTATCATGACAAATTGATCACCAGACAAGGAAGACCCATCATATTTGTTTTATTCTACAGATAAATGAAGATAAAGTGTATTGGATAATGTTGCACATTAGCATTTCTTATTAGCATTTCTAGTTTATTAGCTATGTGATGGAGGATTACTGATAATGGACATAACCAGTAAAGGCTATTTTTTCCTCATATTTCAATTTTATTTTTAAATGCTGAAACCCTGGGATTACTTGGTAGGTTTCATTAATGCCACATCCAGATTTAATTCCTAATCTTAGTCTCCAATTCCCTTGAGTTTTCAGTGTCGTGAAACCATGGTGAGACAGCATACATTCATAGATAGTAAGATATAGACAAACCATTATCATTATATAATTTGATCTCTTGCAGAACCCAGGCCATAGAATTTCAAACAAGGATTCTTTCACCTTGTTCATGCCTATTCTGGGTCATATAAAGACTACTCTAGGGGAGCAATCAAGTAATGGATGAAATTATCCCTACAGCCAATCAATAATACTTTTCATTGGCTGGAAGAATCACTATGGAAGAGTGCATTGCATTGCATTGTCCAAGGACCAAGTGCAAATTTTTTCAAACTTGGCTAATTAAAGCTAGGCACCTACCTCTGTATTTAGACAATTAAATACACATACAGTAACTGCAATCTGAGCACCACATAATTCACCGAGTACAATGGGAACTTTAGGTGATAAGAGTTTCATCCATTTCTTTATGGAGTTCTTATAAGAATCTTTAAAAAAGAAAGGGAATTAAAGAAGTGAAAAATGAGGGATATTATGAAGGACTCATTGGGAGATAGAAATACCACCACTGAGTCGGGGAAAACTCTAAAAGAGTTATTCCCAACACCTCATTTTGTAAATGCTTTGGCATTTAAAAGTCTATTAGATTAGAAGACAGTAAATGTTTTCATATATGCTTCTCTTGAGATAATAATATTTACAACACTTGAAAATGTCAGCTGGAAGACAGTTTCTGGTAGTGGTGTTCAAAATTTTATAATGGCTTTGGAAATGTAGTCCTAAGTCTTATAAATATGATTTTTGCATTTTCAGCTTACAATACCTATATATTTTTTCATACTTTTTGCTACTATTGAGTGTTGACATCGAATAACAACTTGCAATCCCAGCTATGGATTGCAAAATATATAATTTTACTATTTATTTTAAAAATATGTGTCCGTCTGTCTGTCCATCCATGAGTCCATTTGTTCAAGAACACCTCTTAAATAGTCAGAGCTAGGACCACCAAATTTGGTATGCAGCTGCTTCTTATCATACCTTAAACAAGATCAGGGTATGGTTATGCCAGGGCAATGGGCTATGCAGGGACTGTGAATGTTTCACATCAAATGGAAAGGGAGAGGTATGATAGCCAGGACAGTTACAATCACAAATGACCAAAGGGGGGCAGCAAGTACCCTAGCCTGTGGAACAGCTGCCAACCTCCATGCTGCCGCTCTGAGCTGCCCTGGGGGACCATTGGTGGGCAGCCTGTGAGGCCCTCGTCACACTGAGCCAGCCCCAAGGAATATTGATGGTGGCCTGTGCAGTCCCACCCCCACTCTGGAGAAAAACAGCCCCTACCATGCCCCACCCCCCACCGAGTACAAGCTGGTGGGTGGGCATCATGTCCTCTGCTGCCTTGGGCTGGCCCTGGACCTGGGCAACATCTTCAGTTTAACTATAAAGTTTATGAACAGGTTATCACAATCCGATAAAAATTAAGCGTAATACTGTCCAAACAGCCGCTATGTGAGGCTGCAGTTCATTGTGCTATAGACTTTAACCAGTGAGTGGATCATTAAAATAGATGCATCTTTATTCTTCTCTTTCTCCTCGTTGCCAAGGTAATGACTTTTTTTACTAAATGTAGCTGCGAGCTAGAGGCTTGTAATTATTGTTGCTTAAAAAACAACCTGCTGCTGTCAACATTAACATGGCATCATAGACATGAACCCACTGTTTCATACTAATCCGACGCTTTTCCCAATTACTTTGGACCAATGTTATTCAAAGAAAGAATAAAAACCCTGATAATTCATACAATAGAACATTTAGCAAACAAAAGCTTACCCATAAACAGTGCACTATGCCAAAATTTGGTATTTCAAAAAAATCAAAATACAGACTCCACCAAAAGACCAGGCTAATTCATTAGGCAGCAGTGTGCTATTCTAATTAAGGGACTCAGCCACGCCTTACCCTTTGGTTTTGGCAATGCGGACCTGTAACTCCATAAATAAAGTATTTCCAGAGAGGAATATTAGATGTAACAGGGATATTTGTGACTTAACAGGAATTTTGGCTGCATTTTGGGACTATTTAGCATTCAGCATTTTACTGCTCTTAATTAATCTGTTTCTCAGAGGTCTGTAATCTCATATTCATGTTCTTTAAAAATGTAAAATACTAGCTGAAGAGCTGTAATTTTTTTAAGCAATCATCCTCATCTTGAAATCCTTCCAATATAAATCCTTCCTCAATTGGAAAAAAAATCCACATTTGGTTCCTAGGTGGTCTGTGTACAAAACAGCACAACTTTTTTTAGCAGAGCTGAGCAAATAACTGATTTTTCATTTGGTTGCCAAATAGAACATTAAATTGGTACTTATGTTTGGTTTGAATAAAGAAGAGAGAGAAATCCCAATTTGTTTGGATTTTTCTTAAGAAAAGTAACGAAAGGCCATAGAGATGGGCCAAATGATGAATTCCTTAATCAGCTTTTCCCTAATCCTTGTCCAGGCAAACATCCCATTTAGCATCATACACTTTCAGGTAGTAGATAATCCATGCTAGTGAGACAGCTAACTCTAAAACACTTTTCAGGATTATTCAGATTCTGCAGTCAATGAAAAAAATGTGTGTGAAACAGCATCTTCTCACTAAATAAACTCATTTCCTCTGTGTAAGCATATTTCCTCTTGAGTTCCTAAGGATATATCAGTACTCTAAAGCAGTGGTTCTCAAACTGTAGGTTAGAACCCCAGAATGAGTTGTGACCATATTTTAATGAAGTCATTGGACTGGTATAAGACTTTCAACTGAACAACCGATCGAAAAGGGAGAGGGTCAGAGAGAGAGTGACAGGAGAGAGGGTCCAGGTCCAAGGCTACATCCCAGCGGCTTCATCCTTGGGCAGGTGGACTAAGGTTACTTTCCCCCTGCCAAGGGCAGAAAGCCTTGAACTTCAGCTTTACCCTCTCTGGTGGTGCTATAGGTGGGATCCAGCTCCAGTCCTCCTGTGACAGGTTGGTTTATAGGGGTCCCCATGGGGTTATCCCCTAGTATACTCATCAAGTCACTCATAACCCACATTCCTGCCCTCTGGTGCTCCTCATCTATCTGACCTGCTGGACCAGAAGTTCTGGTGTCCCCCAGCCAAAGCATAGAGTTTGGCTGACAGCCCCAGAAGAGCAACATAAACATTGAACCAGCTCAGATGTGCAAGGGTTCAGTTACGAGGCCATTGGCCTCACCCAGGAACGCAACTCCCAAAAAGAACCAAAATCCCAAATAAATCATTTTATCCTGGTGTGATGGGTTTAAGGGGACCCGCACTGCAGCCGGCGAGGGTGAGATGGCGGGGAGCAGAGCGGACAGTGGTGAGCCCTCTGCCGCTTCATGTAGGGTGGGGGAAGCCACGCACGGCCGCCGGCGATGTGCTGGCTACAGAAGTTTAGCCTCCGGCCCAAAGCAGGGGGGGAGGTGGCGGAAGGGGCAGAGTGGCATGTTCAGGGACAACACAATCCTGTGTCAGGACGCAAGCAAGATGCAGTGTCAGGAGGGCGCAAAAGCTGGTCGGCTCATTCCAAAGGGCACTAGACCAGCAAGGGGAGAGGGTCCGAGGTTAGGGAGGACCTCCCTGAAGGGCAGTTGGAGAGGACAAGCCGGAACAGGCCCGAGACACAGAAGGCTCAAGGGAGGCACCGGCAGTCTGGAGGAAGAGAACTCAGCGAGGATTCCAGTAGGATCAGGGGTCAGAGAGCTTGAAACGCCAGACCATGGGAGGGGAATGAAGCAGGCTAGGGCAGGGCCATTCTGGTGCCCGTGGACTGACGAGTTTCTGGGAGACGCTCTGTCAGTCGGGTAGGGAGTTGTCAACCTCTAACCCTTAAGGCCCCGGGCTGGGACCCGGTGGAGAGGGAGGGCCCAGGTCCCCCTTTCCCCTCCCTATGGAGTAACCGCTCGGGTTGGTCAGTGCATCACCACAATAACCGGCGTGTTGCGTGAAAACTTTACTGAACTCAAGAGGGACTGGGGAGTACAGAACTGGCAGTTTTGGGGGACATTGGGTGGGGTGGTAGCTGGGTCAGTGCCTGAATTCTGGTTGGGGTCCTGGCATCAGATGGGACCGCCACACTTGGGTACAAATTTCACATGAGTTCACCCTCTTTATCAGTAAAAAAGAGCTATGCACAGTGGTTGCTCTGCACTCTGGGTAGCAATTGTGCACATTGGGCTTGATAATAAAGTGTTTTTACTAAGTATAAAAAGTAGCATTTAAGTGGTAGCAAGTGAAAATGGACAGATCAAAGTAATTTACTAAGCCAAAATAAACATGCCAGCTAATCCTAATACACTGAAAAAAATGTTACATGCAAATTCTTACCCTAATAGTTGTTCCAATGATCTCTTTCCCAAACTAGGCAGTCTCCTAGCTTGGGCCTGATCCTTCCCCCTGTTCAGTCTTACATGTTTCCAGCAGGCATCTTAAATGATAAGTTGGGGGTCTCCTGGCATCTGGTCCCTCTCACAGTTGTTTGGTTCCCCCCTTTATATCTAGTTTGCCCAAGTCGGGAACAGTTAGTGCTCAGTTAAATATTTCTCACCGTCAGGGGAAAAGTACCAGATCCAAAATAGGTTCCAGCATCAGGTGGTCTGGCCACACGTCTTTGTAGGATCAACCACAATTTGGGTTTACAGGAAAAACAAACCCATTCACAGATTGTTGACTTGATCACCCAGCCATTAAGTTCCTAAAGTACCACTAATTGTTTTTACTGAAATACCTGGATTAATAAAACAGGTTCCCACTTAATATTTCCAACTTCATATATAAGAAAGATACTGGCGCACAAATAGGATATACACTTTCAGTGGATTACAACTTTTAAAACGACTTGTTACATCACCCGTGACACCTCTCTCCTGGGGATCATGTAGTAATTTTTGTTGTTAGGACGGGGGTCACAGTGCAATAAATTTTAAGAACTCCTACTCTAGTGAACATAAGAAAGGACAGACTTGGGTTTGGTGCAGAACTGTCTTTGTCACCATTGCACTCACACCAAAATATTTGGCTTTGGTTGACTGGAATAACAGAACCTAGGATTATTCTCTAAACATTCAGATTCTGATTATGCCCTCAAGTACAGGTTAAACCTCTCTAGTCCAGTACCCTGGATCTGACCAGTGCCCAACCAGAGAATTGTCTGAACCACGGGAAGTCAATATTGTCTAGCAGCATTACCAACACTTCCACTGTTTACTGGAAGACATTTAGGGGTAAATTAGAGCTAAATAACAGCATAGAACACTGTGAGCCAGGACCAGTGGCTGTGAACAAACTTTATGGGACTGGGTGAAACTTGGTAACACCCATGATAAGTGGCCATCTGGCTAAGTAAAACCATGCCGGACCATGGATGTTGCTGGACCAGAGTGTGCCAGACTAGAGATATTCAATATGTACATACATGGGGCGGTCACAGAATTATCCTTCACCTTTGTTTGCCTCAAAGTCACTATCTAGTGGTACAAAATGGTAGTGTATTTTTGAAGAATCTTTCTTTGGAAGGTAGAAACTTCAGAGCAGATGTAACGGGCATAGAAGGATAGTGCTAGAGGTGCTTTTGCTTATGGTACTCAAGATACTACTTTGTTAATCACTGCTTCAGTAATTAAACTTAACCATGTCTTCTGGTCAGATATTAAAAACACATAACTATTGTCACACTTAAAATTATTTTTGTTGTTCAATTTTGATATATGCTCAATAGTGAAATTGAATGCTAGACTAACGTAAGAGAGACATTATGATGTGATGTAGGAATAGGTCTATTTTTCTGGCTATGTCAATATTTTCACACCACTTATATAAACATCTAGACATAACAAAATTAATTTCTTACCTTTTCACTTCCTGTATACTCCAACTTATTGCTGATTACAGAACTGAAGCTTCCTGCCCTGCTTAAAAAAATCACATTACATTATTCTCCAGGTACCAATGTAATGATGTACTTTTAAAAAATTAACAAGCCACTAGAAAAGACCTGATATGTCTCATTTGAGAGCATTACAGCATGTATTGTGTTCAATATCTTATTGAGTTCAGTGTACTGCCTTTCCATTTAAAAAGGAAAGAGAATGCATTCCTTTATATATTCCCCTTTATTCGGCACTGGTGAGGCCACATCTGGAGTACTACGTCCAATTCTGGGCCTCCCAGGAATGAAAGGATGTGGACACCTTTCTCTGGTGGAGAAAGTCCAACAGAGAGCAATAAAAATTATTAGGAGAGCTGGAGCACATGACTTATGAGGAGGCTGTGGGATTTGGGTTTATTTAGTCTACAGAAGAGAAGACTGAGGGGGAATTTGATAGCAGCCTTTAATTACTTGAGGGGGGGTTCCAAAAAGAATGGAGAGAGGCTGTTCTCAGTGGTGATGAAATGAGGAGCAATGTTCACAAACTGCAGTGGGGGAGGTCTAGGTTGGTTATTAGGAAAAAATATTTTCCTAGGAGGGTGGTGAGGCACTGGAATGAGTAACCCAGGGAGGTGGTAGAATCTCCACCTTAGAGGTTTTTAAGTCCCAGCTTGACAGTCCTGGCTGGGATGATTTAGTTGGGGTTGGTCCTGCTTTGGGCAGGGGGTTGCACTCGATGACCTTCTGAGGTCTCTTCCAGCCCTATGATTCTATGATTAAATCATAGTGGAATTAACCAAACCAGCTATAGAATGATGCTAGTGCTTGAGGAAATAACTTAATTATTTTTTATACTTGTCATATCTAACCAACATACCTGAGTGGATTACAGTGCACCTGGATTAAATTAAATTGCTCAGGTTTAATAAAGATGATAGAAATGTCTGTTTCTTTCTGTTTTGGGTAGGATTTATATGAATTTTCAGTGATGGGAGAATCTCTAAAAGCTCAAGGATATGGTGTGATTTTTAAATACCTTCAGCTACCTTTTTGGATCCTAAGTATAACTGTTTGGTCTATTTATATTTAACAGACAAAACAATGAAAGCTGTGGTATTGATTGAAAGTGTGAAATGAATGAGGAAAGAAGGAAAATGACTCAGATAAGAACTCTGTAGGAGAAGAGAAAAGGGGCAGTGACTTCATTTAAAAACAACAATAGAGACAGTGACCATAATCTGCTGCAGAGGCTGCTCCATAGGATGCAGAACAGGCTAATGTGAGCTGAGAGGCAAAATACCACACCGGATGCAGAGCAGCCTTCGTCCAAGGTGAGCCTGGGCCCGCCATGGGCACAGGCTGCTTTGCAGCAGCCTCCTCTTCCCCACCCCACTGCTGCCTCTATGCAGCATGGGGGAGAGGCAGGAAGCACCACAGAGCCAATGCTGGGGGAAGCCAGCTTTAAAGCTAATTCCTCCCAGACCAACTCCTGCTCCCCCCCCCCCCCCCCCCCCCCCCCCCCCCCCCCGCTGCCTCTGATACAGAAGCAGCAATGGAGGTGAATACGAATAGTCGACTAGATTAACCAATAAGCCTTGGCTTATTGGTTAATTGTCTAGTCAACCTCTCATTTACATCCGTAATGCATACAAGACAATTGCTGTTATATGAAGCATAGAAAGACCTGTCATCTTTCAATCAGCAATCTAGAGAGAAATGGACTTATAGACAATGTGCAAAGTGAGTTCAGGAGGAGAAGGGGTATATCTGAGCGTATAAGAAAAGTAGAGCCAGAAACATGCATGCAAACATGAGAAAAAATATATTTCCTTAATATTTAAAATGCACCTACTACATAAAGAGAGAAGGATTATTGCAACCATAGGTAAAAGAGGAAGAAAGTATTGGTGGATAAAGGATTTGCCAAATAAAGGAACTATTCAGGTCAGAGAAAGGAAAACTTTCTGGGGCATATTTACACAAATGATACCCCACTGAGGAGAATAATTTCCCCTACCCTTAGTCAATATAATAACAAATGATCTCCCAAAAAAGGGATGAGTGGAGGAATAGGTACTTCGTCCTCTGTAGAGGACTGTGCCATATGGGTTATAAATAGGAACCAGAAAATAACTGAGAAGTGAACTGATGAAGCAATTCGGAAATGTGTGGCAGAAGGAAATATGGGGGTTTACCTTTTCAGTTCTCAAAACTAAATGAATGATGGTCATTTATTTATTTATTTTTAAATTTTAAGTTGTCTATGTGGACAGTGGTATGTAAAATCCCATGTAATTGGTTAACTGGTTAAATGTGAAGCTTAACTGGTTAACCAATGAAGGGGTGCTGGGCTGGGCTGGAGCAGCCCACTGCCACAGACAGGGGCTGCTGTGGACACCCAGAGCAGCCCTTGCCTGCGATGCGTCCAGGTCTACTGCAGATAGGGACTGCTCTGGATGCATGAGGGTAGGATGTGATCCAGCTCTCACCAGTTAATCTTTCACATCCCTAGTGAATACTGTAATAGTATTTCGTTAAAAGCTACACATTCCTGGGTGTGACATTTGATTACTGGCTAACATGGAAGGCTCACATAGATTTTACTTTTACTTTTATATTTATCTACAATATTTTCTATCTATTTAGAAGTATTTCTGGAACCACCAGGAGTGTGGATAAGGAAGCAGTGGTAATGCCTTCATCACAAAGCCTTTGTGTATAAGGAAGATAGCTGTTGAAGAAATACCTGTAACATTAACAATGAAATGATTGGTTTTAACCTCTTTTAGCAAAAGCCATAGGAAACAGTGAAGAATGAAACACTATACAAATATAGGAAGAACACTGGGAATTTAGTGGACAGCATGAGGTGGGGAAATCAGTGATTCCTAATGTGACTAAGAATAAAGTATGGACAAAAGAACAAAGAGAAAAGAAAGAGCTATAACAAATTAGCATATATAGCCATGGGAAATGTATTATACATGGGAAATCATCCACAACCCCTGATTTAAATGTGGAACTATATAATGAAATGAAAGGGAGAAGGGAAACTAGATATTGAAATATAGCAATTTGCTCTATATATGATAAATGGGGCAAGCATTGCCAAATATTTATGTCTGACTTGAATGATGAGAAAACAAGGGGAGCCAGGATAGTATTTATGAAAGAAATCCATTAGACAATCAAATTTTGTAGCTGTTATGACTGTCAAGCTGGCAGGGATAATGTTAGTGTTATACTGGATAGTGGTGTCATTTTGTCTCATTCACTATCAGGAAACTGGCAATCAAAAATGGGAATTCAGATAGCAGAAATGTCATAACTAATGAAATATTGTTAGTAATAGTAGAATTGGCATGGATGGGAGTAAACACTGAAATAGTATGGATCATTATAGGATTGCAGGAAGGTGGCAGACAAAGTAGCAAAACAATGCTGTAACAAAAAAAAAAATTGCCAGAGATCCCTCTAAGTGAACAGACATTAAAACCCTAATTAAAAACGAACTAAGGGCTTATCTAGACTATGCTAAAGTGTCGAAAGAGGATATGCAAATTCCGCAGGAATATCTTCTTCCAATCTCACTTTCGAAAGTCACCACACACCCCTACAGAGAACCTCCACTATAGCTGCAGATCTTCAAGCGTGACCATGCAAGCATCTGGGACTCTGAATCCAGAGGAGGGCACACTCCGGGGTGGGATAAATGGTGGCAGTGCAAACGCCAGCTAGATAAGTTCCTATTACTTCTATGTACTTTAATTGATGTTATTCACTGTTAATCTGTTGAACCCTCTTTCTTTAAGTTGTTAAGTAAAGGTGTGTTCATTTTAATGTAATCAGTTAGATATATATTATTTATAATTGTTTTCCTGGAGTTAGACCCAGATAATTGCTGGAATAATTTTAGTCCTGGAGGCTTCCAAGGCACACCATTAAGGCTACGTCTAGACTGCAAGCTTCTTTCGAAAGAGGCTTTTTTGAAAGATACTTTCGAAAAAGCCTCTTTCAAAAAAGAGCGTCTAGACTACAACCAGTACTTTTGAAAAAGCAAGCCGCTTTTTCAAAAGAGAGCACCCAGGCAGTCTGGATGTTCTCTTTCGAAAAAGCACAGTTTGCATTACATAGTGCCTTTTTTCTTTATGAGCAAGGGACTGTAGCAAGGGAGTGGATAGGGTTTCCCCAACTAAACAACATTGCCACTGGGGTACTCGGGATCTCCTTTTATGTTAAAACCATCAGGCGCCCAGGCACACCTGTGAGTGTGACCTGTTCCTGAGTAACCTGGGGAGGAAAAGGGGGGTTACAATAGTAAATACAGAGCTGGGATGTTTGAGACATGCAAGGACAAAGATCACATCCTCTGAATGTAAATGGTGTAACTTTGATAGCAGGATTTTGTATGACAAACTCAGGCACCTACAAGTGACAAAGTTTACACTAAAATACCTTGTATGAGCAACATGAAAATGGTAGAACACGAAAATCAACATTTTATTTTTAATAGATTAAGAGAAGAGAGACTAACTGTATTTCATGAAACCTCGCAACTGATGCTTATGACTCAGAATATGAGTCTGTTATGTCATAAAATAATAAGAAGAAAAAGGGCTGGAGACAGAAAATCCGCAGTCATTCTTTGGAGTATAGAAGAAATAGAAACTGCTCCAGCAATCCAACAGGAAGTCAGAGGCTGGACTTCGATTGCCAGGAATAGTATCTCCTGGAACTAAGATTGGAGGGAAGGCTTGGGAATTACATACCATCCACTGAGGAAGGTGGGATGAAACCAGCTGAAGAAAGAAGTGTAAGGTCCACAGAACCCAGAGACAAATGGCATATCTGTTGTAAGGTCATTGGAATATAGCTTGGTTGGATTCTGTTACCCAAAAGGGATGGACTAACCATGGCTGGATGGCCAAGTGATAGGAAGGGAGACAACTGCAATGATGGTGCAACCATATGACAGGGGACCCCATATAGAGAGACCACCACTATGCCATACCTGGCCATCAGAGGCACTCCTGTGCTCAGCTAACTCCTTTACAATCTCTCAGATATATTCTATTGTATCACAAAAAAACTGTGGATCCAGAAGTCTTGGGTCTTGTGTATTGCATTTAATCTTAAACAGAAGTATAATGTTAAATCCCAATGCCATTTAAATATTCACGGATCTTTTGAATTTCTTGGATGCACCTGTAGTTCACCAGATCCTGTTGTATTATGAAGTTACTTCCTGAATGTGGGAAAATTGACTGTTGAGTTATTATTTTTAAACTTGCAACCCAGAACTGCCAGCATGACATTATTCACCCTAGAAAAAGACACCTTGGGCGTTGAAATGATCGAGAACTAACCTTAAAAAACAAAAGAAACCCCATAGTTAAGTGATTCAAGAACAGAGATGTAGTTGCATGCTGGAACTTTTAAGATAGTCTAAATGAATTCTACACCCAACTCCTACTGAATTTTAATGGGCTCTGTGAACATAAGTAGAGCTGTATGGGAAATGTTAGGGGAAAATTTAAGGGAAAAAAATGAATTCCACATTGGGATAAAACTAGACCTTTCAGAATGGTTCATGTAAACCCCAAAAGAGGCCCACTCCAGAAAAGCCAATAGCATAATGATAGAATACTCTTCTAGGCTGTGTGAGCCCAGGTTCAAGTCCTTGCTCTGCCTGATTCAGCTCTAAAATGTGAAACTGGTACTCATGTCCCAAGTGAATACCTTGAGCAGCAGACTGTTAGTTTTGCTGAATCAGTCTCTCTGCTTTTGACTAGAAATTCTGTCTTCAACCTAAGGCCTCCTAATAAAAGCTGCTTTGAAAGTGACTCCTTCCAACCGTCACTACACCAGCTTCCCTTAGGCACCTCTAAAAATCCTGGCTACAGTCATTAGCAATGTCATAACTTTTTGAAAAATGTTGCTTACCAAAAGGAAAGCTTCAGATATCTGTGTTTCCTAAGAGCTACATTTCAGAGCAGATTAGGATTCATGTAAGCTTTAGGCTTTTTATTCCTGGAAGGGGCTAAAGTCTGCAAACAACTTACATATAGACTCCTTGCACAGTGCCAGGTGCTTGCAGCCAGGCTAGTTCAAACTTAAAAAGCTACAAAAAGAAAAATGTACACTAGCTTTTTCATCAGGATGCTGAAAGGCTAGTAGTAAACAGCCTTTCAGCCTTATCTTCCACTCAGCCCAGTACTAACTGGGAGCAGAGGCAGTTTCTAACAACCCTAGTCTATCATTACATGTTTCGGTCTTCCATTTCTATCAATTACATTCTGAAAAACCTTGATAGAGGCATGTAAAGTGCTGCAAAACTGACACTCCCTTTGAAATGCTAACCAAATAATAGCACTATTCAGAAGGTAGCTGTCATATTTTAGGGTTCAGTCGAGACCAGTGAGAGGTTTTATCACTACTTATTCCCTGAGTGCCTTAAAATGTTCTGCTGGTGTAACTACCAGTCTGGACATTCCCAGTCAGGATTTAAGAATACCCTAAAAGTGTTTTACACAAAGTGTAAAGTGAAAGCTAACAAAACGACAGTCTTTTGTTCAAGGCAAGATTTTTACTGTACATCCTTCCAGCAGGATGCTGACCACATATTGGTCAGGATCTCCCTCAAAATGCCCCGTTCCTTTGTCTTTTTAGGTGAAGGTGGGGGGTTTGTTGCCTCTCTGTTTTATAGTTGATTAATCATTTGATATGTATTCTTCTGAAGGATACCCCAAATAAAAGCCATTGGTGTATGCTGAATAAAGGAGCCATGAGAAGGAAATAATCTGTGAGGATTCCTGTTTCTCTTTCACTGGCGAATGATCGGGGCAGATATAGGGCAGGGCAAGCGGGGCAGCCGCCCCGTGCTTCAAAAAGCCCCGCGCATGCGCCGTGGCAAAGGGGGGCCCCACAAAATTGTGCTGCCCTGGGCCCCGCAAAATGGTCATTTGCCCCTGCAAATGATATCATTCAAATTATGTTCTCTACTGCAATGGCACTACAAAGGAACAGTCTATTGAATTTGGGCCACAACTGGTTTGAAGTATTGGCTGCTTTCATTTGGCTGAAGCTGGTGGTTATTGTTGCCTCTATCCACTTGTTAAAAGATTTTTAGATTTTTTTTTTTGGAGGTTGATTCATTGTGTGGCTCAAACTGTAAAATCTCAAGGAAACATTTCTTTTTAAATTTTTTTAAATGTAAATGAAACAAAAGAACTAGATCTGCCCTACTGATTTTGCATTGTTTATTCCAACATGGCATGACTACGTGAAAAAAAAAATCTCATAACACATGATAGTGTCCCAGAACTAATGCTGACGAGAAAATGTTTAGTACACTGCAGAGAACATCTAATTCTAAATTTTCATCTGGGAATAGTTAGTCATGAGAATTGCAATTTATTGCTATTGACAGCAGGATCACAGATGTTGCTGGACCAGAGGGCCCTAGTGCCCGGGAGTGCGAGCTGTTGGGAGCCCAGCGATGGGGAGCCCCACCATGGGAAACCCCAGCCAGGCATGGCAGCAGCAGGACAAGCATAGAGCCCTGTCCCCGGAATGCTCCAGAGGGGCAAGACAGAAGTGGGGCAGCTGTGGAGCCCCATCCCTGTGAAGCTCTGGCTGGGCAAGACAGAAGGAGGGACATGGTGGTTGGGCAGCTTCGTCCCCGGAGAGCTCAAGCCATCTGGCAGCAGCGGGCTGGAGCCAATCCCTAGTCCAATAGCAGCAGGGCTGGAGCAGAGCCAGCTGGAGGGAGGGGCAGTTTCCTGAGGGGTTGGTGGCAGATGACCTTCCCTGATCTGGCAAATTCCCTCATTCGGGATGGGTCAGGTCCTGAGGGTGCTGGACCAGGGAGATCCAACCTGTAGTTGAATAATAAGAAACAGGTTTAAGTGATAAATAAGAATAAAAGAAACAAGTTATGATTACAAGGAAAACCAAAACATGCTTATGATTAAAACAATGTCAGCATTTGTGATCTTTTTTTTAAAGAAGGTTTATCTCAGAATTTTCTAGCTACGCTTGCCTCCCAGACCAAGAGGATCCAGCTTCCATAGATTGAGAAGGCAGTGGGTAAAGGCTAGGATTTTAATAGGGTTCAAAAAAGACCTAAGATAGATTCATGAAGGTTAGGTGCATCAATGGCTATTAGCCAGGATGGGTAGGAATGGTGCCCCTAGCCTCTGTTTGTCTGGAGATGGATGACAGGAGAGGGATCACATGATGATTACCTGTTGTTCCCTCCTTCTGGGGCATTTAGTATTGGCAACTGTCAGCAGACAGGACACTGGCCTAGATGGATCTTTGGTCTGACCCAGTATGTTCTTATGTCTCCATGAAGAAGATCAGAGAGTCTGACATAAGGAGCATGCCTGGGCCTGTATTGGCACCGCTGGAGATAGAGATCTCGTATGTGGCCACTGCCAGAGAGTGTTCCTTGCCAGAATTGGCTTAATTTCTCATCTTCACACTTATCAGTTATAGGCATCCCAGGGGAACTCTTACTCAATTCAAGTGATCCCAGAGAGAGAGAGAGAAAGAAGTCCTCTTTATACTAGCAGAATTGTATAAGGGGGCCTTAATATACATGAGAATCAGGCTCTAGCTTCAAAATATATTATTCATACAGTGCTTTCCATGATACAATGGTGAAGCAACTTAACAACTTTATTTACTAAAATAGCTGTACATGACTTAATATTGGAAAATATTATTCATTTGAACACAAACTTGATATATTGCTTCTTCCCAGTGGTTTCCAGTTGTTTTTTTAAGAGAAGGAGATTGTGCATACCAAAAAAACATTTTTCAGTCTCCTGATCAATGCAAAGTATGGGTGAGGACTTTGTGGAGTATGACCCCGATGTTATTGCACACAAATTATAAAAAGACTTTGAAAACTAGCCCCACATGATTTTTTATGCCATCTATATGTAAGAAAGGCAATTTTAACTTTCTGCCCATTTAGAGATTGTTTCCTCCATTCTTCAGCAAGAGTAATTGAATCTGTCACTTTGGTCAGAGCAAGTTATTCGCTGGACTAGAAAGTTGAGAAATGGATACAATAGGAAGCCCTGATAGAAGATAATCATTTATTGAACAATGACTAGGGTTGCCAGATGTCCTGTTTAGAACCAGACAGTCCAGTATTTGAGCTTTCTGTTTGGGAAACAAATTGAAAAAATATAGATGTCCAGTATTTTCTAAATAAGATGTAACGTAGATTGTGATAATATGTCAAGTGTGTCCGGTATTTTTGTTGAAACCATCTGGCAACTCTAATGACCATAATATCATTCTAAACATCACTTTAGCAAATGTTTTTCAGTGTTCTGAATCTGTACTTTGAGTACAAAAACCCCCAGTAATTTAGCGAATATAACCTGCAGGTTATATTCTTTTTTACACCGTGGGGTATACTTGGGTGCGGGGTATACAGAATTTTTTTAACTCATCAGGTGGTGAGCTCTCTGTCGCCCCCTCCTGTGGCTGCACAGCCTCTAGCCTACAGGCGGGGGAGCGCTCACTCCCTGGTTCCTGTGCAGCCACAGGAAGGGGCAGAGGAGCGCTCATCCTTCTACCCCTTCCTGGGGCTGTGCAGGAACCGGGGGGTAAGCGCTCCCTCACCCAGAGGCTGGCGGGTCCTGCTCCCCCGCCCTTTCCTGTGGCTGCAGAGGAACCTGTGGGATGAGCGCTCCACCATAAAAATCTTGTATACCCCGCACCATAAATATACCCCCAACAAATATACTCCCGGCACAGAAAAGTCTTGTATACCCCGTGAGTTATATTAATGTGCGGGGTATACAAGATTTTTTTTACTCAAATAGAAAAACCATGGGGTATATTCGGGTGCGGGGTATATTCACTAAATTACGGTACTTTGCAGACTGAAAATGGTTTCATTAGGCACAAAAGGCCAGAACTGTGGCTTGCATTTATTCTAGATGGTTCTGGAAGTTTAAAGTAGCAGAAGGTCAATTTAAGCAGCACAAAACTAGCATGGCCTACTCTAAGGTGTGCCACCCAGCATAGAGGATGTGTGTAGGGGGCATGGCTGGAGCACGAGGTACATCTAGTAAATCCTAGCTCACAGAATAGGTCAGTGGGGCCTACTGTTCTGGTTGCTCTAAATAATTCTTTGGAATTGACATCTAGCCACCAAAAATCAGAAAGCTACAAAGGTGACTTTGAACTACCTTTATATCAGCCTCTCACTGTACAGCTGTGGTTGCCCCAAAAGAGGAGGTGTAATACACAAGATTCTCGTGTATGACGCAACAAGGAATACCTAACTGTTGTTCAGATTAAATTATGATTTACCTATAGAAACTTTAGCTTAGAATGTTACTGTGTTGTGATACTACCTAGGTATAAATGGGTCAGAGCCCTTTTAATATCTGGGTTTATTTCTCACATGTTCCAGTTCAATTTAAATTACTTTTTTTCTCAGATGCACACATGCCTTAAATTTATTGACATTCTTCACTCTTACAATGGGTAGCCTTCAGATAAGATGAATAAAGACTAATACAAAGTTCTTGTAATATTACCTGTACAAGCAAGACATTATTGCAGCTGTGAAAAATAATTCACCTCCTGATAACAACAATTCGTATTTTTTCTGCCTTCAGCTGCTGTTCAGATTGATTCCTCTTGTGACTATCCAGTGCAATTATTTATTTCACAGCATACATGTTAAATATTGGTGCAATGCCTGATAGTTTGTAAATTAAATTGGTTATTTTTGCTATAGTGGCTGAGGACTAAACCATGATGCCAGTGGGAGCTGCTCAATACTCAGCACTTCTGAAAACACAACTACTTGCTTAGGTGCCTAACTGTGGATTTAGAAAGCTAAGTTTTGGCTGTCTGAATTCTGCAAATGCCATTTGCAATCAACTGCTTTTAGGAAAGTGTTCGTAACTAGCCTATCTATTGTAGTATTTAGCATTCTAGGGAAAAAATGGTATTATGAACATTTGGTTTGTGTTTTATAGTATTGCATGGAAATGATGATCCTGGCTCTCTCATGATTGTTAGCATTATGTTTAGAGAATGAGCTTCAATTGTTATTGTGTTGCAACTACTTTTGTTTCATTTTATATCACCAACAACAAGTAACCCCACACGTCTCTCATTTGAAACCACTGTATTTAGGGAAGTGGAGAAAGTATGCTCATAAATCAGACAGAATGTTTGAATAAATTAGGATATTAATGAAGCTGAACAAAACATTTTTATTATTGTGTACATGTTCTATTTGTGTTCAAGTATCTTCACTCTATATGTGGCCCACAATAATCATTGATCTAATCATATTCTGGGCAAGATTCTTGGCTGGAGCAGGATTGACTTACATTAGCTAAGAATTGACTTTGTGTAAACTGGTAGGTATATATTAATGCAAATTAGTTAATTGTGGTTTTTATCTGATTAAAAAAAAATAGTTTCTAGGTGCACCTATTGTGCCTAAGCAGATGTCCAGTTCACATGTGTACGGGCTTATCTAGCAAGGTCTTCAGCCATGTGAGCAAATCAAACAGTAAGAGTTTAAATACAATCCAAGAATATGTAAGTGAATAGACAGTAGGATGAGTCTTTATGTTATATTTTCCCCATAAACGGAAAGCAGCTAGCTACCTTCAATCAAAATGACCTCTTCAGAATCAAACCAAAGCCCAACAAATCAGAGAATGAAATAAAAAGATCTCATTCTTCACTGCCTAGCCTCTTCAGTAATTGATATCTATGCAAGATGGGTGTAAAGAACAACCACAGTACAAGGACAGGGGGTTTTCTTGTTGTTTGTTTTATAATCCCTCACCAGGACAGTGGTGAACAGGTGGGCCAAAAGCTTCCGCAGGTCCCTGGGCCAGGTGTGTGTGGGGGCCAGCTCCTCACCCCTAGAAGGGGAGCAGCCTCAGGCAGAAAGGGTGGGATGAGGCAGCCAGCCCTCAGCACTTTATAGAGCCTGGCCAACTCTCAGAACCACGTGGAGCGTGCATAGCGGTGCTGCAGTGTAAATTTAAAGGGATCAGAGGCTCTGGCTGCCACCATCGCCATAGTAGCAATAATGGGAGCCAGGAGTCCCAGGCCTCTATGAATCTCTGGGCCCCAAGGCAACTGCTGTCTTTGCCCCCCTGTTGGCAGGCCTGGTGGTGAATCAGATCCAAAGTGCATTTTTTGCTGACAGTCTGCATTGAAGCAAACACAATATTGATCCTCATTTCTATAGACAGCAGATCCCTTCAAAATTAAAAGCTGCACTGTATAGAAACTTGAATGTCTCTCAAAATGATCACATCACTCATTCCAAGTTATCCTCATCTTAAGCAAGCAACATCAGAACACTTATATTTTCTAAATTATAACCATAACTCATCAAAACCACCACTGACTTACAGGATCCCTCCTTTCCCTCATCAGTCTTCACACAAGTCCCTTTTGTATGGCTATGAACAGGTTGCACCTCCCAAAATCAGGACTTTCTGGTCTGGCAGCATCTGTGGTCTGACAGGACCATGGCTGTCCCTGGACCAGAGAGCCCTGGGGCTGGGAGCCTAGTGGCAGGAGGGCTGGCAGTGGCAGGGCTGGCATCCAGCAGCGCAGCAGCAGTGGAGCTGACATCTGGTGGGCCGACGGTGGTGGGGCAGGTACCCAGCAGGCCGGTGGATGCCTGGGGCGGGTGTCTGGTGGGCTGACTGGGCCTCGGACTGGCATTCGACAGCCAGCTGGGTCGGAGCCAGTGGCAACGTGATTGGGGCCAGTAGCCCAGCCAGGCCAGCAGTAGGGCAGGCAGCGGCAGGCTGGGGGCTAGTATCAGGGGACCTTCCCAATCTAGCAAATTCCATTGTTTGGGAATGATCAGGTCCCAAGGGTGCCAAACCTGGGTGGTCCAACCTGTATTTTGATAGAGATCATAACTAAGAATTTTTTTAAAAGCATAGGGTCATAAACGAACATGATAAAATGTAGGAGGGTGTCTGAATGTGCCTGGTTCATGGTGTCCTGATACTCTAGAATCTATTTTCAGTAAAATTTCAAATAGTTCAACACAGTGACATAATCATAAGTATTTTTTAAATCTTCACAGTCTTTCATATAACAATAGTTTTGTAGTCATGTAACTACACCTAGTAAGAATTTTGTACCTGAAATTGTATTTAAGTTCAAATTAAAGCAAAAGTAAAATTAAATCCAGATTTCAAGGAGGAAATGAGGCATCTCACAGAACATTTAACTTATTCTACATTGGTGATTTGGGGAAGGATTGTTTCAGCTACTTTAATTGGCACTTATTTCAGCATCATAAGGGGCAAAATCTTGTTATTTCTGGGTATGTTTCTGGCATTTAGGATATTTGTGCTAGTTGGGATATGATTAAAACTGCATTAATATGCAGTTAAAATAAA
This sequence comes from Apalone spinifera, assembly GCA_030068395.1. NCBI lineage: Eukaryota > Metazoa > Chordata > Testudines > Trionychidae > Apalone > Apalone spinifera. The sequence continues at coordinate 62,530,098 of CM057846.1, read as the reverse complement.
GCTGCATTTAAAAGCTTAATTCTAAATCAATGGTTGAAGGGGAAATGACAAACTTCCAAGTTTCTTTTACAGGAATCAGTATTTCAGACCTCAAATGCATACAACAGTTTGTAATAGCTTATGTGCCAGGAGCCAATATCAGTATGTCCTTTGTAATACAAGAATCAGACTTCAGATGTAAGTTTGTGGTAGGAGATTGAAATAAAGCTCATTGATTTTTGTTTGCTTGCAGAAAACACTGTCATTATTGGGTACAACGAAATAAAATTTGAAACTACAGCAGAAGGAACAGCTTTAGAGAGAATATCTTTGCAGAAGATAAAACCAAGAAAAGAAAGCATGTTAGCTAGCATTTTGGGAACCTGTCCCAATCTTTTGGATGTATGGGTATGTTTAATGGAATGCGATTTGTACCTTTGTTAGAACTTATGGGCCAAATAATGGTAGGCAGGGTGTCTGACTCAGCAAATGCATAGCATTCGGTGCCAGGCACATTTTAACTACTGAGACATATTTACATGAGGAATAGCATTAGGAGACTTTTTTCAGTGCAGGCATCTAGTTATTAACCCCATACACTTTTGTTAGAGCACTTCCATTAAAGTGACTGGAAGAAGGAAGAAAGACAAGGTGGTTAACATAAGCCCTAGCTACCTTGCTCAAGTTTGTGAAAAACAATTCATACCCGAGAAACACAGTTAAGGTCCTTTGTGGACACCTCTGGTCCAATAAAAGAATTCTTCCATTGGCCTAGTCACTGTTATTCACGGGAGCTGGATTCATTGCCCAGACATGAAAACTATTTCCATCACTGTAGTAAGTGTCTACTCTACAATGCTGCAGCAACAGCACAGCAATACTTGTAGTGTGGACAGACCCTTTGTTTGAGAGCTCTTTCAAACTATTGATAAACCTCTTTCAACGAGCGCCCATCATGCCACTTTGCAAGCAGTTTCTATTAACGGTTCTGGGGCAGCAAGTTGTACAGGCATGTGGTACCCAGGTTCCATGAATATTCAGGGCCAAGGGGCTCGGCTCTGTCAGTGTTTGGGTTGGGTACGTCCCCCAGTGGAGTTGGGTACGTCCCCTGGCTTTTTCTGCCACCCCTGCAACCAGGCAGGGGTCCAGAGCTCCCTGGGCCCCTGTCTTCTGTCCCTACGCGTTTCCCTTGTGCCCTGGAGTGTCCTTGCTTGTTGAAAAGCAGACAGCTGCCCTGCCACCCCACACAGTGTTTCTTCACTGCCACCAGCTTGCCACTGCTTCTTGCTGCAACAAGAGAGTGCCAGAGGCAGGCTGATGGTGGGTGGCTGCTACTGTACTTGTGTGCAGAGGTAGGAAGGCACAATATGATTGGAAGCTGTAGAGTGAGGAAGAGAGGACCTCACCTGAGGAGCTGCTGGGTGGTGGGTATTCCTCGCATCCTCCCACTCTGCCCATAACCACCATTTGATAAGTTACACGGTGGGATGAGCCACCTGCTGTGTTTGTGAAGATGAGATGGGGGGGGGGGGGGG
>CM057846.1:62484550-62516777 GCA_030068395.1 Apalone spinifera | reverse complement strand
CATTTGCATCCCTTTTCCGGAAAAGGGTGCCTGTGTAGACGTAGCCACAGGGTTACAGGAGCTGGAGTAAGAAGTTATCCAGCTCGACATTATTTTGACATTATATCAAGATAACTGCTTGCTATGTAGACACAGACTATGTTATTTTGGAATAACACTGCTGTGTAGACATAGTCTTAGCGAATAACTCATTTGACCTTTCCAAGGGCAGCTGGCCACAAAATAATTCCACATCAGAATAGCCCCATTCGCAACATCACCACAACATCACTCCAGTGTCACATACTTAGCACTGGAGCTTCTATTAGTACTTTGCTTCACTGTCTTTCATTTCCATTCTTGTTAGAGAAGGAAAGAAGAGACTGAGTCCCCAGTCCTGTAAATGATCACATGTGGACTTAAACTGTAGGCAAGTCTGTAATTCCATTGCCTTGCATGGGATTCCCAAGCTTAAAACTAATCATGCTCATAAGTGCTATTAGTATCAGATTCTCAGTAAAGGAAAATAATAGCGAGGCCCAACAGAGGAGCAAGATCCTGTAAAAATTACGTGGTTAGTTAATATGCTTCATGAAGACTTCTTGATTATATTAAATGGCATAAGGAAAAATGGGATTCAATAAATCAGGAAGCAATAAACTACTTCAGGCTTTTTGTCATTTATACATGTCTTTTTAGCATTTACTGTGAGAACCATAGATTATGGCTCAGAACACAAGAGGCATTAGTGGCTTAAAAACTTCTACTTACTATGAAATCTTGATATCAAATTCCCTGTGTCAGTTCTGTTTTACTGCTGTGTAGTGTGTGCATTTTCTCAGCAGGTAGAAAGAATTTTGCCCTACTAGGAACAGTGTTAATGAACAGATGGAATTTTAGGTAAGCATGTTGGCAGGGAAGACTTAAAAATTCAAGCAATCAGCTACCTGTATGCAACTGTCATACTGAAAAGAAGATGGATTCTTGCAGAATGATTAAGTGCATGAGGAGCTGCAATTTAAATAAAATGTTCTTTCTTTTCACAAAGCTAGAAAATAAGCAGCAATATTTAAATGAATCCAATAGGAATGCTGAATAAACTACACAAATGTGACTTTACAGACAACTAGAATCTTATGATTTTTTTAAATGAATCTGGCAACAACACAGCATAATTCAAACATGATTCCATTCAGTTCTTATGAAGTTGTTGCTATTGTATTTTTCTCCCTCTTTCCTTATGTAACACCTCAATTTTCACAGTCAAGCATTTAGGTCACAGTTATTTACTAAAGCAAAGGATGATAAAGGTCTAGATGTAGCATGCAAACTAACCTCTGAGGTATATTTCTTTTCATATATATAAAAAAGTATCTGTTGCTACTGTAACCCTTGTTGATCAGCCATGAGAGAGAAGAACAGGATTATGGTCGCGAATGTTTAGAACTTGTGGGAAGAGGGGAGGGCAGTTTGAGGCACCAGTTAGGTTATAGATGATTGTAGTGGTCCTCCTTCTCACCATGATTTTTACTGAAGATAAGGGAAGTGTGTAATGACACAGATGGAGGCCTTATCCATACTTACCCAAAGATCAATGCTCCAGAGATTAGTCTTTCGGGGTTCAATTTAATGGGTTTAGTAAGGACTTGCTAAATTGACCACTGTTGATGCCCCCCATTAACCGCATTACTCCATGGGATTGCAAGGCCTAAGGTAAGTCAATGGGAGAGTTTCTACTGTTGATCTACTGCAATGGAGACATAACGAAAACTCAGCTTAAGGTTCTCTGGCTGACACCAGCTGTGCTATTCATGTAGCCAGAGTTGTGTATTTTAAGTTGACCTTCTCCCCCCCAGTATCGACCTGGCCTGAAACAAGGAACAGCTATAGGAGAACACACAATGACAGAATTGTGAAGGAAGAGTGCTGATTTAATGTATTTAAACAAAAACAAATAACCCATGTACAGCATCACTCTGTATTCGTAACCACTATTGTTAAAATGCTGTTATAAACCCTTTTTCCTCTTCTTTCATCTGTTTCTCTACAGTATAAGCTTTTGGGGGCAAGGGCTCTCCTGGGGTGAAAAACTACCTAGTACATTTTGGGGAGTATCACACTCTGAATCAGGGATGGGAAAATACTGTCCTGGATCTGGTCTGCCAGAGTTAGCCTCTGGCAGGCCCCTACTTTACCTTCTCCTTTGCAAATACAGATGATTGCAGCTCCTGTTGGCTGTGGATTGCAGTTCCTGGACAATGGGAGCTGTGGGAAGTAGTGACCCTGGTGAACCGCTGCCATTTTATTGCCCACCACTGCTCTGAATGATTTCCTTATATGACTGAAACTAAGTTGATTGTATTTCCCTTAGATTGACAAACTGAGTAAGAAACCTTGGAAAACCTTCACGTAGATTATTTTCATCATCTTGAAAATATGTGCTTGACAAATAAACCCAAGTCAAATATTTGAAAACTGAAATTTTATAAATGTTTGAAGCATTATGCACATTAGTAAACAGTGGGTATAGTTTGGCAATCCATATGAGTAAAAAGAAACCTTCTCACTTGATATCCAAGCAATCTGAATCAAAGACCTATGTAGTATGAGAATATTACCCAAAATGTGTTTCAGTATATTCTATTGTTTCACACTTTTAATTTGCTTGTGTGTCATTCCTTTGGTTATATCCTGTGTTCATTTTCCCCTGATTCTTTTTGTTTGATTTTTAGTCTTCTTTATGAGCATTATGAAGGTGGAAACCAAACAAAACAAATATAACTAGTGTGAACATTTGTCTTGAATTATTGAGACTCATGAAATTGTATTGTTCATTTTCTGAAGAGCCAAGCGCAGAAGGCTCACATAGGCTCCGTCTAACCAGACTGTAGTTTGGTGAAAACAGAGAGTCACACACAAATATCTATGCATAGGCTTATGCCTTTTTTAGTGTTTGTTGTTACATACTTTGAGTAGAGTTCTCTTAGTGTGTCTGGTCACTGTAGCACCTTCATCCTGAATGCCATTAATATACCATGACAATACCACCACACATAAGACGGTGCAACAATTGTCCCTTGCATTTTGAATGCAGTTCAGTAAATCAAATACTAGGTGTAGCTTGCATTTTATGCATCCAATATAAAGCATGTCACCGCTGTAGATACCCTGAGGTCACTTGACAATGACACAGCCACACTAGACCAGCCAAAGTTTCCCATTTAAACATAAGAAATGTCATGCTCTTATTGAATAAGAAATATTTGAGACACCATTTGGGACTCTTCCAGAACTTGTCATGGCAGAGAACACACATATGAAAGCAGTATCATGTTAAGATTATAGTACAAGAAATGATAGGTATGGCTGTTATGCGGTCATATTAGAGGTTTAACTATTTTAAAAGGACCCTGTCCGCACACACACACACACATATTTTTTAGTTCTGGAAATCATTTCTTCATGAGGACACTGCAGTCGTGATTTAGTCAGACATTCCCATTCCTGTATGAACCTATTATATCTGATGCATAAGTAACAGCAATTTATGGTAAAAGAAAATTAATCCCATTATGTGTTTCTAATACATTAAGGGTCTTTCCAATGAATTCCATGAGCTTTGGCTCGTGTCCTTACATATGACAATAGACCTAGAATACATGTGTTTCTTAACAAATTGTGAAATTCCAGGTAAATAGAATTTTTAGTATGAATTTCATTGGTCCATTTTCATGTACTTTGGTAAAAAAAAAAATAGCAAGGCAGAAACATATTGCTAAATTTGTCCGAAGAGTGGCAGTGCGTACCCAGTTCAATAGAATGGAAGAGGCTGACATTTAACAGAAGTAACAGATAACCACCTGAGAAAGTGTAGAATAACTGAGGAAGCAGCTGCATGCATGTGATGACTGGAGGAAAGGAAACTGTCTAGAATGCAAGGAAAAGGATTAAAAGCTACAATTTGTGATGGTGTTGAAATAATACTAGAACTGTACAGTCAGCTGCTTATTTCAGTAATTAGAAATGTTGTACTATAAAATACCTGTGAATATTTCTTCTATTCCTTATTTTCTTAAGCATGATATGTCTCAGTATAAGCTTTTGAATTTTATTGATCTTCAAAAGAGACTGAAAATGTTTCTTGCTCTCCTTTTGGCCAGGAAAAAGGAACCTCCCTTTGGTAAAGCTAAAAGATACCATTTTATCCCTTAACGTTTTCACAAGTTTTGTAGCCTTTTCTTCACATTCACCTACATAATCAATAGAAATTATTACTTAATGTAGTTTGAAAATTATTCTTTACATAGAGACATTAGCTTGTTTTTTTCTAAAGCTTATCGCATGTTTATTTTACCATTGCAGGATAATGGAAGACGTGACTAGTATAGAGAGAATAATTCACACACTACATACACGCTTCAAAGTATTACACTTAAACTGGTTACACTTAAAAATTGGTTTAGTATGCCATAGCAATCAATGTTATGAACTTGCATCAGCTGAGCATATCTTTTAACATTCTGTGACTACAGTAATTGCAATATTATAGAAAGATCTGTATTTACTCTTCACATTTTTTGTTAATCTTCATTAAATCATCTAGAACAGTCATGTCTTTGATATAGGATTATGATGAAAATCTACTTTTCTTGCTATGAATCCAATAATAAAACCATTGTTGGATAGAGCCTGTTTTGTAGTTATGGCTGTTGGCAGCTATCCCTAGTGTATGTGTAACTACTCCTCTATCTAAGCAATGAATAATATGGCTGTGATTTTCAGCCGTGTTTTCTTTTTTATTCAGTTACATAGTTTGATTCACAAGCATATTCATTGGATAATTCATGGCAAACTACATGTTTTTTCTTTCTCTTTACTACCTAAATATCTGTGTTTTGAGGCTAGGTTAGGATGCTTATCTGAAGTTCCTGTGACAAAGAAACATGTCCTTGCAAGAGATTAAGGTGATCATGACTAGGTGCTTTACACAGTACAGGACATTGAATTTTATGACAGGTTTGCTGACCAAGTGGCAGTTAACAAAATGCTCATGAACTGCTCTTATAAAATTGGATTTGGCTCATTTCTAATTTCAATATTACTGGGGTTAAGGGGTTATGAATATGTGGTGAAATAAAATACAGTATTATAGCTACTTTTGGCAGAATGAAGAGCCATTTCTAACCTTCCTGTGCAAACCCTGCTACTGTCATGAAACCTACTCATTGCACTGCAACTGGTGTAGGAGATCTAAAACAGAATGGTATGGGATAATAATATGCTACGTTGGAAGTAACAAGTATTCCAGAGAGCAAACATGCCCCTTGGGGCCTTCAGCACCTGTATGGAGATTTTCACGGTACTGATTGAACCTCTCTGGTCTGGGACTCTCCAGTTCAGCAGCTTCTGTGCTCCAGCAGGACCATGGATGTTGCTTGACCAGAGAGCCCCAGCCACAGGGGTTGCAAGTGGCTGGGAGCATAGCCAATCTGGTGGGCTGTCAGCCCACAGGGGCAGTGGCTGGGGCGGGGAGAGGAGGAGGAATCTGGCTGGCAGCCCACGGGTCCAGTGGTCAGGAGTGGAGCCCAGTCTATGGGCACAGGTTGACCAGGAGTGGAACCCCATGAGCGGAACCAGCAGCCCATAGGGCCAGTGTTTGCAGAGCCCCACAAGAGGGGCAGATAGCCAGTGGGGCCAGGCAGCTGTTTGTGGATGTGACGTAGTGGGGGGTACCTTGCTGGTTGCTATGCTGGGCAGTGAGCTGTGGGTGACCTCAGCTGGCTGCTGTCTATAGCACGGCCCAGCAGGGCAGGGGATGAGTCATTATGCAAGGGGGCTCCGAACCTGCCCAACCAGTTACCTCCCAGGGAGCGGAACAATGGAAAGAAGGCGGAGTGGAGCCCTGGCTGTGGGGGCAGGGCTGGAAGTGAGTGAGTTAGTTTCTGTCTGGGAAGCAGGGGAGAAGGAGCTAGGGAGGGGGATGGGATTGTATGGCCCAGCCATCCCCCATCTCAAGGGGGGGCACTGAGGCCTCCTAGCCCCAGTTCCTGTAACCAGATTACATCTGTGCTGTGCTGTATCCTAGAGAAGCAATAGACTCCCTCTATTATACTGGCTTGTGGAGTCTGTTCGTGCCATTAATGGGGTGCAGGAGTCAGGGAACCCCGACGCGCCACCACAGTGGAGCCCCACCAGCAGGCTGGGAGCAGTGGAACCGGGCAAGCACATTAGGGGTAGTGCACTCACCAGAGTGGCAACCTGGAGGGGAATTCCAGGAGAATCCAAAGGCCTGACTTCCCAGGGTCCAGCAAACTCCCTTGTACAAGGAGGTACTGCACCTTAGTGTTTGCAATATAGCTCAGGTGTAGAGAGCTTTCTATGGATCTTCCTTCAGAGGATCTATTTGAAAACATCTCATCTGTGTATCATTCTAGCTACGGTATCTTGTATTCTGCTAGCATATGTGCATGAGAGTCTAAATTTGTAGGTTAAGACGGTACCATAGTTATCTCTTTTAAAGTAACTTAATAAGATGCAACCAATCACTTGTTGATAGCATTGGACAGTGCCTTCAGTTGTCATGACAATACGGACACAATTGAGGGTCAATCTACCTTCAATATTAACTTGACTGTGTGTGTGTGTGTGTGTGTGTGTGTGTGTGTGTGTGTGTGTGTGTGTGTGTGTGTAACACAGTGCTCTGAAAAGTCAATTACATAGTTAGAAAATAATTCCACCAATAAAAACCATTAAAAAATCCAATTAAGGTAACTTAATTTAGTCACTTACTTGCTTGGTCTTTTACTTGTTTTTAAGGTTTTTTATAAGAAACCTGCTTTATCATGCAGCTGGTGTGATAAATCAGACAGACACTGGCCCTCCTCAAGGAACTCTCACTTTCACAGGTAAAGAAGCTCGCTACTTACACCATATTTCTCTCATTAGCACTTGAGGTAATATTTAATTTCAGCTTCGTCAATCCTAACTTATTTACTGTAGAGTTATGTGCACTGGTTAATTGCACAAATTCCTTTTTTTTTTAATTTGTGGGGTAAATCAGTTGCCTTAATTGCCATGAGTCCAACTTTGGAAAGTCAGAAAATAGAATTAAACAAGCGTGTAAAGGTTGTTTTTTATTTTTATTATTTATTATTATTGTATTAAGATTCACATTTTGGATCTGATTTCTTATGGTTTGTCAGAGCTAGAAAAAATGCTTTAACTCATAGAACTACAAAAGTGGCATTCCCAGATCTTTTCTGACATAGTCTGAAGAGTTTAAAAAAAATAAGAGTTCCCTAGTTATATCAAACTTAATTGGAGATAGGTCCATGATTCAAGTGTGCCTGTCTTGGGTGCTAGACAGAAGTTGTACAAGTACAACATATGGGAAGACAGAAGAAAACATGTTTGTGGGAGGGTTTTTTGTTTTTAAATAAAACTGTTTGTGTGAAAGCTGCCCAGAAACTTAAAAAGTTGGGAGTCAGAAATAGATTAACAGACAGAATAAAAACGGGATGGTAAAAGCTGTATTGTCATATGGTTGGGAAAATAAAAGACTATAGCATTGGATGTCATCACCTGTAAATGGTGTAACCCTTGTCTGGCATCCTCGGGACCTGAGTGGTCCCAAAAAAGGGATTTTGGTAGACCAGGTGAAGTCAGGCCTCCACGCTCTCCTAAGGGTCCCCTCCTGGCATTTGGGCCCCAGACAGCATGCTAGCCCTGGCTCACCTGCTCCTGTCATGCTCGCAGAGCTCTGCTCCTGGCCCTGTTGGCAGCTGGCCCTGCTCTCAGGCCTCTACTTCTTGCAGCCTGGCCCTGGAGCTCTGCTCCTGGCTGCCTTGTCTCACATGGGGCAGCAGCCACTCCCAGCCATTTGGCTTCATGGGCTGCAGGCAGTGCTCCCAGCTGCTTAGCCCCATAAGCTGCCAGCTCGCCAGCCATGCTCTACTCTTGGCTGCTGGCCCCACCAGTTGTAAGCTGGGCTCCCTGTCCCCAGGCTGCTGGTCCTGCAGGCTGTCGGCCCGCCAGACCTGACTCTGCTCCCAAAAGCTCTCAACCTCTGTGGCTGGGGGTCTCTGGTCCAGGACTCTCCTGAGGTTGAGGGAGTGCTATATAGTTTTAACTGCCATTCATTCGGGATGACTTCATTGCTCACCAATGGGTAGGGAGCTTAGTTTCCATAATTAATTCCTTGCCTATTCATCATTCTTTGCCTATTCTTCTTAGTTCTCAAACCGTTGTATCTGATATCATGGTAATTTTTATCATGCGTAGAAATATCCACTTGGGTACTGTATTAGAATCACTGACTTGTTTTACACAGGACCCCAAACCTAAACATCTTTTAGAAACTGCTAGTCATTTCTAATTTAAATCAGATTTGATTTAGTAAACTAGAGATGAAAGATTCCATAGCCCATTATTACCAGTACCATTGTATTAAAAGCTTCAGAGGGGTAGTTGAGTTAGTTTTTAAAGCGCTACCAGACTATTTGTTGTTTTTTAAGTTTACCATTGTATTAGCTAGCCTTCCAAGTTTTACAGGGTAAAACCCTTGCTATATGGAAATGAGTGTCAAGATTCTCCTTGATTTCAGTGGGTCTGGGATTTCAATGAAAGAGCTCAATACATTGCTGTATTCATGGACTTCCTTCAACCAAATAGACCTTCATTTTTAAATCATATTTTATAATGTTGTGCATTTCTTAAAAAAAAAAAAACATGAATGAACTCTGCAAAGAGGAAAAACCCCCAAGACTTTAAATGACTACCAATTAATTTTTAGTGCATTATGCAGAATGGGAAAAGTGATGGTCGCTTTAAAAATATTTGTCCAAGTAATTATAGAACTGGAACACTTTGCAGCAATATCAAGCGTCTATATGGTCAGTCACTTAAGTTTGTTCAGATTGAGAGACATACTTGCATAGTAGAATTACAGAATACTGAATAAATATGTACAGAGGAGTATCTCAGGCTTTGAATAAATACAAACAGGAGTTGAATCAGCTCAGTCCAGCTGGAAAGTGGGCTAAGAATACAAGAGAAAACAAACAAAAATTATAACACTCCAGAATTCAAGTACAAAGATAGAAGTACCTGATAAAAGGTATGGAACAGGATGCATTATTTGTAGAAAGAAAAAAAAAGGACCTTTTTATCTCAGGAAGAATCCAAATATTTGTATGATTATAATAAGAATGTTGAAATAGGATTGAATGTCTTTAAATTCATACTACTAAAGTTATTTCAGAGATTGATCATTCTGCTATACACGTCCTTTCAGCTTTTAATTTAACAACAGATTAGAGGTCAAGTGCTCAGTTCAGGAACAGCAATATTTAAGGTAGCCAGGTTTGCATTATATTATATTTGCACTCACAAATTTGTCACGAACCTGTGAGGAAAAACTACCGGCTTCTGTGACAGAAGCCATTCAAGTAACAGAAGCCTCGGTGCTTGCTAAATGAATCTTGTTCACCCATGACTCCTTTAATTAGCCATATTTAGGCTGGTAAGAACCTAATAACCACCACAGCTATCAATCAGAAAGTAATTAACAGATTCCTTCTTGTTCAAGCTAAAACAAACAAATGAACAAACCCTAAATATAACCTTATCACTTGCCCATCTCTGCAATAAGAATTTCTACCTCTTTGAGCCAAGGAGAAAAGGATAAACTAAATAGAACCTCCCCCCATAGGTAATATAGTTTTCTTATAGTATTAGCTGAGCCACCCTCAGCATCCCTCAGAGAACATTTAGTCCTCTAAACAGAGAAACAGAAAAAGTTTCCATTCTGCTAAGAGTCAGGTTTGAAAAGCTATCCAGCTGATGCTCTTTACATAAAGATAAATCTTTTCTGTATACTTCAGCATTACCCTCACTTGCTAAATTTCCACAAGAGCAAGGAGCTACAAATTAAATGAAGAGCCATCTTCAAGCTCATAGGAAGGGGAGGGAATAGAGCTGTCACCACATCAGGAGCTCTGTGATTATTTAACCAAGATGAGCCAACATTATTTCAAGAGCTCCTGTCTCTCTTGGAAATCCTCCTCTTCTAAATTCCAAATAAGTTAAAAGAATGATAAGTAGTTCTAAGGCAGACCACCCAGGCATGTTCTTTTCAAGATCAAAATTTTCCTTTTTCCATTTCTGTATGACAATTTGCACAGCAAAATAAGAAAACTCTTCCTTGTCAGGTGTTTCCCAGCCAACACCTTAAATGGTATGTAAGCCTTGTCCTAAGTTGTAGGAAATGAATAATAAATCCCACATGCTAGACTTTACTTAGGCTACGTCTAAACTGCACAGTTATTTCGGAATAAGCTTATTTTGAAATAGCAGGTCTACACGGCAGGGAACCCTCAAAATTAATCCAAGGCATGCATCCCTAATATAGACATGCTTTCTCAGTTTAGAGCCCCAGCAGGAATAACTTAGAATGGCTCTGGTGAGGGGCTATTTCGAAATAGCAGAAGTGGAGAGTCTACACAGTCCCTATTTGGAAATAGCTATTTTGGAATTGGCATTATTCTTCATAGAATGAGGTTTACAGAAGTCAGAATAAGATGTCCATTATTTCAAAATTATTTAAAAATAATGGAATTGCTGTGATGCTCACATAGTTATTTTGGAATAACAGCCATTATTCCGAAATATCTTTGCTGTGTAGACACCCTGAGGGAGCTGGTCATTCCCTTGAAGCTGATAGGTGTCTATGGTTATTATGACAGCTTCTGGGAGGCAACTTGGAATCATATCTTATGAAAAGTTAGCATTAAAAATGTACACAGTATTTATTAAAACTGAGTATGTAGGTAGAGGAAGAGGCAGGACACAGTCAACTGACTTTTATTAGTATATAGGAGGAGAATGAAAGCAGGAGATTGATTGGTTTGGGCATGATAAAGGAAAGGGAAAAATAGACTGATCTGACATTTCACCATCATCCCCATCTCCAGAGGAATATATAATGTCTAAAGGCACAGAAGACTATACATATGGGCTACGTCTAGATTGGCTTCCATTAAAAGCATTTGTGGAAAAGAGCATCTAGATTGGCACGGATGCTTTTGTGCAAAAGTGCTTTTGAACAAAAGCATCCGTGGCCAATCTAGACGTGGTTTTGCGCAAAAAAGCCCCAATCGCCATTTTTTCCATCGGGGCTTTGTTGCACAAAACGGTTCTCGGTTGTCTACACTGGCCCTCTTGCGCAAAAACATTTGCGCAAGAGGGCTTTTTCCTGAGCGGGAGAGTCATTGTATTTGCGCAAGAACACTGATGATCATACATTAGATCGTCAGTGTTCTTGCGCAAATTCAAGTGACCAGTGTAGACAGCTGGCAAGTTTTTCCGCAAAAGCAGCCGCTTTTGTGGAAAAACTTGCAAGTCTAGACGCAGCCGTGTTGCTTAGCTCCAGAAATCAAGGACTGGCAGAGTGGATGTTGCTTGAACATTAACACTGTCCCATGTGCATGTTTTACAAAAGTCTTTCAGTAGATGATCACTTAATTTTTCCCAAACAGTCCTTCATTTTTCTTCCACATTAAATACACGTGTTAATGTTTATAATTTGTTGTTCATTTATACTTATAGATTTGTCAAATTTGTATTTGATTTCTTCTTTTCTTCTTCTCTTTCTCCCTTTCACTTTCAGAGCACCATAAATCAGTTGATTTGTGGTGTTCAAGGTCTGGAAGGGAGAGGAAGGAGCGGGAATAGAACATGAATCTACCAATTCATGGTGCTCTGAAAGTTCTGGGAGGGAGGGAGAGAAGTAGGTAAGTGCAGGGCTCCAGTGCCCCAGTGAGCAAGAGACTTGGAGAAGGGGGAAGAAAGAGGGTGGGTGGACCGCAGTTTGCCTGCCACTTGCAATGTTGCCGCCCACTGAGATGAAGGAAGACACTTCACTTATGTGGCCACTCATTAGTTTTGATTGCCTATTGCTGTTCTAGATGATAGACACTGAGATGACTAAGTACTGGGCTAGGACTCAGAAGGCAAGGATTCCATTCCTGGCTCTGCCTGTTGGCTGACCGTGAGCAACTGCATTATCTCTAGCTGTCAGGGTGGTTAAACACTAGTATAAATTGCCTATGGAGGCAGTGGACTCTCCATCACTGAAGATATTTAAGAGCAATTTTGGATATACATCAGGGATGATCTAGATGGTACTTGGTCCTGCTGTGAGGATAGGGGATAGAACTTGATTACCTCTTGAGGTCCCTTCCAGTTCTAGTATTCTGTGATTTTCTAATTCTATGATCTCCCTCTGCCAATTTATCCTCCTTTGAAATCTACTGATGAAAAGTGCTATAGAAGAGTTAGGTGTTGTCATTCCCTTTCTGTGGTGTCTGTTGCTTGCTTTTCATACACTCATTTGCTCTCTTCTAACGGCCATGAAATAGAGAAAAGTATTGGGCTCATTATATGTGTCATCCTAACAGTTGGCTGAGGTACAGATCTCTATTAAGAATAAACTAGCAGTTTTCTGAAGCTGGTTTGAACTGTAGATATGCATATAAATTTCTTAAAACACACACATGCATAGTATCAGTAAGGATTAACTCATTAAACAATTGAAGCTGGAAACTTTAAAAATCGAACTCTGTTTTTATCATTTTTATAAGGCATTTTAGCTTTCCACTTCTCATGTGCTAAGATAATGTTGTTGGTTCAAGTTCACAACATAGTAGAGATATGTTTAACATTATAAAAAAAGGCTTTTTATTTTCATGCAAAAACCAAAAACAAACTCTACCACACTTGCTCAATGGAACTTTTTTTTAAATGGGGAAAATATGTGGGTATCTAAAGGCAATAGTGTCCCTTTCATGAGTGCTTTAAAGGAATTCACAAACTCTATGCTTGGTAAAATACTGGCAAGAGAAAGTACACATTGAATGGAAGTAAAAGTGATAGCTGAAGAAGAACAAAACAAAGATCTTAAACCCAATATTATAGCTCTCAGCAGCAATACAAATAATACGTAAGGAGGGAATAATATATTCTAAAGAAATATTTAGGATTTGTCTTGTGTTTATGGGCTGATTCCTGTTGGTCTTAAGCAAAAATTCTAGTGGATATTCAGTGGAAATTTTGACAGAGTAAGCAGTTCAGGATTTTGCTCTTGAATTCCAAAATAACAGCAATAGCGTTAGGGATGAATTAACTGGTTTCACTAAAATAATTGCTGACCTGAACCCTCCCCCTCCAAAAACCAACAGCAACAATAAACCCTGAGCTAAACGTTTTTAGTCAAAATAGTTCTGTTATTTTTAAAAAGAATAAATTCTACATGTTTAAAATTCTGTCTAAGAACTACTTTTTTTTTTTTGCCAGGAGATTACCAGTCTGCTTTTTGCAGAGCCAAGGAGTTCAAGGAGCTTTTAACTTTTGGCTGAATAACCAAACCTTTTTCACATAAAACCAGGATAAATCAGGCCTACAGAAAATCATTAAATGGATTATGACAGTAATATATCAAAATGTTTTACTCAAACACCAAACAGTGATACAAATACCAAACAGTGATATGCTCATATGAGTAAAAGACATTTGTCTGGGCGGGGAGACGTAATTACTCTTGATTAAACAAATACATATAGTTACAAATAAATGCAGTTTCACAAATAGGCTGAAACTGAATTTCATGCAGGTGCAGGAGAGTCTTTCTTCGCAAAGTAGTTTGCAGAATTGGGGCAAAGTTTGGGTACAAGCAATAAACCCTCCAATAATTTAATTTCAAGCTGTTTTAGAAACTATGGGCACGTTTACACTACGCAGAAGAGCTACGCTACAGAGGTCGATTTTTCTGATGCTCGATTTATCAAATCAAGTATGGACTCATACATTGAATGCCGAGGGCATCTCTGCCCGGCATCCGCTACTTCTCCTTTTGTGAGGAGTAAGGGAAGCTGATGAGAGCATTTGCTTTTGTCAGCCTCCTGCTGTGTGGATGGCATGGAAACAAGACTTAAGATACATCGGCTCCATCTATGTATTTAACGTAGCTGGAGTTGCATGTATTATTTCAACCTTCCACTGTAGTGTAGACCAGATCTAAATGAAAAATGGGGAGAGGAGGAGATGATAGGTTCAAAGACAAAACAAACAAATAAAACTCTACAACTCCACTTACCAGAAGATCGATGCTTCATGGATCAATCTCTCGGAGGTCTAGTTAGTAGGTCTAGTAAAGACCTGCTAAATTGATTTCTGATCTTGATCCTGTTACCTCCAATACACTACTGAATCGAAAAGAGTAAGGGGTGTTGACAGAAGAGTTTCTCCTATCAACCTCTATAGAAGAGAAGCCATGGTAACTCAGTCTAATGCACGTTGACTCCAGCTACACTATTCATGTAGCTGGAGTTATATACCTTATTTCAACATTGCCTCCTGGTGTAGACCTGTCTTAACATTTCAGCAAGAGGGTGCCCTTTTCAGATTTACAGCTTCAGAAAAACAATTGCAACTGGGATTTTCTTGTCCTTCTCCAGCATTCAATCCAGTAAACCAATAGAATATCATACTTCTCAGGAGAAATCTTGTCAATTTAGCAAGAAGTAAATGCAAATAAGATTACAATGTTATTAAAACTAAAACTAAAAAGATAAATACAATTTATAATTAACTCGACATTTTAAAACTTCTAAGTAAAATAAAATATTTTATGCTAAAATCTCTCTCTCGATAGATAGATTAGATAGATAGATTAGATTAGATTAGATAAAAATATAAACATTTCCTGCAGGATGACAGAGTGATGTCATCACATCACTCTGGGTCCTGCCACCCATCTGCACTCCCTCCCCCTCCCTTGGGATTCTGGGGGGAAGAAGCTGTGAGCTGCACAGCCTCCCTCCTCACCCTCCTGGGAGGCAGGAGCCATGAGGCCTTCCCCCACAAGCCACGTGTCCTCCGCCTTCCTCACATCCTGAACCCTCTCACTCACCTCCTCCACTGAGACTCCGCACTCCCAGCCTGCTCCTGCCGCCTCCTCCTGGCCAGACACCTAACCCAAAGAAAGGGGGGTTGGCGAGTGTAGTGAGCAGGGGTGCAGCCTCCTAGTATACTTTCTCTAAAGATTTTACAGCACTCTAACATCTCATGTTAAATTGATCTCTCCAGTCCATATCTTTACTTAGGATTTTGCCATTCTTCTGTCTTTAATGAAACTCCTGATTAAGTGACTTGGGATATCCTGCTCCCATCTAAGTCCACCTAAGTGATTACTTGCTGAGGATGATGAGGGAACCTACTGACAAAGGAGTCTGGCAATTATAAAAGAACGCATGCCACACTGGCAATTTTAGAGAGGGAGAGAGAAAAAAGAACCCTGAGAGAGTTCATGATTTGTAGGCAAAGCTATATATTGGAGAGCAGGAGAGAGGAGGGAATCTAGCTTCCTTGTAGGTTTTTAAACTAAGCCTACAGATCATTCAAGAGTGGTGAGGAAACCAAGACAGAGAATTCCATATAGGTGTATGTATTATTTTTGTCTAGAGCTGTTTGTGTATTGCCATAGCTAAAGCAGAAAGTGTTTTTGTTTTTGAGGAAAATCCCTGCACAGTTTAATTGTGTGTTTAACCAAATTCAAGCTATAGAAGCCAGAACATCTTCCCCTTGCCTGACACATACCCGATACAATTTTTTGCTCAATACATCTGTAATATTGTAGTTTTGTGTGTGTATTCAAGGTGGAGTAAATGCAGCTACTGGGTTAGAAGTACAATGTAGAAGAGAACTTGGTGTATGCACCTTCACATTTGTTCATATTTCTAACAACAGCATTGCTTAAAATAGCTGTGAGGTGAAATACATGTTACTATTGATATGCAAATAAGATCAAACATCCCACTTGCTTCCACATTCTGCATGTCCTCTTCTAGAAGCACAAGTAGCTCTTTACACTGGAGCAGCTGCATTCACAGTGAATAATCCTCTTTAGCAAGACTGGTATGATCTAAATGTGCTAATTTTCAACAGCACTCAGAGCTTCTTTAGATCTTTGAAATCCAGCCCCTCTTTACAATAATTAATAGATTATAAACTTGATGAGATAAATCTCACATTGCCACAGTTTAAAATGGCCTCTACTCTGCTTAGCTGCTTGAATGCCAATAATTTATGCAGTGGGAGAATACAGCAAGCTCTAGATAAATAATTAAAGCTGCAGAAGAGCTTGCAATATGTTGGTACCAAATTTTAATTTCAGTGTGTGATTTTCTGCAACTTACGTCTTCTAAATACATAGTCTGTTTACAGTTTGCATCACTTAACTCTTATTTTCCCCATTTTTTGTAGTGTGTTGTCTGCTATGTTAAAATAAAATCCTAATGTCTCATCACTCACCTGTGGTAATTATCATATTGTCTGACATGACACATGACCTTGAGTAGCAGCCTCAGGGCAGACATCCCATACTTGTGGTATTTTCTATGAATAGATTTCACCAACCCAGTAACAAATGTAAACTCTTAAAGTTCTCCACTCCAGAATCCAAACTGGTGGGCTGAGTTCAGGCATGGGCCTCTCCTTCCTGGAGAGGAATGAGATGCAATCAACAGGGCCTGTGTCCTTTGATACTACACTCCATAGTTTCAAAAAAAGCCGTGCCCAGTGATCTACATTGCCTACTTAAAAACACTCGCATAGTCTGATGTCACTGTGCAGTCCTCATATTTAATACAACTTCTCCTCCCAAGCCCAGCTACCTTTCAGATGTCTCCAATAGGGTTGCTGACTTTCTAATAGCACAAACTGAACACCCTAGTCCTATCCCTTCTCTGAGGCCATGTCTCTGGCCCCATCCCTTCCCTGAGACCCTGCCCCCAGCTCACTATATTCCTCCTGTCTTAGAGGCTTGCTCTCCCCCCACCCTCACTCACTTTCACTGAGCTGGAACAGATGTTTGGAGGGGGGTGAGCTGGAACAGATGTTTGGAGATCTCTGGTATAGAGATGGGGATGAGGAGTATTAAGCCTGGAGCTTCCTTGGGGGCTCCAGACTGGGAATAGGGCCAAGGCCTTTGGAATGTGGGAGGGGGTTACAGATTGAGACAGGGAGTTGTGTGGTATGGGAGAAAGTGAGAGGTTTAGGGTGCAAGAAGGGTCTCCAGGCTGGGGAGTTGGTGTGTGTGAGGAGCTACAGAATGAGGCAGGGGACAGAGTGCAGGAGGGAGTGAAGGCTTGGGTGGTGTTTCTTCAGGGGTGTTGTGGTGAATGAGGGATTTGAGATGCAGGAACTGGCTCCCAGTTGTGGGGGGCAGGGTTGGGGAATGGTCTTACCTTGTTCAGCTCATGGTCAGCAGTGCAGTGAGGTTAAGGCAGGCTCCCTACCTCTACTGGCTCTGTGCTGCACCTCAGAAGCAGCCAGTAGGTCTGGCACCTAGGAGGGAGCACAGCATGTGGGAGGCTCTTCACATTGCTCTCTCCCACTGGCACTGCTTCCCCAGCTCCCATTGAATAGTCCCTGCTCAGGGTGGGAACTATGTGCAGAGCTCTATAGCCAGCCTGCATAGGAACAGGAGCTGTTGGCTATTTTTGAGATACAGCTCAGTGTCAGAAAGAGTAGGGAACCTTTCTTAGTCTTTCAGCACCTCTGAGCTGACTTTTAACAGGCGGTGATTCCTGGAGATGCCAGGGTCCCTTTTTGACCGGGTGTCCCAGATGAAAACTGGACACCTTGTCCCACTACCATTCATCCCAGTTCATCCCAAACACTGCTGCATAAAATCAGCTTCTGGAAGTGCTCCAATCTTTAGCTTTTTAATTCCCTTTTTAGCTCCATTCGTGCTTCCCTCTGTGTTTACAATAGTCTCCCATTTCCTGACTGCTAAGTTACTACTACTTTCCCCAAGCCCTCCATAAAGCTACTTTAACACTGCTACTTTTAGGAATTCTTTCTAACTTGTTCCCCTGACACATTCTGTCTGTACGTATACTTCACTGAACTCATGTCGTACTTGTTTGTTTCCAATTCAGGACGTTTAGTAGAGTTTGTAGGCAATGTTTGCAAAATGTCAAATACATTTACAATACTCTATTAATGATTAATATCACAAATTAATATTTCTTACAAATTTACAATCCTAGTAAAATACTTATGCTTTTTGTTTTCCATCTCATCCTGTTGGCTCTCACCTTGTAATGTACTTTCCACTTTGCTAAAAGTATGATAATGAGGCATGCATAATTGAAATGAAAATCTCTTTAAAACTCTTTCTGATTAACTATACTGTGAAACATAATTAAGCACTTCTGAAATTACACAGAAATAACACATGATGATGCACAGCAAAAATCTGGGGCTCTGCATGAGTTGCTTAGCTGGTTGACATACTGTCCTTAAAATTGCTTTAATCATGAAAAATAGCAGGGATACACAACTGGGCACTGAAATCAAATCAATAAGCTTGCATATGCGCAACAAAGGAGCTTTGTGAATGAAATAAAATGAAAATGCTAGAAGTTGGATGCATTTAGGTCTGGAAATGGACTCCAAATGAGCAGTTTAAAACCTGCAAGAACAAAGAAATCTTCACATCCTACTTACATCTACAATTTTCTGTAAATAGAAACACTACAGATGCAGCATTCCTGTTGAAGTTAATATCTATACCCTTATCTTGCAGATTGAAGATATTTTTTCCTAACCTTTGAGAGAGTGATTTCTGGACATAAAGCAATTGCTCTTTGAGTACATGCATAGTTTCATAAATATCTATGATGTCCTTCCCAAGGGCAAATTTCCTTTGTTTATCAGAGCACAGCTAAACATACGATAATTTATCCCTCAAAATTATATCCACTTACAATCAATATTACAGAGATATATGCTAAAATTAAGTGTTATAAACAAATATTTCATCCCAAAAGCTGCTAAAAGAATGGAAAGATTGCAAAGTCAAGTTCAGAAGAATTTAAAAAATGCCAGACTTTGGATTGCCTGTACACTCATTTTGGCATCTTTGTACATGTGCATCATGAGAATCTTTAATTATGTAATTACATACTATTTGTTCTACAGGACCCTTGCCTCATTCAGGCTATGTCTACACATTCAGGCTATGTCTTCTTGTGCAAGAATGGCCATTCTTGTGCCAAAACTTGCAGAGCGTCTACACTGCACGTGAGTTCTTGCGCAAGTAAATTTACAGTAAAGCATCTGAACAGAGGGCTTCTTGCGCAAGAGTTATTCCTCTCCCCACAAGGAATAAGCCCTCTTGTGCAAGAGCTCTTGTGCAAGAAGGCAATGTGGACGGGCAACAGGGGTTTCTTGTGCAAGAAATCTCTGTGGCTAAAATGGCCATCAGAGCTTTCTTGCACAAGAGGGTGTCCACACTGCCATGGACACTCTTGCGGAAAAGCACAAGGCAGTGTGGACGCGCTCTTGTGCAAGACCTTTTGCGCAAGAACTCTTGCACAAAACAGTTCTTGCACAAGAAGCCTGCAGTGTAGACGTAGCCTCAGTGTATAGAGCAGGGGTTCTCCCACAATATGAGCTTCCTTTTCTCCTCAGTATTCAATGTACCTTCCCAATGCCTTATTTACTGCATCCCTCCGAAACCCTGGACTGAATACAACATTAATTTCTTCCTGGGTGTTTCTATGCTGCTGTTGCCACAATATCTGAGTGCCTCACAACCACTAATGGGTCTATCTTCACAATACACCTGTAAGGGGAGGTATTATTTATTATTCTTGTTTTACACAGGCAGAACTAAGGCAAGGAGAGAGTAAGGTCAAAATTGTCAAATGTCATCTTATTTTGGCCACTCGGCTTATGAAGGCTATGGCCTCCCTTTTCCCCCAGGAGTATTGCATAGCGTTTCATGTTCTCAGAGCAGAACTCCCATCAACTTCAGGTGCAGTTATAAGAGCTCAGCCATTCTGCAAATCACACCCCAGGTGTCTCAAAGTGGGTAATCAGTATGAAGACCACATACTACCCACAGGTGAAGATGAGTTTATAATTTTTTCCAGCATTGTGTGGGAATTCTGTGACAGGTGCTGAGAGAGAATCTAATTCTCTCACATAGCAGGGCCCACTGACAGGGAGAGGAATGGGGCAATTGTCCTGAGGTTTAGTAATTCAAAAGGGATCGGACCTCTGGGCTGCCACTTTAAATTGTCACTGGAGCTCCAGGAGGCACATCATACTCCAGGAGCAGGTTGTGCTAAAGATTGGCTGGGTAGCACTGAAAGGCTGGCTGCCTCTATACCTGCCCCTTCCATCTGAGTCTCCGCCCACTTCCAGGCTCCCACCTTGTCCAGGAGCCCAGAAATTCTGTCTCCACTCCACCTCCCTGCACAGCACTCAACTATCTTTAGCACAACACCATCTTTTCCTTTCCTGCAGTTGCTTGCCTCATTTGCTGTATACCTTCCAATGGCAGCAACTGAGGAGAGGTCCTACAGACAACAGGCTCATTTAGTTCACAACACTGATTGGTCCCCGGAGCACAGACTGCCTTGTGGACTGAATCAGGCAGATGTTCTTTGGGGGAAAAAATGTTTGATTATGTAATTATAGTCTGTATCATAATTCCTACACACATCGGAGATGAATTCAGGGTGCATAGGCAACCTTAATATGGACTCATTCAACTTGTGAGTGTTTTTGCAGCATTAGCAAAATGGTTTTATTTTGGGATGTATCTTCACTTTTTTTTAAATGCAAACTGGAAATTGGAACTCTACCACATGGAACTACATTGATCCCCAGCATGGGTTATTATCAGAGTTTGGATGTTTAGGCCCACCTCCAGATTGGGAATGGCCACAGTGAATACCAAATACATGTGCCAGGCATACAAGAGGCTATGCAGTTCCACTTATAATGCTTATGAGTTTAAAAAAAATACCCAGGAACATGCTAAAATGTCTGTGTAACCAGTTTTCTAAGAGACTGCTTTCTCCGTGGCTTCACGGTGGCAGTTGATGTTCAGCGGGCTGTCTTGGCCAGCAGGGCATTATCATCAGTTTCATCCCCCTGCCTTTGAACTCCCTTCCTTTCACTCTGCATCAAAACAAAAGTCTGGCAAGTTACAAATCATGCTGCAGGATTTCTCATTCAGTTAAGCAATGCAAGGAATATTCCTCTGACTGCATGGCTTGCATTAAGCAATGTTATGTAGAAGGATGTGACATTTGGAGTCATCCAATGCCATACTGAAGCATGTCTTCTTTTGTGTGAGGAGCTAAATAAGAGAACAGTTTTGCAATGGATACTAAGTCATAAAATGAACTCAAAAAGCATAATAGCCCATAAAAGCAAAATGTGTAGTGCCTCTTCCAAATCTGATGTCTGTCTAAAAGATCTGATAGAAACGCTGCAGCATCTTGTACGTTGAAAGGCAAATGTGCACTCCTTGATAAAGGCTAGAATCTTTAGAGCAGTCAAAGCATAAAGTACCTGAATATTACATATAAAAGTGCGAAAGCAAACTATGTTACTTGTAAAATGTGAGTGATGTTCAGACAGCCAATCCCTGTGTAATTCAGTTCTAGTAACCACTGATTCTAGTGTCCAGGTAAGAAACCTTTGCAGTCAGAATGTCTGCTTTCAGAATCCTGCAGAGATTACAGGATTGTGTTCCTGATTTTGATCCATGGTTGTGAGTGGGTGACTTGCTTTTCAGTCTTGGTCCTCCAAGATGATGAGCACATCCTGGAGTTCCAGATTGCCCTCAGCTACTATGGAGTAAGTCTTTAGTTTAGATCCAAGCTTGATTAACTTAATTGCATTTATTTATCCTGTGTGTGTGTATGAGGGTTGCCCCTATGCTTTATGAAAGCTGGCTTATGAATATAAGTATGTATAATTCAGAGATGCTTTGGTCAAAAATACCTCATGTAACCTAACAATTTTAATGTTACAGGTCTGCTGGATCTGTATATCCTATTTCGGTGCATGGATCATGCGTGTATAGGAAGTTAGAAGTATGTAGTGTAAATCTATTTATAGTTTTAAATGTGCTAATGAGCCTAATGTCTGAGTGATCAACTTAACTTGTAAACAGCCTTGTTTATTTTTAAAGACCACAAGGTGGTCAGTCTGGATAGACGTGTGACCATATCGCTGGTGCTGGAATGTATCTTGAATCTGGTAAATTTCCATGAAAGGAAGGATGTAAAACAAAAGCAATGGGAAATTATCAGCCCTTTGTCTTCAGCTAGCCTGCGGAATAGCCTAGCACACTTGGATACAAAGAGGGCTGGAGACCCAAGTCAAAGTAAAAGACTTGTCTCCGACTTGAAGAATACGTCTGAAATAAAAGCAACTCCTTAGGACAAGAATTTGAATGTAATAAGGGTTTTTTTTTTAGTGAACTACAACTAGCTATGCATTTTCCATTCATTTTAATGTAGTATCTTAATTTGATTTTTTTCACTTGCTATTACTTAAATCCTGCTGTTTGTACTCAGTAAAAATATAGGTTGAAACTCTCAAAACTGGGATTCTCTGGTCTGGCAACGTCTGGCACGGATATTGTAGGACTAGAAAGTCCTGGTGGAGGGCCAGCAGCAGGGAGCCCTGTGAGCTGGCAGGGCCACCCAGCGCACAGCAGCGGAGCTGCCCAGCAAGGCTGGGAGACCCAGTGCATGGCTGCTGGGTGGGGCTGAGAGCCACAGTAGCGGTGGTGGTGTGCAGCTGCCTGGTGGAGCCCAGAGTGCAGCATGCAGTTGCCTTGTGGAGTCCAAAGCCCTGGCATGTAGCTGCCCAGCAGGGCCAGGAGCTATGGCAGTGGTGGCTGCTCAGCAGGGCTGGCAGCAGGTGGGGATCCAGCAGGGAGGTCGATAGGTCAGACCAGGGCTGGAAGGGCTGGTGATGGTGGCGGAGTGGGGGAGCAGAAATTACCTCAGCAAAATTCCTCATTCTGGACCAGTCAGGTCCTGAGGGTGCCGGATCAGGGAGGGCCAACCTGTTCTTTGTTTACTATCATGCCCAGTGTGAATAATTGTTACCTAGAGGAACAACCATTGTGCATATTCCTCTTCCATTGATAAAGGGGGCTTAAGTGATGAGCTTTCACTGTGTAAAACTTTTATATAGTAGAAGACAAATTTATTTGAGGGTTTGGGGTTCCATTGCAGTTTGGTTTCCTGGGTGCCGTGCAGTGTTCTCTCTTAAGCTGTGCAGCAGCACAGATGATTAATTAGCTCTGCCACCGCACACCTTAGATGGAACACTGGTGCTGTGTTGTAGAATTGCATCCTCCCAGGGTCGAAGTGTTTCAGTGTTTGCCTTTCTCTTGGGGGGAGGAGGAGGTTACCTGAACTCTGTGCGTTGGCTGGGGGAGACTAGAAGACCTGGCCCAGCAGGACAGGGTGGTGGGGTGCCCCCGAGAGCAAAGAGGCAGGTTCAGTGGCATGATGGGCACCCTGGAGAACAATACCAGGGGGACTTCTGTGATTGCACCCCACCACAGTGTGTGCACTTATCAGAAAAGTTAATAGCTAGTTTAAACTATAGGTAAAAATACTTAAGTGAAATAGGAGCTGGGGGACTATGTCTAGACTTGCGCTAGAGCTATGCAAATGAGGCTCCGCGTGGAATATCGCCGAGCCTCATTTTCATAGCTAATGAGATGCCATTTTTGCGGAAGAGGCTCTTGCTCAAGACGGAGCAAGAGCCTCTTCCGCAAACCATCTTGCGCAAAGCCGTTATGCTGATTATTTTCAGGCATAATGGCTTTGTGCAAGAGGGTTTTTCTTGCGCAAGAAGGGGCAGTGTAGACAGCTCCATCTTGCGCAAAAGCCTCTCTGTGAAAATGGCAGCTCATTAGCTATGCAAATGAGGCTCGGCGATATTCCACGCTGAGCCTCATTTGCATAGCTCTGGCGCAAGATCGTGCCAGTCTAGACACAGCCAAGGTGCTTAGCATCTTGCAGTATCAAGATCTTGAAACAGGCTTTTATTTTTATAAATCATATGTGTTTGAATGGTGAAATCACTGCTCCAAACCCATTAAAATTAAGGTAATAATCCTGCAAACTGATGCCTGTGGGCAGATTTCTCATGAAGTTTTGTGTACTGAAGTACTGACCACCTTTGTACAGTAAAATGCTTTGAGGTTTATTGATGAGAAGTGCTGTAAAAGAGCTAAGTAGTATTATTTGCAAGATTGGGACCTAACATTTTAGACAAGACCTGAAAATAGGCAACGTGGGATGAATGAGGAAGGCAGATCAAGGGCAACAAAACTAGCAGACTGTTACTTTTAATGCTAAAATGCACATAGCTGCCTAAATTATGTGGGTACAAGCATTTTAATTTTATTTATTTGAATTATTTATTTGGTATTGTATTAAAAATTCACGGATGTGACTCAAGGTGACAGATCTTTCATGTTGCCTCTGAGAAGATTTGCTGTTTCTAGGTATTGGAGGAATTGGGTTTGTGTTTCCTAGTTATATCCTTGACTTACCCAAGGTCAGATACTACTCTCCTGTCTGTTGAAGAAAGTGCATGTGTGATGGCTCTTTGACTCTAGGGAACTAGAAAAGCTCTCTATGACTTAATTGCCAGAACCTTAAATTAGTCATATATGTCAATGAAATAATGGGGAATGTTGAAATAATAATGTTGCACCATTCTGTAGGCCTATGGGGAGGAGAGGGAAGAGGGGAAGGTGTGTGCATCTCTTTGATCCCAAAGACTAGAAATTGCCCGCTATGCTAAGGGAAGGAATAACTGACATCTTCTGAAAACAGGATGTTACTTTGATTTAATAATTGATTCCTCCCAAATGCTCTATACAGTCAGAACTATGCAACACAGCAAACTGCAGAGTAAAACACAGTAATACAAGTACACATTCAGTATTTCTATAGTATCATTGCAATCAAAATCAATATAATCAGCTGAAACTAAAATCGGGCATCATTCATACAGCATGGTGGATATTTCATAAGCCTGTTCTTGCAGTAGTTCTTGAGCTATTTAAGCCAAAAAGCTCTCTACTCACATCTCAATCCCAGTTTCTTTCTATACTTCTCTGAGGCTACGTCTAGATTACATCCCTCTGTCGGCAGAGGGATGTATATGAAGCACTTCAAAAGTGCAAATGAAGCTGGGATTTCAACTTCCCACAGTCATTTTTTGAGATTTACAGGATCTTTCAAAAAAGTGCCCCATTTTCAAAAGAACCACGTCTGGACTGCTGTTTCAATTTTGAAATAGCGCTTTTTCGAAAGCGCGCCATTACGTGATTATGCAAATGAAGCATGGGATATTTAAATCCCAGCTTCATTTGCACTTTTGAAGTGCTTCATTTACATCCCTTTTCCGACAGAGGGATGTAATCTAGACGTAGACTGAGATGGGGGTTCCGTGCTTTGTGTTGTGCCTTATGTCCATAATGCTTCCTTTGCTTGCTATATCCCCCACTAAGAAAACGCCTTTCAAGGTGGGATTTAGGCTTGGAGCAGACACACTTCCTATGTAGTTAGTTTCCTCCTTCAGAACTCTCCTTTTGGGTTTATGGTAAGCACCTTCATTGAGTGAACTAGACACAAAAAGATACAAAGCATTAGGCAGAAACTCCCTCAAGAATAAGGGCAACAAAATATCAAATGAGTAGGAAACAACCAATCAAATGAAAGAATTAGACCCAACTAACTTTTATCCTAAAAAGATACCAGCAGAGGCACATTTAACTGGCTAGATAGGAGCCAGGCAAAGGAAGTACAAACAGTGACTTAGAAGAAAATGTTTCACGGGTTAAAATTGTTGTGAAATTCAAAAGTCCTTGTAGGAGGAAATGAAACTATGTCAACAGTTAATGAATACATGAATGTTGTTTACGAAATAAATACATTGATATTGTTACATTAGCCATCTATAATTCATTTCGTATAAAAATTTGGGGTTTTGAGTTGAAAATGGTTATTGTGCCTTGGTTCAGGAACCAATCCTCCGTTTATACCATTGATTCTTATGGGACACGCAGTTTTGACTTACAACATGATTCCAAGGAATGAGTTGTATGATAAGTTTGAGGATTCCCTGTATTTCATCAGTAGGACATAAGATGTTTTTATAAATACACTAGTGAATTTTAATAATCAGTTATTACAGGTGGGGCTGGAAGTTATGCCTCTTCAGGATAGCTGGCATTTCCCATTTTAAGACCCTGGTTTTGGTTTCACTTATCTTTGTCAAACTTGAATTGTTCAGGCTGAAGTTTTCTATTGTGAGTATGAGTATTATGATCAACTTTTTTTATAATTTTCCTCAAAAATCATTCAGTCATTTCTGAGAACTAGACTATGGAAAACATTTTTATAATATAAAAAAATATTTTAGTGGCCTTTTCTTCACACAGCTATGCTTTGAAGCACAGACTATATTTCTGAGGGGCCACTTTCATAAGAATGACCATACTGGGTCAGACTAAAGGTCCATGTCAGGGATATGTCTTGCAGAACCTTTGTAAAATCTGCTCAAGTTTGGCCTGGTTATACTTTTGGAAAAAATCAGCTTGCACATGCTCAGCAGCTAAAATTTCTGAAGATTATACCTTCACTGAGTGTGTTCTAGCCTCTCTACTCCTACGTGTGATCAGATTAGATATAAAGCTTTGTGGGGATGCAGAGCTTCAGGGATTAAGCAGGACTTCAGTCAGGACACAATTTGTTGGAAGAGTCAGTGTAGTCTTTGTAAAGGGAAAACATCCTTCATACCAATCTACTAGAATTCTTAGATTGGGGTCAAACCTAGACAAAGGTGATCCAGTGGATATAGTGGATATAAGCTTGGACTTTGGGAGAACCTTTGGCAATATTCCTCATCAAAAGCTCAACAAACTAAGGTCTGTAAAATCATGAATGCTATGGAGAAAGGAGACATCTGCATTGCAAGTTTATTTCAGAAAGAGCTATTCTGGCAGATACCTTCTGGAATAGCGTATTTTGAAATAGAACATCCACACTACAGAGAAGCCTCAAAATTAGTCCAAGGCAGATTCCCCTAATATGGATGTGCTATCTCGATTTAGAGACCCAGGAGCCACTGGGAAGCAATAACTTTAGAATGGCCTTGGTGAGGAGCTATTTCTACATAGCAGCAGTGGAGCATCCACACACACACACTTCTGAAAAAGCTTTTTCAGAAGAGGTCTTATTCCTCATGGAATGAGGTTTACCAGCATCAGAAAAAGCTGTCCGTTATTTTGATTTTCTTTCAAAATAATGCAATTATTGTGTGGACGCTAGTATTGTTTTTCCAGAATAACAGCCATTATTCCAGAAAAAAGGTGCAGTATAGATACATCTAAAGTGCATAAGGAAATGTTATTTGCCCCTTAGCATAAAACATGAACCAGTGTTCACCCAATGAAATCAACAGGTTTAAAACAAACAAATGGAAGTGCTCCTTCACATAACATGCAGTCAGTCCGTGAAACTTGTTGCCAGACAATGTTATGAAGGCCAAAACTATAAATGGGCAGCAAAAAAGAATTAGATAAAATCATGAAGGATAGGTCCATCAATGTATATCAGCCACGAGGATCAGAGTGCAATTCCATCCTCTTGGTGTCCCTGCCTCTGACTACCAGGTACTGGGACTGGAAGACAAGGGATGGATCACTTCATGATTGCCATCTTCCGTTAATTCCCTTTTTAATCATCTGGCATTGTTCACTACTGGGAGACAAGATACTGGACCAAATGAACCATTGGTGTTGGTCATACAGTTCTAACAATAGATGCACTCAGCTGCTTTGGGTTGGGGCAGGATTGAGCACCAGAGTTGAAAACTGGAATCATGTCTCAGTTGTAATGACTCCTCCTCCCTTTCCCCTCACTGGGTACCAGGCCTGGCAGGTCAAAGTCTGATGGTAGGGGAGAAAAAGTTATTGCTTGAGCTGGGACTGGTTGGGCAAGGAGATTCAGATTGGGAGATAGGGAGAAGGCACCGATTAGGCCTAGGAGTTGGTGAAGGAAATGAGGGGGTGAGCCCTGAGGTAGGGACTAGTTGCCAGTTAATGGAAAGGGTGAGAGTAGGAACCCTAAGATTGGATGAGGAGATGGGGAAGGGTGGGAGACTGAGATTGTCTGAATAAAGAGATTGGGTTTAGGAGCCACAGTGCAGGGAAAGAAGACAGATCTGATTGTCAATGAGTTAGTGTGCCAGGGAGAACTGGCTGGACAGAGACTGTGACAGAGTCAGAGAGAGTGTTGGTAGAGTTGGGCAGAGAAAAATAACTGTTTCTTGAATGATTTCGAATTCTGGAATTTTTTGTTCTAATTTGGAATGAAAGAAAACCTCCAATTCTCCATGTAACAGAAATCTAGATTTTTTTAAAAAAAATTGTAACGTTATTTTGATAGATTCAAAGCACATTTATGCTTGGGGTGCTGATGGGGAGCCAGGGAGTCCAGAGAGCCAGGGCTCCTGGTTCATAGTTCCTCAACTACCTGACTCGCAGGAGTAGGCAGCCCAGGGAGCCAGCTACTCTCTGGAAGCTCTGGGATCCTGAGCCATGGACAGTCTGCATGTTAGACTGCCCTGAAAATGAGGACCTTTGAAACCAGGGATCGCTAATAATACACAAGGTGATCTATTAATGAGTCAGGAAGATGAGCTGGTTCGATTTCAAAGGAACCACCCATGGTGAATAGGGCTCTGTTGGGAACATGCCTAAGTTCCATCAGAGCGTTATCAAAATTGAGCAGATTTCCTGAAATAGTTTTATGCCAATGAACTGGCATATTATAACAGACCATATTTTGTTGGATTTTTTTCTGACCTCCTCTAAGGGTATGTCTACACTAGCCCCCTACTTCGAACTAGGGAAGCTAATGAGGGTGACCGAAGTTGCAAATGAAGCATGGGATTTAAATATCCCGCGCTTCATTAGCATGTTCCAGGCCGGTAGTCATTTTGGAAATTGACTAGCCTGGAAGAACTGCCCACGTCTACACGCAGTAGAGAAGGGTGATTCCGAAATAAACCCCTTACTTTGAATTACCAGTTAAACTGGTAATTAAAATTACCATGAGGTTTAACTGGTAATTCAAAGTAAGGGGTTTATTTCGGAATCACCCTTCTCTACCGCGTGTAGACGCGGGCAGTTCTTCTGGCCTAGTCAATTTCCAAAATGGCAACCGGCCGGGAACATGCTAATAAAGCACGGAATATTTAAATCCCGTGCTTCATTTGCAGTTTCGGTCACCCTCATTAGCCTCCCTAGTTCGAACTGGGGGCTAGTGTAGACATACCCTAAGTGTGTGGAGAGAAAGAAATGAGGTCTGAGGCTGGGGTGGCAGAGGAGACAAATAAAAGCAGGAGCTGAGAAGGAGGAACTGAGACTGGCTTGTTGTCAAGATAGACTGGTCATGACATGAGTGAAGAGAGATGGGGACTTGAATAGCAAGCCCAGAGAGGGAAACCGGGATGATCAAGGCAAAAACAAACAAAAAAAAAACCAAAACCAAAACAAAAAAAAAAACCCTCTGACCTGAGGAATGAAGACTGGGATGTGATAGGCAAGGACAATGGGACTGGGACAAAATCCAGAGGTGTGAAAGAGATAGGATTGGGACACCTTCATAGAATTAAGGACTGGATCATAATCTATTCCCACACTCACAATGGATTACATGCAACCTTAATACTTTAGTTCCCTAACCTCTGACTGTTTGATTTGGCACTCAAATGTTCTCTCAACATAGTTTTGTGTGTGTAATATAACACACACGTTCCTAATATTCACCTCATTCCTTACAGATAAATAGGATGTCTCCAGAGAATAAATGTGTTTGTGTACTTATGAAAAATGGTGCCAGTTTCTATATCCCCTCTGTCATTCTTTCATGATAAGTTAGATGTGCCATGTCTCATACTGTAATCATATTACATAAAAACTTCTCACCACTTAATTAATGATGAAAACCTATGCAATCAGATTATATGGATATAAAAACTAAAAGCAACTTTTATTCTTATTGCCAAGTTCCAGATGATGAACAGATCACTATGTGCTCAATGTTCATAGCGGTCTAGCTATCTTGCATTTTCCCCTATGATGTTAAATGACATTTCAGTTTTTTCCAATAGACTTGTCAATATTTCTGCTAGAAATTAAAATACCAACATCAGGTACTGCCACTGAGTGGCACTTAAAAATGCATTATTGTATCTATTAACATTTTGTCTTCATTTATGGTCTCAGTCACGTACGGTAAAATGCTTTGTATTCAGTTGCTCCGTACTTTAGCTTCTACTGTAGCATTGTTTTTTACCATCTCCATTTGATACATTGATCAGAGGTAACTACATTACCAATACACAATTTCAAGTCATTTGTAACAAACAAGAAAAAAGGTATTAAGCAGCAACAAGAGATCATCCTGACAGATGGCCTTTAAGAAGGTTAATTTGCTGTCTAAGAGCATGAGCCAAAGTCTTTTGAAGATAATGGGGGGTCTCTCCACTGACTTCAATGAGTTTTGGATCAGGACCTATAAGTTTTTGCTTCAGAGCTTTGAATTACTGAAATAAAGCTCACCAAATGCCTAAGCAGAGCTGGTATGCACCACGATAAGTAGTAAGGGCAAATTCTTTCCTTATTACATTTAGTTATGATTGGCTGGAGATGGAACTGAAGCGTGTTGGCACTTGAGCTGCACTGAACTGTGAGGATAGCTGAACGGAAAGCACTCAGGAGTGTGCCATGCTGCTATGTCAAAAAGCAGCACAGTGTCTTCCCCTCTAGTACGTGCTGCCGACTTCAAAAATGTTCAGGGCCTACCCAAGTCCCAGACATTATGGCTGTGTCTAGACTGGCCCCCTTTGCCGAAAAAGTCATGCAAAGGAAGCCAGTCGGAATTGCAAATGGAGTGGGGATTTGCATTTTTCCTGCTCTATTTGCATTAACATGGCTGCCGCTTTTTTCCATCTTAGAGTTTTGATGGAAAAAAGCACCAGTCTAGACAGGGCTCTTGCGGAAAAGAAAGCCTTTTCCGCAAGATCTCTTATTCCCTTTAGAATAGAGGCTTTATTTTCCGCAAGAGCCCTGTCTAGACTGGCGCTTTTTTCCGTCAACACTCTAAGACGGAAAAAAGCGGCAGCCATGTTAATGCAAATGGAGCAGGGAAATGCAAATCCCCGCTCCATTTGCAATTCTGACTGGCCTCCTTTGCATGACTTTTCTGGCAAAGGGGGCCAGTCTAGACACAGCCTATAGGTTGAGGAATTTCAGCAGGTATATTATTTATATGTGTTTTGCTAAGTGCCTTTTAAATTTTCTGAGAGAAGGTAAGGTATTTCTGCTCATGAAAGAGTCAAGCTTTCAAACCATACCAAGTGCTTCAGGTTTCAAATTCCCTGTCAACTCAGAGCATGACTGTAATAATCTTATTTGTCATGGCAATGCATAGAAGAATGGTGATAGTACTACCTGAACTCATGCCCCAGCCTTTGTAAGAAATGTGCCATTAAATAATGTTGTTTCTTTGGAGAAGGTTCAGTGTGAATGCCAACTCTGAGGACCTCTCTATGGTTGCCTAGAGCAGGGCTCAGTAAGTTAAGGAGACTTGTTCAGCCTCTAGGTTAAGCTATAGACGAATAGCATGGCTTCATCCCACTCAGACACTGTGATGTTGAGTATAGTTTACATGTCAGTGATACTGTGAAGGATTCCAAAAAGGATTAGACATTTATATGGATAACAGGAGTGTGAAGGATTTATAATCATTAGAGTTTAGGAAAGTATAAAATACTGATGATTTGGGGGTGAGAGGAAGGTCTGGTGGTTCAGATACTAACCAGGGACTTAGGATACCTAGGTTCAGATTTCCTATGTGAACATAAAAACATAAGAATAGCCATACTGGGTCAGACCAAATGTCCATCTAGCTCAATATACTATCTTCCAACAGCGGCCAATGCCAGATGCTCCATCAAGTGATCCCTCTCCTGTCACCCATTCCCAGCCTCTGACAGAAGCTAGGGGGACACCATTCCTACCCATCCTGGCTAATAAAACTAACCACTATGAATTTATCTAGTTCTTTCTTGAACCCTGTTAAAGACCTGGTCTTGACAGCATCCTCTGACAAGGAGTTCCACAGGCTGACCATGTACTACATGGGGGAAAAAAACCCTTCCTTTTGTTAGTTTTAAACTTGCTACTTATTAATTTCTTTTTATGACCCCTAGTTCTTGCGTTACGGGAACATAAGAACATAAGAACATAAGAATGGCCGTACCGGGTCAGACCAAA
>CM057846.1:62472193-62484450 GCA_030068395.1 Apalone spinifera | reverse complement strand
CCCTCTTCAAACTCCCTGTTAGCAGTGCCTGTTCCCAGCTCCCTGGGTCGCTGAATAACTTTTCTTTATTCACTTTTTTCCACACCAGTCATGATTTTGTAGACCTTTATCATATCCACCCTTATTGTTCTCTGTTCTCAACTGAAAAGTCCCAGTCTTTTTAATCTCTCTTCATATTGCACCTGTTCCAAACCTCTAATCATTTTTGTTGCCCTTTTCTGAATCTTTTCCAATACCAATATATCTTTTTTCAGATGACGTGATCACATCTGTATGCAGTATTCAAGATGTGCGTGTACCATGGTTTTACACAGAGGCAATAAGATGTTCTCTGTCATATTCTCTATCCCCTTTTTAATGATTCCTAACATTCTATTTGCTTTTTGACTGCCGCTGCACATTGAGTGGATGTTTTCAGAGAAATATTCACAATGACTCCAAGATCTCTCTTGAATAATTGTAGCTAAATTAGTCCCCATCATATTGTATGTATAGTTGGGATTATTTTTTCCAATGTGCATTACTTTACATTTATCAACATTACATTTCATTTGCCATTTTGTTGCCCAATCACTTAGTTTTGTGAGATCTTTTTGAAGCTCTTCATAGTCTGCTTTGGTCTTAACTATCTTGAGTAGTTTATCATCTGCAAATTTTGCCACCTCACTGTTTACCGCTTTCCCTAGTTCATTTATAAATAATTTGAATAGGATTTGTCCCAGTACAGACCCTTGGGGGACACCACTAGTTACCTCTCTCCAGTCTCAAAACTTACCATTTATTCCTACCCTTTGCTTCCTCTTTTTTAACCAGTTATCAATCCATGAGAGGACCTTCCCTCTTATCCCATGTGTGACTTGTAGTAGGTCACTTACTATCACTGTGTTCACTTTTCCATCTGTAAAATGGAATACTGCCTTAGTGGTGTGAGAATAAATACATTGAAGTATGATTCTAAGAAATGATGGTAAAATGGGTAGGGGGGCATTTAAGTAGCATAGATTAGGGGGATTTCTTAATAACCCCAATAAGTAGGCAGTTAAGGGATTTTTGCCTGGGGAAGGAGAGATTGCAGCTTCCTCTGAAGCATCTTATACTAGTAACTGATGCTGGTCTATACTATATTTGTATGCCATCCAACTACGCAAAATGCATAGCTGAATTTGGCTTAATTTAGGCTGAGTCACCAGAACATCTACACTGCGGAAGGCTGACCAGAGCACATGCTCCTGTTGGCTTCCCTTACTCCTCTCAGAATGAGGCATACAAGACAACCGTGGGAGCTGCTCTCAGCATTCAATCTGAGGGTCTAAGTAGACCTGCTAAATTAAACGCTAGAAGATTGATCTCCAGGGGATCGATCTTCTCCATAGTCTAGATGTACCCTTAGAGACAGAATATTGGATTAGGTGGAACACTGGTCAAATCCCGTATGGCAATTCTTATTTGAAGTGTGCAAACAGTTGCCTATATCCCAGCCATAAGGTTATATGCAAGGGGTGATTAGTCAAGGAGAAAGCAGCTAATTCATGGAAAACTTAGTGTTGTTAGTTTATCTCCATACATTCCAAATAGTTTATTTCCTCAGTCAGTTCATCAGAATAGTCTGAGCTGTTAACTGAGAGGATGAGGTAAAGGAAAGACCACACTAGAATGTGTCAGAGCCTTGTGTTGCAATAAATAAAAACCTAAAATAAAAACCAAAATTCCTTTTGACAGAAGCTGCAGCATGTGTCAGGAGTGAAAATTAAATAAAAGACGGATGACTGAAATCAAAATGGCGCTTGTGCCTCTGGGGTGCAGTGCTATTTTTGCGGTGTGGTCTGTAAGTAAAAGCACAGATAATAACACTGCCTCAGAGGAAACTTGTGTTCATCAAGAAATTATTTTTTTAACTGTACTAAAGACCTAGGCAAGGTTGGCAAAAATGTGACAATACCCAAGACCTTATCAGGACCGTTATTGCACATAATGTTTCATGCTTTGACATCATAGTTTAACACAAAGAAAACATGGCCCTGGGAAAAATAAATTACTATTCTTATAGTGAAGTAAGATTTTTTTAAGTAAATAAATAGCCCTGAAAGGCTACATTATTTTGATATTCACTACTATACTAGCATTGGATGGGAACTCCATAGATAAAATAAGAATATAAACTTTTGGCTAAAACTAAAAAAGAAATCTTACTGTTTGGAGTTTTTTATTTCAGAAGAATGGGAAACATATGTTTCCTTATATTTTGAAAGATTAGAAGCAGAAATTTGTCAATAAAACAAGACAGTCACCTTCTCATATGTAATTCCATCAATCTCATGTAAGAAACTGTTCTTATGTAATTTCAGCCCAATGCTGCAGACTTATGCACTCTGGATAGCAAGCATAAAACAGAATTTCAGCTTTTCTTCACATCTAGAGGTTTCCTATCACTGTTCCAGCACACACACCTACCACTACAAACACTATCACTGACTACTATGCAAGTACTAAATTTATCTATTCATCCCACAATTCTGTTTCATGACAATGCATAAAAACTCACTTTTAATGCATAAAAACTGCTTTTATTCACACAAATGCTGTACAGTTTGGGCATTAATAAAACAACAAACCATACCAACCCCCCTAAAAAAAACAAAAACAAAAAAACAAAGCTACTACTGTATAACCATTTCAGACTAAACCTCATGCACACCTGACAATCTTTTTCCCAGAAGCAAAATAATTCCATGCAACTCTTTAAAGATAAATCTCATTAGACACAAAGCTGGCTTATGAAAAGCCCTAAATCTGAAGCAAGATACTAAAACTGTCCCTTATGTGCGAACATCAATTCTTGTTGTTACAAACCATTACAGTTAGTAATACATAGAAAATGTGTATATGAAACTACTTATACAAGCAATGTTCTGTGTAAATCATATTTTCAGTTTTTCTATATGTTATATAGAATACAGGTTGAAACTCTCTTAACCAAGACTCTCTGGTCCGGCACCATCCCTGATCCAAAAGGACCAGGGATGTTCCAGGACCAGAGAGTCCCATGGAGGGCTGGGAGCTCTGCAGCGGGGCTGGAGCCCTGTGGCAGCAAAACTGGGAGCCCAGCAGCAGGGCTTCCTCCTGGTGGCTACACTGGGTGGGGGCGGGGCAGCAGGAGACAGCAGGACTGTCTGGTGGGCTAGAGCACAGCAACAGAGCTGCTGCCTAGTACCGAAACTACCTGGTGAGATGGGGAAGCAGTGCGGTTGCCCGGCAATGGGGCTGGGAACACAGCACAACCAGGAACCCAGCAGCCCCACTGCCACCCAGCATCTCCATGGTGGAGCTGGGAGTCAGTGCAGCTTCCCTGCAGGGCTGGGAGCCCGACCGCGGGGGCTGCCTGGTGGCTGGGCCAGGAACCCAGGAGTGTGACTGTTTGGCAGCACAGCAAAGAGCCCAGCAGCCCCTCTGCTGCCTGGCAGAGTTGCCCTGTGAGACTGAAGCCCAAGCTTGTGCTTGTGGTGGCAGGGCTGCCACAGTGGGGCTGGGAGCCCAGTGCTGAGGGGCCGGCAGTGGGGGAAACCAGCAGGGAGGCTGGCAGCCTTGGTGGAGGTGGAGGCAGAAATGACAATGGGTGGGGGTGGGGGCAGAAATGACCTTCCCTGGTCTGGCAAAATCCCTCATCCAGGACCAGTCAGGTCCCGAGGGTGCCGGACTGTGGAGGTCCAACCTGTAGTAATCATTTCTCCAAATAGTACATAGAGCAAGGCATATATAACACTAACAAAACCACAGTGGTAGTGTTAAACTTTGTTGCTGAACACTAGCATGCTAACTGTTTAATTGGTGCTGGGGTAGAGAGGTGTGTGTGAGCACAGAACTGGATGTTAAGGTTGACAGCTTTTCCTTTCTTCACTCCTTACACTTAACCTTCAACTACCCCAGATTCTTTTGGGAGATGGAGGGAACAATACTCCCAGCCAGGTTGATCTTTTCAAACTTCACACTGGTATCTTGGATTGGGGCATACAGGGAAGGTGCAGGAGGGAGTCCAGGAGTTCGAGATGGTCGTGGAGCCAGTTTACATGTTTGTTGTGATTTCCAAAAGCTCTCAGCATTGGGTCTAACTCTTTCCCCTGTGAAGTCAGTTATAAAACTCCATTAATTTCCAGGGGAGCAGAGCTAGGCCAACACTTTTGAAAATCCACACTTCATGCTTTTGCACATGAAATAGGGACCAAACAAAGCAGTACTCTTTGTTTTGACTTCTCCCAGGCCATTCTTACACTCCACACTTCTTCTGTCTCACCATATTTTCTTAAACCTCTTTTAATACCATTTTTAGTGTGCTGTTCTGGAGAGCATTGTTCTACCATCCAGGCTTATTCCCCATAGCCCTTGCCTGGAAAACAGTGCTCCCTGGCACCATTATCTCCTTAGCCCTATTCCACCATATCTTCATACTCCACCAACCTTTCTTCCCCTCTCCATTCTCCCACTCTTGTTGCTACTCCAGAATATGGCCATTATGAGGCTGAGAATCTACACCTCATACTGGACTCATGTCTGCACCCTCCCATGCAGTCTCCTCTCTTCCCATGTCCCTTTCCATTGACTCTGTCCATCAGCTGTTGTATCACAATTTGGTACCAGATCAGTGCATTGTATAAGTGTATTTTGATGTACATTATTAACAGCTCTTCATAACTTTGTATTCCACATCTCATCTGTCACCTGATTTACTAGTAATACTTCTCTCTGTCATGGAACCAAACTATTTTGGAATGTATAGCTCAAGCCATTTGGCACGTATAAGGTTCTAGTAAAGCTAGGAACACTCTTTAAAAGTGAAGGACAGGGAAACTTTGATAACATATTGGGCCAGTATCTAAGCTAGTGTGTTCTGGCATCGTTCCATTAATAGAACTCTGTATTATTTGCATCAGCTGAGGAGCTAGTCCTCCATCTTAAAAACTCCTTGTGGGGCATCTTTCTGTGACACTTTGAAGAAAAAATTTCTATCCTGAGATTCAACATAACATGAAATTGTGAGGGAAATGTCATACTCTCCTTTTTGTGGAGTGGAGGCAATGACACGTAGAATGAGGGCTGCTGAAAATTAGACTATACTAGGAAAGTAAAAGTATCTCTAATTACAGAGAGCCTGAGTCTCCTTTGCAATGCTCTTGAGCTCACTAATTACATGTAATGCATGTAGCTGTTTTCTTAATCTCTTCACTGTTTTTATTTTGGAAAGATGAGCTATTACTATTTTTTTACCTTTTTTATTTTAACTGAATGATTCTCCTATTCTGGATGACTCATCCAAAATAAATAGTTTGTAATGCAGTTCTTCTCAAATTCGTAATTACTATGTCACTATAACTTGTGTTTTAATTTCATAAAATATATAACTGCAGTTAAGTTCAAGAATGGAGCAGGTGGATTTGATTTTCAGATGCCCAAATACACAGTTGTGCTGACTCTCCCTACAAGTTCCATTTTGAGATTGACAATCACAGCTGCTGAGGAAGAGGATGGACTCAAATTCAATTGTTTGCCAAGATGTGTTGCAAACTGAGCTCAAATCACAGCCCCTCAAAATTATTTTTCATTCCAAATGTTCATGCAGCCTTTATCAGTAGTCTTCTGCAAGATGGCATAGACTAGGTCAGATCCTCAGCCTTGAAAACTGACAACTCCATTGGCGTCACCTCAACTAAGACTTAGTCCTATGTGATATTACAGTTGTTCCAGCAATGATACTGAAGGATAGATGGCCTATTGATTAGGGCACTACTTTAGCACCTGGAGGGCCTTAGTTCAAGACTGTATCTTGGGTGTCTTCCTACATCACCTTGAGTAAGTCACTTAATCTCTGTACCCCATCTATAAAATGGGGATAATAGAATCTCCCAAGGGTGTTGCAAGGATAAATGCATTAAATGATTGTCAAGGACTATGATACCGGGGGGTGTCATCTTAACAGTGAGCTACAAATTTCAATTTAAAATAAAAATCACGTCACTGCTGAATAGCATCTACTACTGAGGTGGAGGATATAATATCCAGCACTGAATAATATTGTTTGTGGAAACTTTGGGCAAGGAGACTGGGGCTAATTCCATCTTATGTGTGCGTGCGCATGTGCGCTTAAAGTCATGGGATTTTTACTGCCCATTTGTCACCTTGCAGCCTTATCTGAAAGGCACGGTAACCCTAGAATTGGTGGGGGGAAATGCTGGCAGGCAATTTTGTAAAAAAAAAACTTGTAGAAACTTTTAATTGGATTATAAATATTTTGACATCATCAAATAAAATACTTAGAATTAAATGTATTTACTGTCCGACACTGAAGGGTACCCTGCTGACAGGTGAAGGGTACTATGCTGGCAAGTAGTACCACTGCACTGACTTAAAGAAAGAAATAGTAACCCAGTGCTTCAAGGCTCTGTTCAATGGCTTTCAGCACCTCCACTATAAACGTCATTTCAGTCCCCCCACCTGCTGGGACCTAAATTGATAGTTATTGCTGTTTAAATTGTTAGGGCCAAAAATGTTTTCTACATACTTCCTTCCATACATTGCAGAAAACACATTCCCGAAAAGTTTATAATCTACAATGGCATTTAATAATATTTATTTTTTCTTAAGATTTATAACCTTTATGCATGATGGTTCTTAGGGCTTTAATGATATGCCTAAAATAGATTAGACTAGATGCCGAGAAATAGATTTTAATCTTTACTGGAGTTATATATTGAAAGGCTTTTTGTCCAGGCTCAGGTGCTTTTTCAGAATATATATTCTTTTACTATTAGAAGCCAGTACTGTATTCAACACTTTATTAATGTTTGTGTGAATCTATGGGTCATAGCAAATAACCTTAACATTGTGTTTTGAAATCTTTTATTACCTTTACTTAATATTCACAGGTTATGACTTATGATAGCTAATGTTCTCATGGCATTTATTTGGATATATTAAGCTGGATGATAAAGGATCCATGGGCATTCATTGGTTTGACCCTTGTGTATTCATGTGCTCTGATTTTAGACTTCATGTAAATAAAAAAGCTCAGGATATTTTTTTTTTAATTTTTTTTTTTTTTGCGGGAAGAGAGGTGTTTGATAGAAATGATCATGTGTATGTTCCACAATATTTTATCTTCTTCATAAAACAGTGTTAGTAAGATTTAACTTGTCCCTGAAAAA
The DNA here is from genome assembly GCA_030068395.1 of Apalone spinifera. Lineage (NCBI taxonomy): Eukaryota > Metazoa > Chordata > Testudines > Trionychidae > Apalone > Apalone spinifera. Next base: position 62,477,257 of record CM057846.1, on the reverse strand, counting down.
GGGTAAGGACATGAGGTCTCTTTACACAGTATTATGGATTTCCATGTAAACTTTTGAAAGATCCATAACATTTTGTTCAGAATCATGGACAGCCTCCATCCCAGAGGTGTTTGTTTGTAACTGAGAGGTTTTAAAAGTCGGTATGGAATGTACTCTTAACCCTCAACAGCAGCATGCCTGCTGAATGTTAACTGCCCCAGGTTAATGGTATCAAAGCCTTGAAGTCATTTGTTATCTGAGAACTCTTGTTAAGGAATGAATAAGCTCCATATTGAGCTTCACAATGTTTGGTGGGTTTTTTTTTTTATTTAATTAACACAGTAAAATCATTCCCTGTCTATTGGACTACTCATAGATTAAGATACTATTCAATGAACATTGAAATGGCAAAATATGGTTTTCTAATAGACCCAGTCTTAAAGTCTTTAGATGAGTAAAATCTTCCCTTGAAGTAAATGAATTTTGCTGGAAGCATCCAAAAATTCATCTGTGTGGGTTCAAACAGATTTAATGCATAAGCATTAAAGCTACAATCCTTCTGGTTTACTCCAACAAGTTTTTTTTTTAATGAACTGTGAGCAAACCAATTGTTTTGCCTTCATTACTAGTCAAGCCTTTGATTGTTAAAACAAGATTCTAAACATCCAATTTTCTTCTTATTGTTTTTTGCTACTTACTTTTTACTCTCTTCTTACTAGAATCGGCTTCTGAGTCAGGCTGATTTCTCCCTACCACGCCAAAAGATCATAGGGTGAGCAGCTAGCTTCTTTATAAACAATGAGTAGTCTTGTGGCACTGTATAGGTTAACAAAAATATATAATGCTATCATGAGTTTTGTGGGCAAATCCACTTCCTCAGATGAGCTTGAGAAGTGGTTTTCTCCATGAAAGCTTATGATACTATATATATATTTGTTAGTCTCTCAGGGTATGTCTAGACTACATGGCTCTGGTGACAGAGCCATGTAGATTAGTTTACTAGACATACCCAAATGAAGCCGTGTTTTAAATAATCGCCACTTCATTTAAATTCAAATGTTTGTCGGCTCAGCGCTGTAGTCTGGACGCTCCACGGTCGACATCAAAGGCATTTGTCGACCTCCCCTGTAAACCTCATCCCACGAGGCATACTACCACAGGTTCCCAGCGCTGATTGCGGTCCCGTCTCCCAGGTACTCCCCCCCTCCCCCAGGCTTCCATCCAGCGCCCAGCAGGAAAAACAGAAAATACCGGACATTGCACATGTCCGGTATTCTCTGAATTTTTTTACCTGAGAGAGGGCGTAAAAACTGGACTGTCTGGTAGAATACTAGACACCTGGCAACCCTACCAGTTATCTGCCTGGATATTGTCCTGGGATTGCTTTAGGAAGGCTCTAACTTCTGCCTCAATTTCCTGTGTCTGCTTTTTCCATTCAGACTTCTGTTCCAACTTCTTACTTTCCCTCTTACTGGCACATATTTGCTTCTGCATTGCCAATATCTGCACTGAGGGTGGTACCAAAAGGGGATCTGATTCTGCTTTATAGGATATTCTTTCTCTCTTTTGACTCTGTTCTTTTTCTAAATCCTTCGCTCTTGTCTTTCACTGATTTATTTCTTTATTTCCCATTTGCTTACAGAGCTGCAGGAATGCCCTGAGGCTAGTAAAGGCTCCAGGCTTTCAGGACCATATTCCTGTAAAAAAAATCGTCAAGCTGGTATCCAAAACTATTTTATTTGTCCAGAAATTTCCTTTCTTTCTGACAATTCATCTCAGTCAGTTTATCAGCCTGAGCCTGGGTCCGAGTAAAGAAATCTATCCATAAATCAACTTGCAGACTCCATCACAAAAATTCACTGTTTGGAACCCTGCTTAAGCATCTCCCCGCATTCCACAGCAAATCATTTATACCAATCATTACCTTCCTCTACACCTGTCCTAACAACAGGCTAATTAAATCTGGATTTTTTTTTTCAAATCCAGAGCAGTGGTAACTTCAATGCAGTTGTTTTTTAGGCAGCGTCAGGAATAAATGAATGGAGACACCGCTTTTTTGTCAGATACATAATTGATACCAATTGGAGGGCTTTTACCTAAAACAACTTTTTTATTAGCTTTAAGGCATACACATGTATGCTATAGGTGTGGAACACCCCCAACATAATTACCCAATATCTGAAATGGTATTCAGTGAACATGGCTGGGTTTCCAGTGTCCCTTCTTCAGTTCAGCTGATAGGGAGTTCGAGTGTCAGCTCCTTACCTGAAGAAGGGCTGTCTGGCTGCTTTGAAACATTTGCTTGTACTTAATTTTTATAACTAATTGTTTATAAAATACATAATTTATATTTATTTCATTTTTTATTTTGGGTTATTTTTAAGTTAATCATTTTTATTAGCAAATCATTTTAACATTTTAGCTGTAATAATAAAACTTATGCAGTGGGGTAATTAGAACCAAGGTGACTATTTATTTTTATTTTTATGATTTATTTTAATGAGCAAAACTGCAACTGCAGCTATTTGGTCTGGCTTATAAGGGTACATCGACACTTGCTCCCTAGTTCAAAATAGGGATGCAAATGTGGGCGACCGAAATTGCTAATGAAGCAGGGATTTAAATATTCCGCACTTCATTAGCATGATCTCGCCAGCGCGTTACTCTGCCCAACAGCTGATGCGAACCAAGAAGTGGTTTGGTTCATGGTTTCGGTTTGGTTTGAACTAAGACGTCTCAGCGCGCACTTCTTGGTTCGCATCAGCTGTTGAGCGGATATTTAATACCCGCTTCATTAGCAATTTTGGTCACCTACAATTACATCCCTAGTTTGAACTAGGGAGCAAGCGTAGACATGCCCTAAGAGCCCTGACAGTTATTTTTAGTGATGTGGAGTTTTGCTTTTAATTAAGGATGGCTAAATACAGCTATGGTTTAGTTTGGTCAGACTTGAGGGTTACAAGAGAACTGAGTCACTACAGTAGCTGAGCTTCAGCTTCTAAATTAAAATTAGGGGCTGGAGGGAGATCAAAATTTTCCAACTTAATTCTCCTTGTCTGTGGACAATATTTAATAGGAGTTTTGTTTGTTTGTTTGTTTGTTTGTTTTGTCAAATGCCATAAATTGATAAAGAGGAGGGCCTGTTTTAATGGCAAGCTTACCCTTATTTTCCTTTTTAGAAACCCATTTTGGCTTTAGAACACTTCATTTTTGAGCAGGATATGAACTGCAAGCCACTACAGAGAAATGGATCTCCTCAGAATGCTATAATGGTATCTTGAAAGTAAATGGCATTGGCAGACATAATAACAAATATAAACCAGATATTTTATCAGTATATTGATAGGCATACCAAAAGTTACCAGATTTGAGCTCATGAGCAACAAGAAACACCATGCAAGTTTGAGAGTGTCATTTTAACACACTATTCTAAGTCTCCCAACCTCCTCCCATACACTCACATTTGTATCTGCAAACATGTACCTTGGGATAAAAACAACAAATGGTCTGGTAGCACTGGTATCATGAGCTTTTGTGGGCACAGCCCACTTCTTTAAATGACTGGAGTTTTGAGTTTAGGATGTGCAAACCCAAAATAAATAGGAGAGAAGGGTGTGGGGAGAGGAAAAGAGGGGGTGGAAGACAGGGAGCAGAAGATATAGAAAATTCAGGAAGGTAGAGGGAACCAGTAAGTATCTGAAAATTGGGTAGTTAAAACGAAACAGATAAGAATCAAAGTCAATTGATAATATCCTTCCTGACATAGGAATCTACACAAAGAGCTGTTTGCACCTTCATTGACTAGTAGGTAGATAATGTCCTAACCATCATTCATCACGATTGAGTCCATTAGCATGAGACTTGAACCCTGCCTTGCAACCACACACGGTGCCAACTCTGCCCACATAGCTATACTAGCGAATTCATCACTGGAGCCAACAACATAAGCTACTAAATCAAAAGGTCATTTGACTGCACATCCAGTAATTTGCTCTATGCCAGCAGTGCCCCACTGCTATATATATTGGACAAACTGGACAGTCTCTGCAGGAAATAATCAATGGACACAAATCAGATATACGTAAAAGAAACATACAGAAACCTATTGGGGAATACTTTAATCTTCCTAATCGCTGTTTAAAACAGTGGACCCCAATGTGGTCCCGCCACGTGACCAGGGCCAGCCCAAGCCATTCTTGTGCCCTGAGCCCCAGGCATGCGACCAGGGCCGTCTCGAGCCATTCCTGCACCGTTGGTAGCGGGCGTGCGATGCATGCGCGGCTCTGCCCCTGGGCGCACGGCGCATGTGCAGCCCGTCCCCTGGCGTGCTGTGCACCTTACAGCTGTAATCGGGTGCGCGGTGCCTGATGGCAGCTGTAAGGGGCACAGTGCAGCCTCTGGTGCCGTGTGGCCCCTGGCTCTGAGAACTTGGTGCCTGATGGCAGCTCTAAGCCCCCCATAGGTTGGCGCCCCAAGCAGCTGCGTGGCTAGTCCCCCCCCTTAATCCGGCCCTGTGCTCAGCGCATGCGCATTGCCAGCTCCAGGTGCATGGTGCAGGCACAGGCACAGCCCCACCCCCGGATGCATGGTGCATGAGCAGCCCCGCCCCAGGCACCCGGAAGCCCCAAAAGGTTGGGGACCACTGGTTTTAAAGATCTTTAAATGGTTGTCTTGTCACAAACCAATTCTACTAGCCAGATACACAGAGAAGCATTGGAACTAGAGGGGTAGCTGTGTTAGTCTGAATCTGCAAAAGCGACGAGGAATCCCGTGGCACCTTATAGACTAACAGATTTATTGGAGCATAAGCTTTCGTGGGCAAAGATCCACTTCATCAGATGCAACAGTCTATAAGGTGCCACAGGACTCTTCGTTGCTTTTATTGGAATTAGAGTTCATCCACAAATTCAATTTTCATGCTAATGGACTCAATCATAATGAAGGATGGTTGGAACATTATCTACCTAATAGTCAATGAAGGTGCAAAGAGCTCTTTGTGTAGACACCTATGTCAGGAAGTATACTATCAACTGACTTTGATTCTTATCTGCTTCGTTTTAACTACCCAATCTTCAGATACTTACT
>CM057846.1:62433013-62443785 GCA_030068395.1 Apalone spinifera | reverse complement strand
TGGGGAGGGTAGGGAAGAAGAAGCAGGAGGGGGAGAAAGAGTGGAAGGAGGAGCGGTAGCTGGGGAGGCAGCAGGGGTGGAAGCAGCAGGAAGCTCTGCCCCAGGGTCGATGACCACCTGGGGGGCACAGACAGTCCTGCTCCCCCAGGATGCAGTTCAGAGCATCAAAATAGGGGCAGGGGTCTGGGTCTGCCCCTGGTTGGGAGCTTCCCCCTGTGGTCCTGTCATATGCCTGATGCAGCTCCTTTATTTTCATGCAAACCTGCTCCTGGGTTCGCATGTGGCCTTTGGTGGCCAGGCTGGCAGCCATCCGTCTGTAGATGGTTGCATTCCTCCGTTTAGTGCGGAGATCATGGACGTTGGAGGCTTCCCCCCAAACCTGAATTAGGTCCCTGATCTCTGCACTGGACCAGGCAGGCGCCCACCTTTTCCAGTCTCTGTCAGGCTCCTGGGAGCTGGTAGAGTGGTCCTTGGGAGTGGTGGAGGGCTGGCTGGCACTAGCTGCCTGGCTCATGCTGGGGCCACTGGGTCAGGTGCAGCGGTTCCTGGCTCTGGGCTGGCAGACACAGAGTCTGCCCCTTTAAGGGCTCCGGAGGGGGAGGGAGGGAGAGGAATTTTCTTGGTTGTGCCCAGAGCGGCCACCAGGGCACCCTGGGAAGGGCTGGAGGCCCCCTATTTTGAAATAAGCATCTACACAGCACTTATTTTGAAATAGCAATTTCGAAATTGGCGCTATTCCTTGTGGAATGAGGCTTACCAATTTCAAAATAAGCCCTCCAGTATTTTGATTTAATTTCAAAATAGTGGTTTGGCTGTGTAGACTCTGGTACAGTACAGTTATTTCGAAATAACGGCTGTTATTTTGAAATAACTTTGCTGTGTAGACATACTCTATGAGAGTTAGAAACTTAGAATTTGAAACTGATATTTTCATATAATCACATGACTTCTGGAGCTGTGGTTTAATGTCATGAGACTCATAATAAAATGTCCAGAGTTCACGTGTGTACTTCCTTGTGTGCATTTTTGTAGTGGTACTGTGCAGTTCTCTAAACAGAATTCTCTGTTTCTTCTAGTGTATCTCATTTGTGGGGGAATGGGAGTGGAAGGTTGTAGTTTGTTGCATAGGCAAGTTTCTGTGCTCATATGAATCACCACTGGCTTCAAAAGGATTCATGCAGTCACAACGTTCCAACAAAATGTCACAAATGATATGACCAATACCTTCAGTTGCAAGCTCTTCAAGGCAGGAACAGTCTTGTTGCATGTTTAAGCATGCTGTAGAAGTGCTTAGCAAATACACAATAGTCGTAAAAGTACTACACTTGAAGGCTAGCCATAATTGAGTATTGTTTAACTTAGCTGCTGAAAAGGCTAATAATTTTCTAATCTAGGTGTTTGTACAGTTTCACATTTTAACTGGCCAAATCACTTCTCCCACCCATCAGATACATAGCACTAGACTGAACCACACAAATGAATAAACAAATAAATCAACATATTGATTTGTTCTTAAAACAGAATATTTATTTTCATTTTTGTGATGTAAGAAAAGGACAAGTAATGCCTGGTCAACTCTAGTTTGGTCCATAATGTCCTCTGTGTTCTCTCTGATGTCCGTAGAGAGACAGTAATGTTACCCGTTGCTCAGTAATGATATTACCACCATGTGGCATACCTAACAACAAAATGACTTTGTTTAAATCTGAAACATAGTGGGACATAAGAAAAAAAGGAAGAATTCCTTTGATTTTTAGTTCAAAGGTTTTAGAAAGACAACACAGACTGCTACCTACCTGACTTTGGGAAAGAGTATGCTGATTTTGCTGCTCAGGCCTTCGATGCTTTCATCTGATGTTTCCAGCATTTAAAAAGAAAAAGACAGGAAATTAAAATCCAAGCTATATTCCAATAAATAACACTGGGACCACCATACTAGCGTCTGTATTATTGGAAAATGTCAATGACTTCTGACATTAATAACATTTCTATGAGGTAAAAGATTCATGCTGTTTTCCTGGATGACTAATCTCTGGCATTGCTATTTTGTGCAGGCTAAAATATAATTATATCTGCAATATCTTCCAAAGGTTTGCACTGTAAAAAAGATAGAGATGGCAGCTCTAAGGACTTGTCCATTAGCAACTTTCTTTAGAATTCCAGACCAAACATGAGCAGGCCACAGTTTCTGACTCCATGGCCAATTCTCAGAAAAGGGCCCGTCTGGTGTAGATGATCAGCCACCAAATCTTGCCTGAGGTTCTCACTCACTGCCACGTTGTTAAGGGGTGTATAGACTCCATACTGGACATGAGCAGAAAGGGGTTAATATTCTGCCCTGTAGTTAGGGTCTGAGATTGATGCTGCTGCCTCCAGTAACATGTGACAGAAATGTTAAACCAAAGGGAGAATCCTTTTGCTAGTTAGGAGTTAAGCAGAAAATGAAAGGAGGAGTGCACTTCTAGTGAGCTGGTTTCTCTGAGGTAAAGGGGACCTTTCTTGTAAGCCTAGAGAGAATGGCATGAAATTGGAAACTGTTATGCATATTGTATTCAAAAATATTAATACAAAACACACAACATAAAATATCCTGATTTATTAATGTTAAAAGTAAAATTTGTTAATTAAGCCTGATAAAATAAATGCTTAAATATTTAAAATTAAGTAATATTCTGTAAAAATGAGAAATGTGGTACTATTCACCATGTGTAATACTTAATCTAAATCTAGGCTCCAAGCCGGGGGTCTGAGTTCTCCTGATCATGTACACATACAAAACTGGTGGATACTGTGCCTCTTCTGTCACTATCTATGGCTCCTGTGTCCACACTGATATTCATACTTGACCTATTGCTATGACAGCTAGCAGGAGTATCACATTCCAGTTCATAGTGTAGACATAATCTTAGAGGACAGATTTTCCTCTATACATAGTGGTAAAATCAGAGTAACTCCACCCATGTGGCTGAAAGTTTTTCCCAGTGATTTAAATTCCAATATAAACATATTTTATATTGGTTTGAATTGGAACTGTAATATTTTATTACTAGAGTTGAAACTTGTTTGTATGGATTTTATTATAAGCCTAACTTGTCAAGACACTAAATACAATGTAAATCATAATATCTTTGAAGTATAGCTACACTTTATATACTCACTTGGCAAATTTCTACTTTCAACTATGCTAATATAAATCTGTGGTAATACTATTTTGTCCAATGGATTTGACCTCCACTTTGCTGAGAATGCAGCCAGAATTCAGCCCAGGTGTTTATAAAAGTATTTGGCTCCATGTGTCAGATTGAAACCCACAGACTAAATAGTTTGAAAATTCCATGAATATGTTTTGCCATATTTAATTTTCATTCAGAATCCCATATGAACTTTCTCATTGTAATGCTTTCAAAGAAAATATCCTAGTACCTTAACTGGAAAGAAGGTCCATTTCAGAGACTTAATCCATTCCTATCTAGAGTCTGTATTGGAGATTTCCTAATTGAGTTCCATTTTCATATAAGAATGTAACTTTGTTGCTCCTGCTAAACTTCGGCTAGAAACACAATTTCCTGATTACTGTTGCAAACATATTCCTAGCAAATGATATAAATTCATTTTGCAGAATAGTTCCTCTTTTAACCTCACTTTCATGTGTTTGTAATTTGAAACATTCACCTCGAAGGGCTGATTTTTTCTATACCTGGGTTATTCATGAAGACTAAATTAGTTGACAAGTTTGATCAAAATCCTGTGATTGATTTTTAATTTAAGGGAGAGTGAGAAATTACACTCCCCCCTTCCTTTTTTTCAAAGCACGCATTCTTTTAAATTGTTTTTCATCAAAACAGACTGAAATCTGAATGATAAAACTTGGCACATCATAGTAATCACTGAATATTAAGTGCCTCTTTTGAAAAGAGTTGATTTTAATTTACCAAAATTAGGAGCAATTGAAAATTTCATACTAAAAATGTAGAGAAGAATTCAGCAGAAGGGGAGAAACTTGGCAGATGCCTACAGCTATTGAAGTGTTCTATCTGTCTTCTCCTGTTCTTTGGCTTGAGCCCAAAGCCCTTTTAAAACTTCCCCTCCCCCTAAAATTGTGTGGGGTAAGGAAGGAGAAAATGCTCAATCATTCTTTCAAATTTAAACCAGTCTCCAGCATTAAATCTAAAGAGCAAGATAACTTTCCTGAACTATTTAAGGGCTGAGATTCTTTTAAGTCATGAAAAACATTCCTGCTAATCTTATATACCTTATGTTATGTTTTTTCCTTAGAAATGCACAGTTTATAAATGCTCCTCTATAATTAAAGCTACCTACAGCGCTCAGTTACTTTTGAAACCCCCAGTTGAACTAGTGAGCATTAGAGAAGTGCAAGAGAGAAATGAATGTGTCATTGGGTCTGTAGTACTTATTTTGATGACCTCTTGTTAATTTAGGTCAGTTTCATCTTCAGGTTCATAACTTATGATTAACCTTGAATGGCATTTGGTCACTTGTGCCTATTAATAGGGCCCACAAAATTCATTGTGTGTTGGGATCTCCAGGATGAAACTGTGGGACCACTGTACCTCCCTAACTCTGCTACCTGGGCTGTCTCTCACAATGCTTTGCTTGAGGCAAGGGCAAACCCTCCCAGGTGCTGTGATCATTTATCACAACAGCATGTGGAGCCCCACAATGAACTAGATTGCATGAATGCTCTCAGAGCCGCTCACCAATCACACAGGCTATGTCTACACTGCAAGCTTTTTGCGCAAAAAAGGCTGGTTTTGCGCAAAAACGGCTGAAAAAATGAGGAAGAACGGCTCTTGCACAAGAGGGTGGTTTTGTGCAAAAAGGAGCCATCTACACAGCTCCTTTTTGTGCAAAAGCCTCTTGTGCAAAAACAGCCCGTAATTAATTATGCAAATGAAGTGCATCGATATTCTACTCCGTGCTTCATTTGCATAAGCTTTTGAGGAAGAAGGGTGCAGTATAGATGTAGCCTAAGTGATTATAAGTAGTAGGCAGAACAGGTCAGAGATAGTCTCCAAAAATAATAAAAGGTAAGTGTGCGGAAGGGAGCATGGCTATACCAGACCATATCACTGTTTCTTCTGCACTGCTGCTTTTAGCAGAGGTGGGTGGCCAGAGAATGGTGGCTGCTGGCTGAGAGGTCAGTTCTGAAGGCAGAATTGCCGCCTGCAGCAGCTCTGAAATAAGGGTGAAAATACCACAAGTGTCCTAGACTAGCCTTGAGACTCCCCCCACAAATCCCTTTTGGGTCAGGAGCCTCACTGTGCAATTTCAGATTTAAATCTCTCAAACTGTGAAATTCATAATTTTTAAAATCCTTTGTGAAATCGACCAAAATGAACCTCAGATTTGGTAGGGTCCTGCCTATTAGAAGTGATTGATGTTACAGAAGTGATTGATGGCTTTTCACATTTTGTTGTATTTATATATGCAAATGTAAGAGGATTACCAGAGGGTTACAAGTCTCTCTCTGTGCTGATCCATTTAGGATAAGAGTTGGTACAATCCTATTTATGGAGCTTTAGCTCAAGCTGTGGCAACTTATCCTTTAGCTGTAGAGGTCTGTGGGATGGCAGTCATCACATACTGAAGTTCCAAAACCAACATTAACTTAGTACTAGTTTAAATTTCTGCTTTAACTATGAGAACAGTATACTATGCATTATATTCAATGTAGCAAAGTAACATTGTTTGAGTTAGCTTTTACAACACTCTTTCTTGCTTCTTTTTGTTTTGTTAGCCTATTCTTGCATTAATGTAGGGGTTCATGTTTTATTTGAGTGGCTTTAGGAGGAAAATATGTGGTAGGGAAGAAATTAATTTTTCCATGGCAACATGTCTGCGGTTAGAAATTCTCAGTCATTGAACCCCTGCAGAAACTGTATTAATTAACAAAATAGTACATCGATTTCTGAGCCAACAGACATAAATTACCTCTTTCCCTACATAACAGTCCAGTTAACTGGCATTACTACCAAGAGAGTCCTTATAAACCTCTCTGCAGTGTTTGTCTAGGCAAGAAGCCTATGCTTTTCATTAATTGGAACTGACTGTACTTAGTTGAATTCATACGCCAAACATACTGTTGACAGAATATGCCAACTTCTGTCCTTGGGCTTGCAGCATTTAATTTCAACCAGGGTCACTATGGTAAAAGCACAGTGTGTACACTCCAACCATATGCTTTTGACATCAATTGTTCTTTGTGCCTGAGGAACAGTGAAATGCATTTTGGTCCCTTTGCTGTTTCTAAACTTAGTACAGAATAGTAGAAAAGAATGGAACTCCAACAATCTAATATGTTTAATATTTTTGTGAGTCAAGCTGTCTCAATACAATGCAAAACCTGCTTCCAATGAATAGCTCTTCTGAGAAGTCTGGGGGAAAAAGGAGATGGTGGAATTGAATGGACTGCATAGCTTTTATCTGAAAGTAGAATGTGTGTTTTTCAGATGCTTTGTTCTGTATTTTAGAATAGTACCTATAAAGTCATCTTACCATGGGATTACTGTGCCCAGGAGTAGTGGGGAAGGTGCGGCACCTCCTGCTTATTCCTGAAATAACAAGAATCATAGAAGGAAGTTCAGACGTACTGTATTGATTAAAGCACAATTATCTCTGCTGATGGGAGTATAAGTATCTTCTGGATGATTGGTCCACTTGAGACACTTATGATCAGTCCCTGGTTCATGTGCCTCCATCTCCTTAACCCAGTGGTTCTCGAACTGTGGTCCATGGACCACTAGTGGCCGCCTTCCAGGTGGTCCACAGCTCAAGCTCAGCCCCCCCCTTCCTGCCTCCCTCACCCCACAGCAGGGAGTTGGCACTGGCACTCCAGCCTCACTCTGTTCCCCCTGCAAGGTGGGAGCACCAGCACTGGCTTCCAGGTGAGAGGGTTGGGGGGAAGCACTGAGCCTCCCCACCAGATCCAGCTTCCAGGGAAGAGGCATAGACAGAAGTGGTTCCTTATGCTGCCACTTCCCTTCCCCCTCCCCCGGCTGGGGGAACAGCAGCACATGGATACACTGCCTGGAAGCTTTCCCTGCTGCTCCCATTGTCCAGAATTTGGGAGCAGCAGGAAGCCTCAGTTGAGGTGCCTGGGAGTAATGGAGGACATGAAAACAGATAACTTCCTGCCCTTCCCCTCATGCCCAGAACCTGCACCCCTATTCCTTTCACCCAACCATGCCCCCAGCCTACTCCTGCACCCTCCCTTGCTCCTGAACCCTCCTCCCTGTCCAGACACCCTACCCCCAGCCTGTTCCTGAACCCTCCATTCAGCTAGATACCCTACCCCCAACCGGCTCCTGCACCCTCCCTCCTGGCCAGACAAGTTATTCCCAGCCGGCTCCTGCACCCTCCCTTGCTCCTACACCTTCCCCCCTGGTCAGATGTCCTTCCCCCACCCTGCTCCTGCACCCACCTTGTTCCTTCACCCTTCCTCCTGGTCACACACTGCACCTTCCCTTGATCTTGCTCCCTTCCCCCTGGCTGCACACCCTATTTCCAGCCTGGCCCTTCCCCCTCACCTCCCACCTAGATGTACCCTCACCCCCTCCTACATCCTACCTCTCACCCAGATCCTATCCCACTCATCCCTATCCCACACACTGGCAGTCCTGTCCCACACATTGAACCCCTCATTTTTAGCCCCACCAGAGCCTAGGAAGATCCACAAAATCCATTAATCCCAGAACCCCACAAGAGTAAATCTAGCCTATGGGAAGTCTTGAGCCTCAGTCAGCCCTGTCCCTCATCTCCCATGGAGCTGAAGAGCCAGAAGAATGAGGAGTCTCAATTAATCTGTGAGGGACGGGAGTTTTAGGAGGGGTGTTTTTTGCTTCTCACTTGTGTGGTCCCCAACTGATTTTTCTGTGGATTAGTGGCCCCTGACCCAAAAAAGGTTCACCACCCCTGCCATAAATAAAGACAACATTGAAACCTTTTGTATTGGGCATACATTTATATTTTACTTTATTGAAAATGAATTTTGATGAACTGACATGAGAAAGTTAAAGTGCTTAATCTGTTTAATAATCTAACTTAATATTTCTTTTCTTGCTGGTTAAATTAAACCATTATCCCTAACTGCAGCACTAACAAAATGGCTCCGGTACAATTATTTAATTAACAGTAAGTTTCTATTAGCAATTGCTGGTCTACAGAAAGGTTTGCATCGAGCCAGGTGGGCCACGGACGAAACAATTTAAGAACCACTGCCTTAACCCAAATGAAAAAGGACCCTTAAAAGAATGATCGCTCCTTTTTTCCCTCCCAGTAGACAATTGCCACATGAAATCCTCCCCCACATACATACACAAGGATGTGGGGATCACATTGTTGGAGAATAAGAATTTGCAGCTGTGTAATCAAGTTAAATATGTATTTTCTTTGTATAAAGTCTACTGTGAAGTAGAAAGTGAAGAATTTGGCCCAGAGCCTAAATTCAAACTGCACTTTTATTTAATTTATGTTGTCACAGTTCAGTTAAAGTTTAAGTTAAGGTTTATGTGTAATAGGTACCCTCCGGAACATCAGATAGTTGTATATTATGGAAACTAGTCCTTCTGATGTCTTGTGACAGTAAACTATACTGTGAATCATACTAAGCATTAGTTTATTTTGTTTTTTTTCTATCCAGGAACAAGAACAGTTTGACTTTTCATTTCTGTTTCCCAAAGTTCTGCCTGATCAAATCAAGATTAAATCTCTCTAAGGGTATCAATGAAAGTGGAAAAAAAAATCCAGATCTTGAAGAGGCGTCTTCCAAGTATAGTGGATTGAACAGATTAATTATGTTTTCCAAAATAAGGTCTCTTCTGTCTCTGAACAACCATCCAAAGACATCCTTGTATGTCTGAGTTTTTTAAAAAAATCTTGTTTTTTCAGGCAATTCTTAGAGCACAATAGAGTAAAAGACATGATCTGCAATCTTCCCATAGTTGGAGAATATGGTGTACTCCTTCTTCTTCTTAATTCAGAAATGAATTGTCTATCACCTAAAGAGGGAAACTTCAGTTCTGGGTATAAGAAGATAATGATTCAATCCCAGCTTTGGGGTGTTTATTGATGACCAAAGACTATGTGCTTATGGTACAATCTAGGAAAGTATGTTTAAAACCCAGTTTAGCAGTTTTTGTGAGATGAAGTAGGGCCAGGTCAGAGGAATCTGGGGCCTATGAAACCTTTAGCTAAAACTGATCTGAACAGAGGGAGAGCTACTATAGAAAAGTAATAAACAGGAAAAGTGGATTTCAGATAAATGATGTAAGGATAAATAAAAGTGAAACTGATCATGGAGGAGCTAAAGAGAACATGTAGAAGATTGGAAGACAGCAGGCTTTTTTTGTTTTTATTTAATATTATTTATTAATAATTGCTGATGATTGGGACAGTGCTGACAACCCTAACAGAAGAGATGGTTATTGTTTTTAAATAGAGGTGGATGTAACACTTTGTTACGCCTCACCATTCAAGATTTTATAGATTGTATTATATACTCCCACACTCTTTTCTTTTCCAAGATGAATGTCTTTTTATGTTCTCCTCATATAAAAGCTATGCCATAACTCTAATCATCTCTGTTTCCCTTCTTTGCACCTTTTCCAGTTTTTATATATCAGATAGTTCAAGTCACCCTATATACAGCATTCAAGATATGGGGGTATTATGAATTTTTATATAATCTCCATCTAACTTGCTTCCTCATTTTTTAAGCGAAATGCTTCTGTGATGAGTTTCTTTGGCATTTTCCCCCTGCCAGGATGTTAAATTTAATTACATTATGTGCACTACTACTGAGCAATGCACCTCTTGTACCAAATCCTGTGCTCAATTTAAGATTAAATCAACTCTTGCTTCTTTCTTGTGGGCTCCAGGAAAAGCTTCTCCAAGAAGCAGTCATTAACAATGTATATCTCTGTATAACTTTCTGAAGTTACACATACCCAAGCAGCATAGAGATAGTTGAAATCTGCCATTATTTTATTTTTTACCTATGTAGCCATTGTACCTTCCCTGTACATCTCACAATCACTAGTATACTATTATCCTAGTCAGGTGCGTGGTAGCATATTCTACTTCTATTACAGAATTTCTATCCCTAGAGATCTATGACATAGTTTGATTCACTTAAGCCTTTTACTATATTTTACTCTGTTTTTCTTCATATATATTGCCTCATTCCTATACTGCTCCTATTCCTATACATTTTGTATCCTAGTAGTGTCTGGCTATGCTAAAAGAAACAGAGGAGATATTTGATATGAATTTAATCAGGATGCAATTTTATTATTAGATGTCTGGAATCATCCGTGGATAACCCTCCCTTATTTTCTCCTACAGTTAACCTTGGGGTATGAGTGTCTTTACTAGCTCACCCCACTTTTCCACCTATGCCCCTCCAATAGATCCATTGCCGAGATCTTAAAATCTCCCTTTCAAAATCTTAAACTCCCCTCTCCTTTTGATCCAGATCCCTCCAACAAATCCATTGCTGGAACCTAACCAACTACCTCCCATGGGAGGGGTAAGATGGACTGTAATGATGGGGAGGGTGGCTTCAGGCTATACCAATCTTTGGAGTTCCCATTTGCCCCCCTGCCCACTCAATTACTGAATTCTTCTCCATTAAGTCCTTTCCCCAAGACCCCTTCCTATATGTCGTCTTCTATGGAATACCTGCACTGAATATCTGTTATATCATATATATAGTAGCCCAATGTCTGAGAGTCTGTAACACTGAAATACTGGCT
>CM057846.1:62406989-62432913 GCA_030068395.1 Apalone spinifera | reverse complement strand
AGAGAGGCAGGAGGCGGAGGAGAGCTCGGGGGAGGGGGGGAGGAGGGGAGGCAGTAGGAGGAGGAAAGAGAGAGAGAGAGAGAGACAGAGAGAGAGACCGGAGGCTCAGGAGAGAAGACTCACATGGAGGAGAGTCCTGAAAATCCCGTCTTATGACAGGCTAATTGGCTAATACTTAAATAATGAGTTGCAACATATGGCCTACTGCTCATTGTGTTTTGCATGAACAGGGCTCACCAGAACCTGCTGTGGGGAATGCAAAAAAACCCCCAAGGCCAATATGGTGGAAAGGGAAAAATGCATCACCCTCTCCCCACCCCCAAACTAGCATAGGCCACTAGCATAATGCCTATAGCAGATAACCAATAACCTGGTATATTTACCATCACAATAGAGAGGAAGGCTGTGTGTTGTCAACCCTGCTCCTTGAATAAGAGAGGCAGGTCCAAGCACAGGCTCACTCATCACCCTCATTCTCAAGTGATGAGTCAGCCATCACTCTGGCCTCCTTTCCAGCAATTTTCCAAGCCATCAAGAATTACTCTCTTCTTCCAGTCAGCCAAACAATGGGCTAGGCTAAGATGCAGGATGGTGATTAGTGCTCCACTGATCCTTCACAGATTTTGTGACTGTCTGGGATCTACATGACTTGGTATGGTTGAGGGGCCCCACAAGCTGCTAAGCTTTAGTCAGGGATATTTTCAGTAAGTCATGGCTTTTACTAAAAATACCCCCCTACGTAACCTTAGTCTTCGGTTTCTGCTGTTGCTTATTCTTTGGCATCCTTATTGAAAGGGGAGGAAGGGAAATAATAAACATTAAATAAAATATAATTAGAAAAAAATAAATGTAGAGGATCTAGTAGGGGTGTAAAAATGAGTGAAAAAAGGTAACCGTGTAACCACTAAAAATCCTAGCGGTTACATGATTACATACTGTAGTCTCTGCCGTATAAAGCTTAAATGAGCTTTCTGCTGCAGAGCCCTCAGTGAAGCCTCCTTTCCAGGAGGTTTGTAGTCATCTTCATCATTTGGAAGTGCATGGGGGGAAACCAGAGCCATTCTGGATCACAAAAGGCTCAACAAGTGAATGAAGAAAACAAAATTTTGGTGAAGGCCCTAGTTTCGAATCTCATGCTATATCAAGGAGGGTTTGACAATCTCAGTGGAACTGGCAGACTCATATCGCCATGTGCCCATCTGGCTGTTCCATTCTTCTGAACTGAAGAAGAGCTCTGTGTAAAGCTTGTCTCTTACCAACAGAAGCAGGGACAATAAAAGGTATTACCTCCTCCATCTTACCTAATACCTTGGGACCATCATGATTACATCATCAAAATAATTCAGGATCTGGAGAGCCACATAATGGACATATTGTGTGCCAAATTTCTCTTACCCAAGACATTTGTAAGCTTCTAAAAGAAAGACATGTTTATGCTGAAAGTTTAATCAGCATAATTAGGTCTTGCATTTTGAGTACTTACTTGTTTGTGACAGAAAACTTGTATTTGTTTATGAACTTGATAAACTAGGAATTTGCAAGAGGTCTGTTATGACAAGCAGAGAAGTAGCGTTTGTGATAGCACACTGTCAAAATGCATCGCAAACTTCAAATATACAGAACATATCATATGAGGAAAATGTATAGCTTAAAATAATAAATGTTAAACAAAAAGAAGGGGGAAACAGTAAAAAACATAACATATTCCAATGATCTATTCTCGGAAGATTACATTTTTTCCATCAAACCCCCTGATCATCTCATTTCTTTTATTACCTCCCTAGATTCCTGTTAACTAGTATGGTATTGACATGCTCTTGTGCTGATCTAATTTAGACTGCAAATTGAAAAGCACCGGGAACTTGCCTGTATCAGTTTTAACAGTTCTGTGCTCATCTGTGATGCTATGTAACTGCTATAGGTAGTCCTGGTAGCTAGGGGATCTGATAACTTCCATGGGCTCCCAAGCAAGGTGTGTTCCCAGAATGGGAACTTGGGTGGAAGGGGTGGAACTAGGGCAGTCAGCCCTCTGTGCCCTTCCCCCACCAGACTTCAGACTAGCTTGGAGCATGCAATGTGGCTCTCTGGTGGGAATTTAAAGGGGCCAGAAGCCCTGGGCCCCTTTGAATTTCTGGACCCTAGGACAGCTGTCCCTTTTGTCTCTACTCCCATCACAGGCTTGCAGGTAGTTGCTATTAAGACTTCCTAACACTACCTACCACAAGACTGTACACTCAGCTGCTTATAACTTTAGCCAGCCTTAAACCATTTAGGCTGAATTTCTTAATTATGTTGTTTCTGTCCATTTAAAAACTGTCTGTCTTCCTTTTGAAATGCTTTAGTATCCTCATGCTTTGCAGCAGGGATTTATAATTTGACAGGGTATTCTATAGGTATTGCTACACTATGGCTGGCCTATGGCAGCTGACTGGCTCACGGGACTCGGACTAATGTGCTGTTTAATTGTGGTATAGATATTCAGGCTTGAGCTGGAGCCTGGGGTGTAGGACCCTTCTACATCACAGGTTCCTGGAGTCCAGACTCCAGCTGGAACACAAATGTATAAATCTCAATTAAACAGTTCCTTAGCCTGAGACAGTTGGCATGAGTATCTAATTGCAGTGAACAAACTCTATATCAGGGATGGGCCTTTTGCTCTTGTAATGAAAAATATTCTAAAGTGCGGCAAGTTATAAGCTTTTTGGGAGAAACCCCCCACATTTTTCACATGCTCTATTAAAACTTGCTAGAGAGTGAGAACCAACATTTCCAAAGATTACATCCTCCACGAACAACCTCTCTGAGCTCCTAGTACTAGCCAGACTGTACATGTGCTATCCCACAAAGCAAATGAGCATACTCCTTCTCTCACAGCTCGTGTGTGTGTGGCACGTGTAATGCATTTAGAGGAGGCAACATCACATATGGTATTTTTTCCCCTTCCTGCAATTCAGGTTACTTTTCTGCTAGCGTTCAATCTTTTCAGACTTTTGGCTGATACTCATCTACATACTACAGAGTGAAATCTGTTAGAAAGAGTGACAAAAATCTATACAGGAAAATGCTCGTTAATTCATCATACATGATATTCAAGAAATAAGAGTGGTTTAGAGTTTTCTAGTACCTTCCACATGCCAGAAAGGGATAAGAATGGGGTATAAATTCCACCCATATTTAATGTACCTTCCCCAAGCCTTTGTGGTGGGAGCTGAGAGAGGGGGGAAAGAAGTTGCTTGTTAATAAATTTGAGTCCATATTATATCATTTACAGAGGTGCAGCTGCATCAGTGCAGCTGTGCTGCTATAGCACTTCTGGTGAAGACACTCATTAAGCCAATAAGAGAGAACTCCTAGGAGTATGTTTCATAATTCTTGCCACCATGAAAGGCAGAAGCTACGTCAGCGGGAAAAACTCTCCCACCAACATGGGGCTGTCTATGTCAGGGGTTGGGCCAAAATAAGGTACAGTTCTCAGGCATTTGCCTTTTTCACACCCTTGATAGACATAAGTGATACTGAAGTAATCTGAGTATAGACATAATCTATATCCCCACTTTAAAGTGTTGCATGATTAAGTCCAAAGAGAGTATATGCTGTATTGTAGCCCTGTTGGTCCCAAGGTATTAGAGAGACATGATGGCTGAGGGAACGTCTTATTGGACCAGCTTCTGATGATGAGAGGAAAGCTTTTGAGTTAAGCCCTTCAGGTCTGGGAAAGCTACTGAGAGAGTGTCACCGCTAAATAAAAGATTGAACTGATAGAGTAGCATAAGAAATTCGCACGTATTCTAGGGGACCATTCAAGGTGAAGTGGCCAATTAACATGCTCTAGTCATAGGACAAAAAGGAACTTTAATACGTTACAGATGGTTGTAATAATTCATAAATTTAGTGTCTTTAAGACCATAATATTTAGTGTCTAGCAAAGTTATGAATTCAGATTTTCAGGGTTGTCTTTTTAATGTGTTAGGCAGGGGAGAAGAGTGGGAGATACTGAACATAAGGAGCAAGAAAGAGAGTTTGTACTAATATGTAGGAAGGAGGGAGAGAATATAACAAAAACAGAAGTAGGAAGGCGGAGGAGGAAAAAGTAGGTCAAATTCTAATGAGAGGAAACATGCTGGAAAAGAGATAACACAGAAAAAAATGAAAACAAAATGGAGAGAAGGAACAGAAAGGACACAATAAGCAAGGGAGACAGAGAAAGTCTTTTAAAATGTGTTTTACTACAGGTTGAACCCCTCTGGTCTGGCACGCTTGGGACCTGTCCAGTTCTGAAGGAGGGAGTTTGCTGGACCAAGGGAGGTGGGTCCCTCTACTGACAGACTCTGGGCTCTTCCACAGTCTGTCAGCAAATCGCCAGGCTTCCCTGCCCCAAGCAACTAGGCTCCCAGCTCCTCAGCCATTCTGGGGGCTGCTAGGGCTTCACTGCCCTTAGGCTACCAGACTCAGATGCTCTGGGTCTCCACTGTCCCAGGACTGCCGGGACTCCATTGCTCCAGGACTCAGCTGCTCCACTCTCCCAGAGCCACTGGGCCTCTGCTGTCCCAGGGCTCCATTGCTCCACAACTCTGGGGTCCACTGCTTGAGGGCTCCCTGGCCACTAGGGCTCCTTGCTCCAGAGCTCCTCTGTCCCAGGGCCGCTGGAGCTCAGCTGTTCTGGGCCCAATGGACTCCAAGGTCAGCCACAGGTGCCAGCACTCTGCAGCCTCTGGACTGCCCCGGGGGCACCAGGACTCCCTGCCCCAAGCAGCGGCCCTTTGGTCTGGGGGCTTTCTGGTCTAGCAACATTCATGGGCCTGCAAGGCCACAGATGTTGCCAGACAAGAGAGTCCTGGACCAGAAAGGTTCAACATGTACTAAGATGTTATAAAACATGTATCTTTTTATTTATTATAAGAATGCAGTCCTGTGTGGCTTAATACAATTTCCACAAATTCCCCTCTCACTTTATCAAGCTCTTTGTATATAATATGCTTCAGTATATTAGAGTAGGCCAGAAAACTGATTTTTTTCCTGGAAAAAAACGTCTGCTTGAAATTTTCGTCTAAATATTTGGCTTTCTCTGAGAAAATTCAAAATGAATTGACATGAAAATTGCAAACAATTTGAAAAGAGTAAGTTTGAGAAAATGAGGAAAAACAAATTTGAAAAACAGGGTTGTCTCTCTCTCCCTGCTCCAACACACTTTCTGAACTTTCACTTCCTTTTTCTGAGTCCTGATACTTGATATATTAGAGTAACTGATAGTGAGAATAAGTTGATATCCCTATGTAGATCAGCAGCACTAAAGGCAAATTAGAGTTGTACTCTGCCTGTGGAGTTCACTGATATTTTCCTGAGGAGAAAGAAAGAAGGAAGGGGAGTAAAATAAAAAAATAAACAAGATGAAAAAATATCTATTGAACCTAAAATGGGAAGCCAAAGTATTTATTTTCAATACCAAAACCAGCAAAAATATTTTGAATTTGTCCTATTGGATA
Organism: Apalone spinifera; assembly: GCA_030068395.1. Classification (NCBI taxonomy): domain Eukaryota; kingdom Metazoa; phylum Chordata; order Testudines; family Trionychidae; genus Apalone; species Apalone spinifera. Next base: position 62,427,430 of record CM057846.1, on the reverse strand, counting down.
AATCTGCTATTACCTATGCCTACACGTGCCTCAGGTGAACCGAGGCAGATTTTTCTAAGCAACACTAATTATACTAATTGGATTATTTCTGCACACCCATCTGACCTAGGGAAGAGAGAAACTAGATCTACAGACTGAGGTGTGGGAAAGATGAGGTGTAGGCACAGTAAGACAGAGTCTTAGGTCAGAATGAGGGGTTGGAGGAAGAGGGAAATGGAGGAATTGGCAGAGAATAAATGACCATATTATTCATCAGCTATCACCAGGGCATTTTCTGCCTGGCAGCTTTTGTAATGCCAGCAGACCCCAGTCATCTGCAGGTGGCATCAAACCTGGGACCTCTGGAGCTTAATATATAAGCCGTGAGCTAAAAGGCTGGCTACTAGTTTAAGGCTGTAGAGCAGACTCATTAGTCTCTCTATACCTGGTCTCAGTGCACTAGATGGGACTGTACACCACTCTAAGGAGGGGGCTAGTTTACACTTGGCATATATCATACTGCAAGCTCACGACAGGGGGAAGCAATTCAGATGGGCCTCGGGCTCACAGCTGCTGCTGCCACTACTGCAGGAATGGTGGGGGCTGGAGCCCCAGGACCTTTAAATCACCACCGGAGTGCCACATGGCATGCGACAGGCAGCTCTCAGGGCTGGCTGGGGAGCTCAGCCCAATGCGCTCTGAGCAGCCCTGAGGACTGGCTGCCTCAGCCCCGCCCCTTCCATATGTGTCCTTGTCCCTTCCAGGAGCATGGAGCCTCCTCCTCCTCACCCCAGCCCCTAGGGGTCTGGCAATTTTGTTGAGCCCCCTGTCATAGTGTATTGAAAGCTCTAAGCTCCATTATAATGCTTTTTTACAGCATACCATTCATTTTCCTAGACGTAACATGCAGTTTGCAACAGCTCCGTAGGAGAGCTACCATTTCTCCCAAGGGTTTCTAACTCTTTCCTTTAGCTGAATTTGCTTCACCAGCCAGGAGACTGTGATGATGCCACATTTTCAGTAGATGTTTTTGTCACACAATTACTTGTACTATCAAAATTCATTGCTTCTGCAATGACTGATGGAAACAAACAGGTCACTGAAGTGAAGTTTTTGGACACTATGTGAATTTCTATTGCTTGAAAGGAGTAGTTGTCACATCTTTAACTTAGTTATCTCTGATATGTAAGGAGAGTACACTTTCTCTAGAAAGCCAGTGGCATAGAGAATGAGAAGAAGTAAAATCAATTTTCCTCAAATGAGAACAATACATGGCCCAGTGTAGGAAACCTGAAACATTCAAGTAACGGGCACTGAGCTCCCCAAAATTAAATTCAAGTCCCAAATGTCAAAGCAAATCTCAAATAAAGGTAAGGAATGTGTGTATTGGGGCTGCATCTGGAGCAGTTTTATGAGAAGTATGAATGTTGGCAAACCTGTCACAACAGGAGTGATTAAGGCAGTAAGCTCAGGCACAGAAAGATCATGCAGCAGAACAAAGGACAAGACTATTTTTGGAACTGTTGACGTCTGTGTAGTCCAAGCAAAGGACTGGCTGCGTGCTTTCAATGTAAGTGATATCAATGACATCGGGGAGAGATGCAAGGAGATGTTGCAAGTAAATGGCAGGGATGTTAAAATCAAGTCTGACACAGGAGCACAGTGTGACATGGTGGCCCAGCAAATGATTTATAAATTGAATGTCAAGGGTGCTATTTCTCAAATGTCTCAAAACGTTGGCTATCACCGCGTGCAGGTCAACAACCTGTTCTCTGTGTTGTGGGTAAGTCAGTTGTGCAAAGCCCTCATCTCAAACAGTAACATGAATTGAAATCAACATTGCAAGTATACCAAACATTCATCTTGCTACTGAAGCTCACAACTCTCCAGTTGTAACAAAACAATAAAAGTGAGTCAGACAATATTTTACCTTATCGAGTACATTCCAGGTATTTCTCATACTTTTGGGAACTGAAAAATGAAATTCAATGATAATGACCGTCACTCAGAATAGATTGTGTAGACCTTCATGAGCTATTTCTTCCCCTTTCATATATACTGTGAGCAGTGCAGTAGTTCAAATTGTTGACATTCAAACTGTAACTGACATCTGAATAAGAATCAATAGGACAACTTAAACCTCTAAGGTGTATACTTTCAGGTTTTCTGTAGCTTTAGGAAGACATAACAGCTTTGGAGTTTGAAAGTTTGTCTTTCACCAGCAGAAATTGGTACAATAAAAGATATTACCTCACAGACCTTGTGTCTCATATCTGAGGACCAACAATTACTGCAATGGTTACACATGGATCACATCATGAATGATTGCTTTGCCACCATAACAGCAAAAGATTTCCTTCAAAAAAATATGATCCAAGAGTCCAAGTGAGGGGCCTACTTCTATGACGACAGATAATTTTACAGGTCCCACAGGTAAATTGTTGGAAAAACCCTTTTTTCCTTAAATAGTTAGAACTGTTTTGTTTCTGATACACAATCTGCTGAAAACATCAGAACCCTATGGATGCTGGCATTTGTTCAAAGTTTTGGGCTTGTGTGGTTTCTACCAAAAAAGAGAGAGTTTGGACAAGGAAATTAAGAAGTAAAAAATCTAAAGCTGGATTTTCTTTCATCTTCAAGTTTTGGATTCCTTCTGTACAACTATTTATTCTTCAGCCATCAGTTTTCAAAATCTTGACTGGATAACAAAAGTTAACCTACAAGCTTGTGATGGGGCTGGTCTAACCAGTTGTGATTAGGTCACTGATTCCCAGTTCTCTCCCTTTCTAATTCTCACGATGACTCTCTAATGTACCTCCATCCAGTATGCAGTTTTTTGACCCTCCAGACAGGTCACCAGTTGAAATCACTCCCTTACATTACAATAGAGACTTATAAAATGTATTCTAATACACCCAGAAAAAAGGACTTCAGTTCACCTCTTGGCCCCTGTGAGTGGCACACACTTGATTCAGGGATTTCATCTATGTCCTTCCCCTTATCTTAAAGGTACAGGGAAGGGTTGTATTCCCCTTTCAAGAAAGTGTGGTTGGCAGAGGATCCTGGGGTTTCCCTCTCCTCCAGGCTTCAACACAGGGCCTTACAAGAGGCAGCAGTAGGAAACACCTTTGAGAGCTTTGGGACTCCATCACTGGGTTATTTTATACCATTTTCTTTCCCTAGCCAAGGTGTAGTCAAAAACCTTGCAAAAGAACAATCAGAAGCTAGAGTGAAGGGTCTGGGATAGCTTCCATTTGTGAACTTTTCCCTGCAGTCAAGAATTCTGCTATACACTTACTCAAGAGCACCCATGACAGGTTTCCTCATCCTTGCATCTGGCCTCCATCTGAGGTTTCTGGCTTTCTACAAGCTCTTTTTCCAGCTGGAGTGAGCTTTACAGATTCAGCAGGGCAGGGTCATCTCGGCCAGGAACTGGTCCTTAACCTCTTGCATCACAGTGTGTCCCATCCCATCACAACACTATTCTGAGGAGTCAGTGACAATCGGTAAACTGAATGCGAAGAAGATTTGGCCCCTATTCTGTGCCATGACCGTAAGACAAACTTGCCTGCTTAAAATTGCCTAGTGAACTTTGCTGTTCCAGAATGCACTGAGAGCCAGGTTTTTTAACCTTTGAAAATAGTGCTAATTATTATGACTTTTTGGGTTGAATTTACCAAACTTTGACAGGGCAAAGAAAGTCTGAATTCCAGACTCAATCAATATGTGAATGCTGAATAATCAGTCCTAACCAAGAACCCTGACTGAATATATACTGAAGCATATATTTAGTCCTTTAATATTGCCTTGTGCCTCTTTGATTCTTACTTGACAAACTTAATGTTTGTACAGTGAATTCTTAATTTGGTCTGCTGATTAAGCACACTCGCAATTAAAATAATAAATTGTGACTGGCAAGTAAATATTCTTCCTGTTTTAGCCAATTATTATGAATTAAAGACTTGAAAAGCTTGTTAACGACTAATTGGCATCTTCGGTTTTTTTGAAGCATGAGATTCACTGAAGGCTGGACAATTAATCAGAAACTTTTTGTCAGGAGATTTCTTCATTGCTAGAAGAAGAGCTCAGAAGAACTCAGAGCTCAGAACTTTGGTGAATTTGCAGAGAGTCTCTGGATTCCAGCACTATAACCAGAGAGCTTGAAGTAGACAAAGAGCTTGATAGGACTTTGAGGACTTATCTATATAGGGATTTATTGTATGGCAAGCGGGAGGGTATACATTTAGAGTGGCTGATCCTGATGCAGACTGTCTCTCTGTGTGAACTCTGCTGCCAGTATGTCAAAAATGCAGCATGGAAGTTCTGGTGCATGGTAGCAGAGTTCGTATAGCAACTTAGAGCATGGCCATCTAGCATACTGCAGATTTACATCTTGACTTGCTGCATACTAAATTAATGTGGAAACAAGCCTTGAGTATTTATTGGTTTACATGAAATCACTAAGCCACCATTCCTGCAATGAGCATTTATTAGCTCCTTACTCCTGCCTGAAGTCCCTTTGACTTCACTGGGTCTGTGTGTGGGTGCAGTGATCTGTGAATGCAGCTCTTTGTTCGATATGGGTCTCAGTCTTGAAGTAAGTCAGAGCAATAGGTTGTGTCTATCATTATCTCAGTGATAATAAATGGCTTTGATAATTGAATTTAAAGGTTACCTACTTAACAACATGCACAACGCATGGTTCCTGTAATAATGAGAGCTGGATGAAAAATTGTGTTTGGATATGAAAATACAGATTTAGCAATTTCATGTTAGCCATCCAGATTTGAACTCCCTGGCCTTCACCTGGTTCTTTGGAAGGACTATGATGCATGCATGCTCCTGCAAATAATTCTAGCTCTAACCCCTTGTGATTTTAGGGCAAATTGGATATTGTGGACAGAACTTCATTGTAATTTCACTTAGAAATGTTCAGAAACTGTCCACAATCTCCCACATTTATGTATATTTGAGAAAGTCTATCTGTCTGTCTGTCTGTTCAATAATTCTTCCTAAATGGTAAGGTTGAGGACCACCAAATTCGGTATGCAGCTTCCTCTTATCCTTACATAAAGCAAGGTCAGGGTTTGGTTATGCCAGGAAAATGGGATGTGCTTGGAATGGGATTGCTTTTAATGGAAAAAAAATACAGAATAGAGACAAAATAACCAGACAGGTGAAAGGGATTGGCTGGGGACACGCCCCCCCCATGCTGGACTAGAGATGTAAGCGACCACCTCCAAAGGGGGTGAGGCATGGGAGGCGGAGGCGCAGCGGGGGACCCCGTGCACGCCAGGACTGAGAATTCCCCACTTGTGCCAGGTCCCAGGCTCCATGCCTCTGCTTTTAAATGTAGTAAGAGCTGCTAGGCAGAGCCACAGTGGTCTGAGACTGGTCGCAAGCTGGGACAGCCCACTGCAGCACTACCTTTTAAATGTAGTAAGAGCGGTCAGGCTCTTACTACATTTAAAAAGCAGAGCCACAGCACTGCCCTGGGAGCTAACCCTCTTATCGACTAATCAAGTAGTTGGTGGAAATTCAATTCGCTTACTAACCGCTATTTAACATCCCTACCCAGGACTGCCGCAACCTGAACCTCCCATCCCCCAGGTGCCCTTTTGGGAGGTAGAAGGGGCTAAAGCCCCCCTCAATTCATACAAGAACATTGCTGGTAGTTCCCCCTTCATTAGGGAGCGATGGAAAAGTACACAGTTTCATGCATTCCTCACTGCGGCTGAGGAATGCAGGGGACAGAAGAACCTGGATGTTCTCCAGCCAGGGAACAAGCATCACTCCCCCAACTGTGCCCTCTGGAGCTGCAGCAGCCACAGAGAGGAGTGTCTCACCTGGCCCCAAGCTGCTGTGATGAGAGAGGACTGGGGTTGTCCTCTCTCTCCCTGAGGCAGCCTGCATACCGAACCCTTCCAACCCCAGTCCCATCCCGGAACAATGATTTAAATGAGGAAAAACAAACAAACAAACAAAAGAGTGAAGGACTTGAGCATCATTGGGTAAATCTTCTAGTATCTTATAACTTGGATTATTTTTCCTCTCTAAACCTGAAAGAGAGTTTATTCCTCAAGAAGGACCAAATATATGTAACAGTTGAAGATTATTTTTCCTGTGTTTGGAGTAGTTTTTGAATGAGCGGTGAGCAAGAAAGTTTACCAGCTCAAAGGAGGTGCTTTCGCTTTGATTTCTCTCCCCAATCATTAAAAATCAGATAAGGAGATTTCCTCCCACCCATCCATAGGTTCCAAGGCCAAGAGTGACCACGGTGATCCTCTAATCTGACTTCCTGTGTAACACAGACCATAAAACTTCCCCAATGTAATTCATAGAGCAAGCATAGAATCTTGGGGTCAGAGCAAGGGGGAGCCTGACAAAGGTATTAGTGCCAATGAGGCAACTAACTGCCAACTGCTTTTGACTTTGAAAATCTTATCAAGGCACCTACACTACAATGAGCTATCTTTGAGAGGCGGCCTAGTGACTTAAGGGGCGGGGCATCCATAGTCAAAAAGGGGTCTGCTTGTGAAGAAGCCATAGTCTGATTAGGGCCCACATGTGGAACATTTCATTTCCAAAGGAGATTTTTGCAGAAGTTTGAGGTTCTGGGAATGTGAAGTCAGAGTGTTTTATTGAAAATTCAAACATAACTCAAAATAGAACTTCCACACTGTTTAAGACAGCTCACTACGTGCCAGGAAAATTCTGCCAGCTGAGTCAGAGCATTTGCTCGCCCAGTCCAGTGAATAATGGGAAGAGAAAATGTAATGATAGTCTGCTCATCCCAAAGCCAAAAATGAATTACTGTTCCCAGGAGTGTGTAAATAGACTACTGCAAGCTGTAGTTATCAGCTAAACTTCATGTATTAATACATCACTTTTGCATTCACTTATTTGTGCATATAATATTGAATTCTGATTGTGTGATTGTAACCAAGAGAAAGAAATGTTTCTATTGCTTTTAATAGCTCCTCTGCTTGACTAAAGGGATGATGACAATTTTTTATGTTTATTACTGCTACTGAAAATGCATGACCTCATCTATTGTCACCGAACGGCTTAGTAAATTGTATTCAGGTACCTTATTCTGAAACTACATTATGAAATTATGTCTTCTGCAACACTGAAATATCACCTGATTTATTAAAAGTAGACCAGAATAACTGTATGGCTAAGTGCACTATCCTAAATGAAGTAGAATTGCTTTGTCTACAAGAGCTGCCATACCCTTCGACTGTACTATTATGTTTCTAGACACAGATTTCCCTTGGCTATGTCTACACAACGGAGTTTTTCCGTAGTATCCCAGAAAAAATCTGCCGCATCCAGGGAACGCGTCTGCTCTTCCACTTTTTTTTCTTTTTGCAGAAGAGCAGATGTGCTCTTTCAGAAGCCCTGTCTTCCTCCTCCCACGAGGAAGAAGGGCTCTTCTGAAAGTGGAGGCTTTTCCGAAATTTGGCCCAGGGTGGGTGGGCCAAATTTCAGAAAAGCCTCTTCTGAAAAAACTATCGGAAAAAGGTACACAAATTGCACAGTGCAATTTGCATACCTTTTTCTGATAGATCATTGTAATATGGACATAGCCCTTTAGAGCAAGGATGCTGGAAAAATGCAGTTTAGTATTTAATAAACGCTTACTCTCCAAGGAGGTGCATGTGCATATGTTTAACTTTGACTCCAGGAGGAGCTTGCTCGTCCCTCTCCCCCACCCACCCTGGCAGGAGCTCACTCTCCCCTCTCTTTCCTGGGGCCAGCCCCAGAGCTGGGAGGAGCTTTTCTTTCCCTACCCCTCAGTCACCATGGCCCTGAGGCTTTAGGAATTCTGTGCCTTCAATGATTATTGGGGGAGGGGGATGCTTTTGCTGAGCTCTCCTTGTGCCTGGCCCTGAGGGGGCACCAGATTCAGCTCCCACTATCTGTCACTTGTTACGTTGTTTGCATATATCAACAGAGACGGGCCAAACAAGTTTGGTGACTCAGAATTCCCTTAAGTCACTATTTAAAAATAACTATTCAGAAATAATACTATAACAAATGTGCTATTTATTCATGGATTGTTTGTATAGGTTAGTCCTCTATAGTCTGGACTTCTGTCACCTGGCAACATCTGTAGGGCTCCTGTTTTGGAGCTTTCATGGAGAAAAACCAGGCCCCATGCTCAGCAACTCCTCCCCTGCCCTCCCAGAGCTTCTGGAGCACCATAAATAGTGGTGACATTGTGACAGTCAAGCTCAGGGAGGGATGTGGAGGGGCATGGATGGGGTGGGTTGCTCGGGGAAAGAGGCAGAGTGGCTGCAGAGCCCCAGAGCGGGGGCTGGGAGCACAGCCCAGTGGCCATGGAGCTCAGAGCACTCCCATAGAGCTATGCTCCTGACCTTGGTCACATGGAGCTATGCTCTGCAACCACCCTGCCTTTTCCCCTGAGAGCACCCTACCCCCAGTCCCAGCTCAGTCAATACCAGTTCCTCTGCTGTTGCTGGAGTGGAGCCCTGCAGCTGGCTGTTGCAGAGCGGCTGGCATTGACCTCCCCTGGTCCAGCAAATTCCCTAGTTTGGGATTAATCAAGTCCTAAGGGTGGATGACCAGGGAGGTACAACTTCTATTTAGTACAGGCAACTTATTCCCCAATAAAAGTTTATCTTTTATTTTGATGTAGAGAGCTTTTTATCCAATTAATGTGACTTGTTAAGAGAGAATAAAATTCTTATTCTCAAAGTATAACTTTGTTCTGTGTAGTTCCAATTCAGGAAAGTACTTCTTAAGTATGTGTTATGATCTACCCCTGATCAAGGCAGCACTTAAACACAATCTTAATTGTCAATGCTGTCCTAAATACAGGAGCTTTCTAGATTTGTCTTTATGTTTGTGGTGGTGTGACTTGTGTGTTCTTGTGTGTTCTTTATTCATCATAACTGTTCTGTCTCTTGAATGAGTTATGGGGCTCAAAATCAATAAGATGGAGTTATATCCATGAAGAAAATGTTCACATCTTTCCTATGGACTGAATTTTGACCCTTTCTCTGGACACTTCCATAACTCATCATTGGACCTGAGTATGACAATAATTATATAACTTGTGTGGCAGTTAAAGTGATACTAGCCTATAGGCCCTGGAGCACAAACCTTACCAAGCAAGATTAAGTTTCAGACCACTTTTCTAAAGTGAGGAGGGTGGCAAGCCTACTTCTCCTTGCTTAACATTTGGGAAAGAGTGCACTAAATGAGTCAAAAGAGCCTGTTTTGATGGATATATCTAGTCCTTCAGTGAAGAAAACCTTCAAGAATGTAATAGCAGCTATGCTTTTACTTAGTACTGTGAGAACAAAACTTTAAAAGTATATGTATTAGGTCTTGGTGAGCTTGTAAGAAAGATAAGGAAAGAGTAATGATGTGTTTCATTCAGTCCACTGTATCATAACCTGAGAGGCCTAATACCGGAAATTAGAGCACAAGCTGTGAGATCATGAAACATACTGAGCACCATAAATAGAGAACATTAGACTGATGCCTCCATGTATCTCCTTTAACAGACCTTCTATTCTTTATTTATGGTAACAGAAACTTGTACATATTAACAGCTGCAGGGAATGCAGGTCTCCATGTGAGGGTTTGACTGAGCTAGAAGCAGCAGGATAATATCCCAAGAATGTTCCTTGAGTGGCAAATGAAATCAATCTTAGTCATTTTTCCTCTTTCTCCTTTTTTAAACCTTTTTTTAGAGTAGTTTCATTTTCCCTGAGAAGCAACAGAACTGAACACCTGGTCAATAATAGCTGGGTATTATTATATTATAGAACAAAATACATTCTGGCTAAGTTCATATATTTCAAATTTGCAGTTGTTAGCATGTTTACAATCAGTGCATTTGCCAGGGATCGAACTATCCTGGAATTGGTAGGGCTAGCCATGCTCGCTAGTAGATTGAATAGTAATAGAGAGGTAGCCCTGTTAGTCTGATCTTGCTAAAACAAAAGGAAAAACTATGTAGCACTTTAAAGACTAACAAGATATTAAACCATCTTGTTAGTCTTTAAAGTGCTACATAGTTTTTCCTTTTGTTTGAGTAGATTGAAGGCAGCCTTTGTGCCCCACTCCTCAGAAGCACTCTCTTTAGTGTGGTCATTGTTAGCCCAGGCTCCTAATGGTTATAGTTTTGCCAGTCCCCTGGAATGAATGACTCTAAGTAATCCACATCTCCATTCTAACTAGCCTGGCTTGTCTGCCTGTGACTGGCCATCTGGAATGAGCACTCACTTGCTTGAGCAAAGGAGGCTCTGTCCAAAGAGCCTGTTTTTGTTTTTGTTTTTGTGTTTTTGTCTTCCCACTTACTAGAAAACAAAGCCCTTCCTCCTTCAGGTTATGGCCACAGTACTAGATGCAGTATTCGAGGTTTTTTGAAATGCTTTGTTTTCCATGTTTGTGTCTGAATCAGGTTCTGTCTTCTGTATATCTTGGCCTTTTCCTGGGCATAGGTATTCCCATTTTCAGTCCCTACCACTCACTTCAACTTCCATAGCTTACTATGTTTTATGGAATGCCCTTCTCTAGCATTAACTGATTTCCCTCCTTATCTCACAAAAGGGAAGCTAAGCAGAAGCACATAAACAAAAATCTGAAGCATCAAACAGTTTAGCTCCGTAGGGTGCAGCTATGCAAAAAATATAAATAAATAATGCAGAGCGTCTCAGAGCCCAGAGCACATAGGATTCACAGTACAGTGCTAAAAATATTCCTGTTTGGGCTGGAGCTCAGGTTCTGAAACATGAGCCTCATTCATTTGAAATGGGCGGCTCTGGCTTATTTGTTGGATGACTCATATCAACTGACTGGGGCTTGTGGGGCTCAAGTTAAGGAGTGGTTTAGTTTTGGTACAAACATTTGGGCTCAGGCTATAGCCTGAGCTCTAGTACTCCCAGACTGTAAAAACTAAAGTATATTTTATCATACCTTCAGGTATGGAAGGATAAGAATCTTGTTGTCAGTAAATGGCTTCATTGCACAAATCAATGACAAATATTTCCAACACTAATAATTGAAATTTAAGGCTAGACAAAGTTACAAAAATTGCTTTAGAACTTATTTGAATTTGATTTATGGATGTTTAGTTTGAATATTTTGACGTGATATTGAAAGGTTTGTATTTTCACCATTGTCATAAAACTTTAAATTTGAATCTCAATGTTTACTGTCTTTAAATAATTTTTGTCTGATTCCCACTGTAAGATCACAGAATTGTGAAAACGTAATTTTATTTGAAACAAAAAGGTTAAATACATCATTTTGCACAAATGTGCAAATTTAAATAGATCACAAATCTTAAAATAAACACTGATATAATCAAACAAAACTATAAATATGAATGGATTCTGTCAAGCCTATATTTTTTGACAGAGTCTAGCACAAGGAAGCGGCAATCTTGATTGGAGCTTCTACCACTATTTTGATGAAAATAATAAAAAAAGTATTAAATATTTGAATTATCTAAATTAGAGTAATAGTATTTCTAGATTTGGAAACAAATCTGTTTTGACTAGGAAATCTTTTTTATGAATGTCTCTTTCTTTTGCCATCAGTATTTATATTGCAACAGGACACAGTTATCCTCTAATGACAAATTATTCCATAAACATTATTTCATAAATAAAATAAGAAAAGTAGCTAAATGCATGCCAACTGTGTGTTGGGATGAATGTATTGTGAGAGCAGAGCCACCATATCTGTAATGTGATTATGTGGTATGCCGTGACATTTTGCATATACCTGATTTCTCTAACATTTGGTTGTTCAGTACTTCAATGTTTCACTAAATTCACTGCTCTGATAATTGAAGTTGGCTTTATTGAGGAGATAATGTTTGGGAAGAACATTTTGTGAGTCCAATGGAGAAAAGGTATTCATGCGTAAAGCATTTTAATTAGGCAAAAAAAAAGTCATTTTTTTCCTGAAGGGAACCTTATGAAAAGCAAAACTTTGTTATTTAGTTCTGAAAAATTTTATGTACTTTTTCAAAAATAAACGTGTGTGTGTTGGGAGGACAACTAACAGTTTCAAATAAAAGATCAGTAATGCATAAGAGTACATTTGGATGGCTAGTGGAATTGGGAGGTTGATAGAAATATCACCTCTCCCTTAATCACACTTAATAAAAACAGTCAATAGACTTCATGAAAGCTGGGAACAATTTCTACCAGCTCCATATGCATCCTTTACCTCCTGCTGACTTAATCATTCCTGCTCTTAAGCAATGACTATAAACAAAGCTCACACAGATGAATTCAGTGTCTTCCAGCTTAATTTAGATTACTATCTTTTGTGTTTTGCAATCTGTTTATTCTAATTTGGAATACTGAGTTCTAAAGAAACCTTTCTGTCTATTTTAGACAAATACCACTTGCTGTGCCATAGCACATGGATTTCAGGACCTCCTGTGAAGAGGTAGGATCAGAATGTTTTATTTTCAAATATGTTATATGAACATTAATGATCTTTTTAGTTTTCTGTACACTGTCTTTTCATTCTGAAGTGCAAGGAATTAGAACATCAGATGTAACCGAGTCTGTAAACATGACTAGATAATCCCTATATAGTAGTAGTGTGTTTTTCTAATGGATTATGTGCTTATTTACTTATCACCATTCATAATGAGGTAATTATCAGTGTTGAGAAAGTAAGACTGAATTAGAACCTGATAATAGCCTTCTAATGTGTTAAGGGGTGTTATAAAGAGGATGGTATCATCAGCAGTTCTCCATGCCTATGAAAGTAGACCAAGAAGTAATCACTTAGGGCACATCTACACTAAGTGGAAGATTGATGCTGCTGCAGTTGATCTTCCAGGGTTTGATTTAGCGGGTGTAGTATAGACCTGTGAGATCAAACTCAAAGGGCAAACTGGTAAAATGGTAAATGTTCATCCAGAAATAAATTTGCAAATGCTTCTGTCGACATCCGGTTTCTCTTTTGAATATTCGTGATGTAAAAATATTAGTAAATTCTCACAATTGTAGCAATTTATGAGCGTCTATGTTTCACTATTAGGATTGGGACCAATTACATCAACTTGGATAGCCTCATAAATATATTATCACAGTAAAAATCACAGAAGGAAAAACTGCAATCTATAGACTAAAAAGAATAAACAAACAATAGGTGACTGCTTACAATCACTATGGGTCATAATACTGAAAGCTTCAGATTGTACACTTGAAAGTATGAGGCTGTTTGGTTGTTGTTTTCAATATATTAAGCAAAGGAGACAGGTATAGGCTCGGTTCATGGGAAAGTATTTTCTAATTAAAGTTATAGGACACCAGATGTTGTTTCATATCAATTTTTTCACTTCAGTCATTTTTGACAGCAAGTAAAGAGACGCTTATTTCGAAATTAGTCTCTATTGTTAGCAAAAATAAAATGAATAGCATAATTAATCTAAAATAATGCCAACCCATCAATCCAAACTAAAATTATTAGTAGCTTTAAATATTTGTTTTTTTCTCCTTGTCACACACATGACAGACAGGAAGGACCACTCTTCCAGATCCATACTTGTTTTTTCCCCTCCTCTTTCACTAACTATCATTATGAAGCTAAATTGACAGCCTTGGGCAAACACTTTTCAGAAAACAATCTCTTCATATCTGACTTCCTCATCCTTAAAGCAAACCTATACAATGCCTTCAAAAGATAAACCTGGGTGCTTACATTTATAACTTTAAAAAGTCTGTACATTTAAAAATGAGTAGTCCTGAGGCACCTTGTCTACACTAGGAAACTCTTTCGAAATAATAACTCCCGAAATAACAAAATTGAAATAGCGTGTCCCCACTATGAGGGAGTCACAAAATTAGCCCAATTCAGGCTCTGTTATTATGGATGCGCTACCTTGACTTAGAGACCCAGGAAGCACAGGGAGTAAGTACTTTAAATTATTCTGAGGAATAGTTATTTTGAAATAGCAGCAGCAAAGTATCCACACTAATTCTATTTCAAAATAACTATTTCGAAATAAACATTATTCCCTGAGGAAAGAGGAGTACAGATTTCAAAATAAACAACCTGTTATTTCAAATTAACAGGCTTGACAGTGTGGTCATTCTGCTTATTATTTCAAAATAAGGCGGGTTATAACTCCCTAGTGTAGACCAGGGCTTAGAGACTAACAAAAATATATTTTGTATCATGAGCTTTTGTGGGCCACACCCACTTCATCAGATGATGAGCTGGAGAAAGGCAGTGAATGTATGGCTCATTATAACAATCTATAACCCACTAATACTCTTTTGCCTTATAACTGGAATGGTGCTAACTCCCCACTTCTCCTTAAATGATGTCTTAAAGTAATCAGTCTATTTGACATTATGTTCAACTGTGGCATTCTGACAATCTTTCCCAAACCAGAAGAAGAGATCTGTGTAAGCTCAAAAGATTGTCAATCATCTCTCCAAGAAGATTGTCAAGATCTCTCTAAGATGACAGAATGCCTAACATAGTGAATGAGAGTGGAAATTGGGTAGGTTTAGAAGTTAACATAAAAAAAAGTTTAAAAATTATTTAGAAAAGTTAGATGTCTTAAAGTCATCAGGGACTGATGAAATGCATCCTAGAATACTGAAGAAGCTGATACAGACAGTATCTGAACCATTATCTATCATATTTGAAAAGTCATGGAAGTTGGGAGAGATTCCAGAAGGGTGGAAAAGGGCAAATACAGTGCCCATCTATAAAAGGGAAACAAGAATAACCCAGGAAACTACAGACCAGTCAGCTTTGTCAGGGAAGATAATGTAATTAAGGAATCAATTTGCAAACATCTGGAAGATAGCAAGTTGATAGCTTTCTTTGATAGGATATCAAGCCTTGTGGATAAGGGAGAAGCAGAGGACGTGGTATACCTAGATTTTAGTAAGGCATTTGACATGGTCGTGTATGTCATCCTTATAAAAAAAAAGTAGGGAAATACAACTCGGATGGGGCTACTATAAGGTGGATGCATAACTGGCTGGTGGATAACCATTCTCAGAGAGTTGTTTTTAATGGTTCACAATCATACTGGAAGGGCATAACAGGTAGGGTTCCACAGGGGTCTTTTTTGGGACCAGTTCTGTTGAATATCTTCATCAACAATTTAGATCATAGAGAGTATGATTATTAAGTTTGCAGATGATACCAAGCTAAGAGGGGTTGCAAGTGCTTTGGAGGATAGAGTCATGATTCAAAGTGATCTGGACAAACAAGAGGAGTAGTCTGAGGTTAATAGGACATATTTAATAAGAACAAATGCAAAGTACTACACTTAGGAAGGAACAATCAATTCCACACACACAGAATGGGAAGTGATTGTCTAGGAATGAGTACTACTGAAAGGGATCTAGGGGTCATAGTGGACCACAACTAAATATGAGTCAAGTGTGTCACACTGTTGAAAAAAAAAGCAAACATGATTCTGGGATGCATTAACAGAAGCGTTGTGAGCAAGACACAAGAAGTAATTCTTCTGCTCTACTCTGCACTGATTAGGCCTCAGTTTCAGTATTATGTCCAGTTCTGGGCATCACATTTCAAAGAAGAGGTGGAGAAATTGGAGAACGTCCAGAGAAGAGCAAACAAACAAAAAAACGATTAAAGGCCTAGAAAACATGAGCTATGAGGGAAGACTGAAGAATTGGGCTTGTTTAGTTTACAAAAGAGAAGACTGAGAAGAGACATGATAGCAATTTTGAAGTATCTAAAAGGGTGTTACAAGAAGGAGTGTGAAAAATTGTTCTCCTTGGCCTCCGATGATATGACAAGAAGCAATGGATTTAAATTGCAGCAAGGGAGCCTTTAGATTGGACATTAGGAAAGACTTCCTACCTATGAGGATGGTGAAACACTGGATAAATTGTGAAATCTCCATCACTGGAGATATTTTAGAGCAGGTTGGACAGACACCTGTCAGGGATAATCCAGATGGTGCTTGGTCCTGCCATGAGGACAGGGGACTGGACTTGATGAACTCTGGAGGTCCCTTCCAGTTCTAGTAGTCTATGATTTTAAGCCAGAAGTTGGTCCAATAAAAAAAAAATTCATCCACCTTGTCTCTCTAATATCATGTAACCAACACAGCTACAGCACCACTGCAAACAATTTTGTATCTGGTCATGAATGTTTATTTTATCTCAAAGGTCAGTACAAGGACAAATAACTTGTTAAGCACTTGAAATAAAAACTGGCAATTAAAACACACAAAATCAAAGATTAATTATATTGAGTATTTAATGCTCCTGTTCCTCTTGGAGATGGTTCTTATTCTGGTGCACAGTTTTAACATATGTTCTGAACCAGCTGCTTCTCCTCTACTTAACCAAGCAGTGAAAGGAGATGGAGCTCTGAGAGCTGAAGTATAGGCAGGCCTTTTATAGTTCCTCATCTGCCTATTTGGGGGGGGGGGGGGAAAGGGGGATGTCAAGGGCTGAACTGATACAAACTTCTGCTAAATGTTTTTTAATTCAGGAGTCCCATGGAAAAAGTGGAGGAACCAATCATCTGAGAAACATGTGGCTTGTGGGAGCTCTTTCCCTCTTGGATGTCAAAAAATGAGGCTACCAATCAGACCAATTGCTTCACAATAGGAAACTCAGGGGAATCCTCCATTGTTACAACTACAGAAGGAATGGGAGAGCTCTCAGTTCCTGAAAAATGACTATTCTGGGAAGAAACACATTAATTATAGCTACTCTAGAAGGAAACATGAGGGGGGACATGGTAGCCATTTTCAGGTATCTAAAAAAGTGTCATAAGGAGGAGGGATAAAACTTGTTCATCTTGGCCTCTGAGGATAGAACAAGAAGCAATGGGCTTAAACTGCAGCAAAGGAGATTTAGGTTGGACATTAGGAAAAAGTTCCTAATTATCAGGGTAGTTAAACACTGGAATAAATTGCCCAGGAAGGTTGTGGAATCTCCATCTCCGGAGATATTTAAGAGTAGGTTAGATAAATGTCTATCAGGGATGGTCTAGACAGTATTTGGTCCTGACATGAGGGCAGGGGACTGGACTCAATGACCTCTCGAGGTCCCTTCCAGTCCTAGTATTCTATGATTCTGTGATTCTATTATATGAAAATCTCAGTATCTGGTGTTTGGCCTGTGAGAGTATTATGTGGTAGAGGAATCCCACTGATGCAGCATTAGCTAAATTCATGTAAAACAAATACACAAATGGTAAGCATCAATGATCTCTCACCAGCCGGCTTTAATCTTTTGACTGCCACTGTGATGAAATAATCCAATTGAATGTCCTAAACAGACTTCAAACATGATACCCATCCAGGCTAGATTGCCAAATTTGGAGGAGTTTTTAATCTAAGGAAGTGACTAAGTTTAGTAAGAATACCTATGATTTTATTATTATTTATTGACTTATCATTATTAGTAAGCAGAGTCTTTGTGGAAAAATAGTGCCCACCATATGTCTCACTCTAATACAAAGTTTATCTAACTGAAAGAAATGTGCAAAATATATACATTGTAAACAGTTACTGGAGTAAATAAAGGTTCAGAAAATGTCCCAGTTTTGTAGATCTGTAAATTAGATAAGAAGTGGAAGATGAGCAAGAAGGAAAGAGAGAAAGCCAGCAATCTAACATTTTCTTGTGATAGTTTTAGGTTGTTCTTTAGAAGAGATGCATAAGGAAAAGGACTTTTTTATTTTTTGTGATTTGAAAATTGTGGTAAACACAAGTATGATTAACAGAGCAGGCTTTTGGTAGAGCTTTTACACTCTGACTAACTGAGCACATATATGAGCCTCTGGGTTGATTGATAACTGGTTAAAAGATAGAAAACAAAGGTCAGTTTTCAGAACACAAAGAGGTAACTTATGGTGTCTCCAAAGGGTCCATGCTGGGACCAGTCCTATTCATTATATTTATATATGATCTGGAGAAAGGGGTAAATAGTGAGGTGGCAAAATTTGCAGATGATACTAAACTGCTCAAGATAGTTAAGATTAAAGCAGACTGTGAAGAGCTTCAAAAGGATCTCACAAAACTAGGTGATTGGGCAACAAAATGGCAAATGAATTTTAATGTTGATAAATGCAGTAATGCACACTAGAAAAAGTAATCCCAACTATACATACAAAATGATGGGGTCTAATTTAGCTATTATCACTCAAGAGAGAGATCTTGGAATCATTGTGAATAATTCTCTGAAAATATCCACTCAGTGTACAGCAGCAGTCAAAAAAGCAAATAGAATGTTAGGAATAGTTTAAAAAGAGATAAAGAATAAGAAAGAGACTCTATATAAAACCAAGCTACAACCACATCTTGAATACTGTATACAAATGTGGTCTCTTCATCTCAAAAAATATATATTTGCATTGGAAAAGATTCAGAAAAGAGCAACAAAAATGATTAGGGGTTTGGAACGGGTCCCATATGAAGAGAGAGTTACAAGACTGGGACTTTTCAGCTTAAAAGAGAGGACACTAAGGGGGAATATGATAGAAGTCAATAAAATCATGACAGGTATGGGGAAAGTGAATAATGAAAAGTTATTTACTTGTTCCCATAACATAAGAACAAGGGGGTCACCAAATAAAATTAATAGGTAGCAGGTTGAAAACAAACAAAAGGAAGTTTTTCTTCATGCAGCAGCCAGTCAACCTGTGGAACTCCTTGCCAGAGGGTGTTATGAAGACCAGGACTTTAACAGAGTTCAAGAAAGAACTAGATAAATTCATGGAGGTTTTGTCCATCAGTACTTACTAGCCAGGAATGATGTCCCTAGCCTTTGTTTGTCAGAGGCTGGAAATGGATGACAGGACAGGGATCACTTGTTCTATTCATTCACTCTGAGGCAACTGGAATTGACCATTGTCAGAAGACAGGATCCTGAGCTAGATGGACCATTTGAAATATATACTTGATGTGTCATTAACATCTAGCAATTGCACTGCACCATTCAGTTCTTTTATATTGGTTCCTATAGTCTTCTCTCCATGCAAAATCTCTATCTCCCTACTGGTGCCTGTGTCTGTCTGTTGAAAATTATATTTCATGGAAGTTGTAGAAGTCTAGTCTACTAGTAGATGTAAGAGACATTTTGTCCCAGACAAAAGCAGAAATACGCCAGCTTCCTTTCTCTTCAGGGGATGGCTGAGGAATTTTTTTAGGGTTGGCTGGCAAGTTCTTTCTGTCTTGCTTTCTCTCTCATTCACTACTTAATGGAGTAGTCTGTTTTGTGGCTTTTGGAGAGGTAGCAACTCATTTTGTTATTGGTGTGAAACGGGAAGAGAAAAAACTATTTTATTATCTTCAGATGGAGAAATAGAGCAACTTGTATAGATGTCACAAATTTAAAAAACCATGGAATGGCACACTGAATGAATATCCAACCATCAACATGTGTACATCGATGACGGACAAAAATGTGAAACAAAAACCAACAAAAGACCTTGTTGCAAAAAGAATGCTGTCTTTGTAGCATATCCCAAATTAAAGAGGGAAGAAAACATTTGAAAGTCCATTCAAAATTGGTTTTGACCTCAATAATCTTGCCTTAAAGTATCTGTCAAACACTGAAAATCTTTGTCTTGTTTAATGGCAGACCATGCTGTCAGTGATTACTTGCTCTGGTTAGTGTGAATATTTTATTTAACTGTTGCTTTTTTATTTCCTCATATCATTTCGTAATCACTTTGAAGGTCCCAAATGTTACAGAAATTGTTATTCTTTAAGTATTTATAATAAATATTCTTTAAAAGATATTAGGGCTAGATCTTTGCGTATGTTTAAAATGTACATGTTGGAAATCATGTGTGGTGTGCAAAGATTTAAAGCTTTTCTTAGCACTTTCTTGGTGCTGATAATGCTCTGCAAATGGCAGCACATATCCCCTGTGTCTTTTAAGCACCTGGAGAGAAGGCTTTTCTAACTGTATCAGTCTTTAAGAGCAAAAAACAAAGCACAGTTTGGTATGAAGAAGCAGCTTTGCCTCCTCTGCCATTAAACCACTAGAGAGAGAGTGAGTGGTTTACAAGCCCCTGCATAGACTCTAAAATACTATAGCATCAGTATTCCTCCATGATCGAGTTAATGGAGTTACAATCAAATTAAGGAGGTGATGGCGTGCAAAGCAGTGGCACTGCATTTATTGTTCAGGGCGCAATTACAGTTTTGTTTGCCCATGCAACCAGCTATTCATTAGCTCCTCATTCCATATCTCTTCTCCACACAAACCTACTCAGTCATCACTCGCTATTTTCTCCACATGTATCCAGCCAGTCTGTCCCATGCACTTCACAAACACGTGCACCTAGCCACTCACTGTTCCTTCCCTGGGTACATGCGGAACTAGGAATAATGGGAAGTGTTAGTTTAGGATGAATATTGAGAAACAGTTTGGGTACATCTGCACTAGCCCCCTAGTTTGAACTAGGGAGGCTAATGAGGGCGACTGAAATTGCTA
>CM057846.1:62395154-62406889 GCA_030068395.1 Apalone spinifera | reverse complement strand
ATTTCGGTTGCCCTCATTAGCCTCCCTAGTTTGAACTAGGGGGCTAGTGTAGACTTACCCTTTGTGACAATTACATAGAATGGAATCTAAATGTCTGGCAAGGGAAGCTGTGGAACCCTTTTAGTGTGGTTTTTTTGTTTGAATTTTAAAATTCCTTGAATATGGTTGGAACAATTCTCCACTGCTAGAGTTCTAGAGAGATGTTAGACCATGCAGTCCAACTCCTGAGATTCAACCAGGATCATACTGGGAGAGGGGAGGGAAGTACCTGAGGACTCCTCTATTGGTTCAGAGACTGATAAGTATGGAAGAGTTCAAATGTTTGTTCAAAACATATCCAAAGTATCCGAATCGCTGCTAAAAAAATTTCAAGGAGTTCTTGTTAATGAACTGTTTTGTTGTTGCAGTGGTAGGCAAAAATGAAGTGAGGAAAAAATTAGTAACATTTTTGTGTTCTCAAGTGCTTGGCTAGAATTAATTTGATCATTCCTAATTAAATCCTTAGTTGGCTCTATGAGAATCTGTCATCTTCCCGTGTACTGGTTTTTCCCTTATATGTGTCTGTTAATGCTACTCACAGGTAGGAGAGGAAGGAAGGCAATGTAAGAGAGGATTTAATTTGGAGCTGTATTGTAAACCAGCTTTCATACCACAACACAATAGCTACTTGTGCTTTGTTATGTTTTAGAGTGTTCCATGTAAATTAAAGCTGTGATCAATCTTTCAAAGCAGCAAAATGTTTTGCTATTCCCAAAGTGAGCGTCCTTGTTTAGACTGAATAAACTCTGCCCACATGCATCTAGCTACTGACTTTTAATTTTATTGCAATACCTAATAGTGTCTACTTTCGTTATGTGCCACTTAATTCATGGAAAGGGAGCCTCTTTGTTTTGTGCAGATTTTTTTTCTGGAGATTTTTATAGGGTAATTGAGTCAGAAATCTACAGTCAAATACAGTGCTACTACTAAAAACAATGTATTAAAGGAAGAACTTATCCCATTGCAAGCCATAGATGTGGTGATGTGAAGCATTCAGTGCTACTGCTTGATGCTATGAGAGATCCCCCCACAGGAAGCAATAGGGAGATCTGCCTGTGACAGAGTTTTCTTTATATGTTTGATATAGACACAGAGATTGCATTATATGTTTGATATAGACACTATCATATTTTGTGGAGGGACAGGTTCTCAATGGAAGTTTGGGTTAACTTATTGCTTTGTTGTCTTAAAAAAAATCTGCCCTGGGTTTTATGGGTATAGGCACCTTTTACTATAGGAGCTTCTGACTATTAATGGAAGGATCTTTTGTGCGGCAATCTAGCCTTAGAGACTACAACTCCCATGATGTCTCAGAAAAGAGAAGGAAACTGTATGCTCTTCCAGGCAGTGCAGGGAGAGAGTTGGTGGGCTCCAATTTGGAGAGAAGAGCCAGATTGCTAGTGTAGAGCTTTTTCCAGTCCAGAGCTGCTGCTGGAAGATAGAGCTTACTGCTGAAACCCTACTGGGGCTTTGATTTAGCCAGCTGATTAGGGACTGTTGGTGATTGTCCCTGGAGGAGAAAAACTCTGGCTGTGCCTGTGGCTGAGAAGGGCCAGCACAAGAGGTAACTGTGAGTAACTGTGGCTGTTTGGGAAAGTGCTCCCTGGGATGGAGCACAGAAGAAAGTCTGAATCTGCATCCTAAGAGAGGGAAAGTGATCTGCCCAGTGAGTCAGAGCTGCTGGCATTTGGTAGGACTTGCTCCAGTGGCAGAGGGATTTTGTAGCTTGTTGCTTGGCCTGGACTGACACACACAGAACCTGCACAGTGTTTTCTCCACTTCAGCTGCGGACCTTCCAGAGTGCCCATGCAAACAAGTGTCTGGGACTCTGAGATCCAGAAGAGTGCACACTCGGGGGTGGGATAAATGGTGGCAAGGTAAATGCCAGATAGATAAGTTTCCTTTATTTCTGTGTATTTTGTTAATTTATTTTATTTACTTTTAGTCTGTTAAACTAAATTGTTGTTTTGGAGTTAGATCCAGATTATCACTGGAATGAGTTTATTCCTGGAGGCTCTCAAGGCCCACCATTAAGTGGGCCAGCCAGGTGGAGGCACCACCGTTGTATATTCCTTTAGAAGCAAGGGACTGCAGCAAAGGGATGGATGGAGTCCTCAACTGTCCAACATCATCACTGGAATACTCAATATCTGCTTTAATGTTAAAAACATCAGGCATTTGGGCACACAGGTGAGCATTGTTTGCTCCCGAGTAACCCAGGGAGGAAACAGTGGGGTTACATGGGTAATAGACTAGCCCTTCTATTTCATCTATTCTGGCTCTTCCATTTAAAAGAAAGAGAAGTAAATGGTAGCACAGACACATAGTGGAAGGGCTCTCAAGGTGAAGCTCCCATTAAGTTCACTGGGAGTTCTTGATGTTGAACACATACAAAATTGTGGTCTGTAATATTTCCTCCTGTCACTTGTTCAAAATTAATGATGCTACAAGCCCAGATAATAACACTGTAGATTGGGCAGTAGTGAGAGAACATTTTAACTTATTTGGTGGCCATATTTGAGTATAGCTGGTCAAAGTTTTTAAAGAGATGGTTTCATAAAATGCATTTTTAATGAAAGCATTGACATTGCATGTGTTTTTAAATCTTTGCAAAAATGCTGATGCTTTAATACATTGGTTTTGTCCAGATGTTATTGAAAAGATTATCAAAATTTTTCATTTAACATAATTTAGCTTTCAGTAAATCAAAAATGTTTATAGCCTATTCAATAATGCTACAGAATAAATCATGAAAGCCTTTGAAATAACAAAAGGGTGGACTATTTGGAATGCTTCAAAATGAAAACAATTTATTTCACATTTCCCCCACAAATAGGCTTTCATTTTATAGCCAAATCTAACATTGAACAATTTCTCTGACATCCTCTTGGCCTGGGTCCCTTTCCAGTGACAAGCACTGAAGAAAATAAAAAGCCTGGCCCTTTAGCCCTATCCTTCAAGATGTCAGTGACTTCCTACCTGCTATTCTTGAATGACAGCAGTCATCCTTTCCATGGGTCTGTATCCTCTCAATGAGAGATAGTGAGGTCAAGCACCAGCATCTCTGTATTTTTGGTAATAGGGATTTGGTATGAAACATGTATTTTGGACTGCCTCAATATTCTGGAGGAGTTTGCTGAATTGTGACAAAATCAGATCTATCATGGTTAATTATAGGTGTGCAGCTGCTGTTCTGTTTCACCCATCAATACTTGGCATGATGAACTGCCCACTAGTTAGTGGCTTCCTTCCATCTGAGCCAGGCTGCTGCTTACCTTGGGTCTGATGATGTGCCATATTTGCTTCTATGGATGTGATATTCCATGTAGTAGATTTGCCAGTTTGGGTTGGTCATATTTCTGGAGCTTTTCAGCACATGACAATCTTTAAGGCAGGGGTGGGGAACCTTTTTAGGGTTGGGGCCACTGACCCAGAGAAAAATCAGTTGGGGGCCACATACAAAAAACCCTCATTGATTTCTATCGCCACTTCCTGTGGCGGCTCTCGTTGGCTGCAAATGGTGAACCGGAGCTAATGTGAGCTGCGAGGCTCAGTGTCTGCGGTACCTGTATGTAAACAAACCAGAGTGGCCTTTTGGCAACTTTCTATGAAAGGGTCTATGGACCACTTTGAGAAACACTACTCTAGCAAAGTAACAACATTTATCAAACTTCTTCCTGTCTTTTCCACTCATTTGCATATACATACTTATTTTCTGCAGATTCTTGAAGTAAGGTTTCATCAACTTATTACTGGAAGCTCCTCCTTAAAATCCATTAGTACTCCTAGTCTCTAAGGGAGCAGTTATATTTCCTCTCAACAGATTCAGCGGGCATCTCTGTTTAGTTATCTCCTTAGCAGAGTGTCGCACAGGAAGCGCTACCATTTCCTTGACTTCTGCCTCTTCCCACACTTAGGAAAAGAAAACATTTTTTAAACCCAGCAGGTAGAATCCTACACATTTGGAAATCAGCGATCATTTTGCCATTGATATTATTGGGGCTAGGATTTTACTGCGCTTGCTTTATTAGCATTGTACAATTCTCCAGGTTCCTGGACTAGATATCTCAGAATTCTTCTAATTTTGGGAGAACTTGTTGCAGAAGTCAGCTGAAGTCTGAACCTTCTTACAGGCTTTACTTAACCCTTTGATGATATTCTTGGTTGCTATCAAGAGAACGCTCTGGTAGTGTATGAAGAGTTGCTTAGTTACTCTCTAAAATAAGGACAATTTCCTTCTGAAATACTTTTTTTTTATATATATATGCACCTGCCACACCCCTACTGATTGATTTTAAGGTGACATCTTTGGATTATGTGGCTGAGCCCACCATGGATAGGAACTGCTCCTTATACCTCTCCAGGATCTTGTGCAAAAAGGGTTTTTTGCGCAAAATGGACACATCCACACTACATGTTTTTGCACAAAAACAGATCGGAATAGATTATGCAAATGAAGTGTGAGAAAATGCTAATCAGCACTTCATTTGCATTGCCTCTTCTGACAAACATGTAGGCCGCGTCTAGACTGGCAAGATTTTGTGCAAATACTTTTAACTGAAAAGTTTTTCCGTTAAAAGTATTTGCGCAAGAGAGCGTCTACACTGGCATGGATGCTTTTGCGCAAAAGACATCTTTTGCGCAAAAGCATCCGTGCCAGTGTAGATGCTCTCTTGCGCAAGAAAGCTCTGATGGCCATTTTAGCCATCAGGCTTTCTTGCGCAAGAAATTAACTTGGCTGTCTACACTGGCCCTCTTGTGCAAGAATACTTGCGCAAGAGGGCTTATCCCTGAGTGGGAGCATCAGAGTATTTGTGCAAGAAGCACTGATTTTGTACAGTACAAAGTCAGTGTTCTTGTGCAAATACTCACGGCCAGTGTAGACAGACAGCAAGATTTTGAGCAAAAGCACCCGCTTTTGCGCAAAATCTTGCCAGTCTAGACGCAGCCGTAGTGTAGATATAGCCTTACTGGTTAACCTTTTACATCCCTATTCTGGATGAGGTTACATGGCTTTTGGCAGTTACTGGGATTGTGCAAATATGTGTGCTAAAAGGGAAAAAAAAGGAGAAAAGTAATAGAAAAGAAAAAGGAATGTTTTTCTGCTTCCTCGAGATTTTAAAGAGGGGTTTTTTTTGTTTTGCTTTTAATTTTGTAAAATGATCTTGATGGTGTCCTTTTAATATCAATTTATAAACAATTTTCTCACACCAAAAAATCCTGTTGCACCGAAGAACTCTTGTTTCCTGTCATTTTGGCTGCAGGCATTGTATGAAATCTTGTACAGAGAAATTTTTGCTCTGTATTTTCCACACAGACTCTGAGGTGAAGATTAATAAGTACCATATGCATACACCTCTTAGCCACTTCACTTCCAAGACGTTTCATGTACAGTATAGTAGTAAAAGTGGTATAAGAGACACATCCACAATGCCAATGTGCATTAGGTTAAAAGCACCTTGATAGAAGTTAAACAATCCTAAACATTTTTTGACTTGTAACAGTGTTTTTAAATAAAAAAGTAAAAGGCATAGCATGAAGTGGGATATAAAAGGAAGCTAAGTTCTATGATCTCTTTTTTTTCTCTGTCTGCTTAACTGCAGTTTGCCCTGTTTGAAAAGTAGAACAAAAGAATAGGGTACACTGATTTAAATCACTGATTTAAATCATGTATTTAAACCAGCAATCAGGAAAACTTGATTTAAATATTTAATTTTAATCTTGTTTTGCATTTGAAATTTTTAGTTATTTTGCTAAAGGAAGGTTGATTCTTCTAATTGGTTAGTAACAGCTGAAACACGTTGATTTGCCTTGTACTGTAGCCTTTACACTAAAGTTGGTAATTCTTTTTGATAATAAAAGGAGACATGTCTATACACACTGATTTAAGCAATTATTGAGCTTAGTATACATTCTGCAGATGAATAATTTTTATGTTTTTGTTTGAAAATGTTGAATAATGCATTTATACACATAATGAGGAGGCGGAGAATTTTTTTATTTTTATTTTCTGTCAAGATGCATTTGGCTAGAAATTGAAATCCAATTATATATTCAAAACAGTATTTTAAAAGTTATAAATTAAATAAAACTACTTTCAACATGTAGATATATAAGGGAAAAAAGGAAGTTTATCAAAATATATTTTGCATTTCAAGCTAACTAATCTGTTAAATAAAGGATATATTATCTATAGTGGGAACCAGACTGATTGTTTCTTCTCACCATGTCCTTCAAGATTTTAGAACTAGTGGAACTCATCATCTCACACTCACATGCTATTCATAAATTGGAAAAGGAAAATAAGCCTTCCTGCTTTTTAAATTCCCAATCAGCTTCTGTAAATGAAGTAATTATTGAATTGAATTAGATGACTAAATTGAAATGAACAGAAGATGATACAACAGTATCAAAAATTGACCTATCACTTTAAACTCTGGTTCCAGGCACTTAGCCAGTCATTTCCACCGGGTCATTGGTTTGATTTTCTTTCAAACTTCATCAGCAAGCATGTAATGCTAAAATATTATTTTTGTTCATTTAAATGATGTTTATCTATTCTGCAAAGGCATGAGTGAAGTACCCTTCATATAAACTAGATATTGTACATGACAATATAATATTGGCTTTTGTAAATTACTCTTTATTTATATATGATTATTTTGGAGATGTTAAATTAAGTTTATTTCTTTTAGTTAGATGCTATTCTTATCTCATGAGCAGATGGATAAGGTATCCAGCAGTTAATTATCTGACACCAAAGTATATGTTCTCACTGAAGCTATTGACAAAGATTTTATTAATTCTTGAGCAAGGTCAGGCCCACAACATTTAAAAAAGTCAACAGTAGCCAACTGCTACAAGTAACTGTGATAATCTCATGTACCTCTTTGTGATAACTTGAAAATACTGAATTAAGTTAAGGTGGATCCATTATAAATAACCTAAGAAATATCAATGTATCTGCTTTATAATATGGGCATTCCTGCTGATAAAATTTGGAAACTAAGCAAATTTTTCTTTCTGTTCCTTCCTTTGAAGACAAAGACAGGGATTTGTTTGCTGCAGGATGGTAATCAGGAGCCTTTCAAAGTGCGACTGCACTTAGCCAAAGATATTTTGATGATCCAGGAGCAGGATGTGATCTGTGTGTCTGGTGAGCCTTTCTATTCTGGTGTAAGTAGTCTTTTATTTCTTCCATTAAGGATTATTATATAAATGAAATAATAGTGTATAGACTTTATAATTCACCAACTTTGTCTTCACGTTGAAGGAGCTCTGCGTAAGCATATGTAAATGTGGTATCTTAAGTTAATAGCTATGGATACTAGGTTAGGAAGAAGCTGCCATATGTATCAGCACAGTGTGCCCTTCACTACTTAGTCATGGGGTATTGTTTGAGTGCTCAAATCATCATATCTTAGGACCACTGAGTAACATATAAATGGTATGGCTAATTTTTTTGTGTGCCACAGTCCAAGTGGTACACATCCTTGAGAGTAATTATACATGTGAGCTGCTGGTTTAAAGTCAATGGAATAATCACATTCTAAAAGTTATACATCTTGTTAGGTGCTTTGATGGATCAGGATCTATGAACGATGCCTTCTGCTGCTATTGGTTGCATAATATAGTACCATGACACTGGACTTTATTTTGGTTCAACTTTGAGTTCAACTATAGTGGTGTATTAGTGATCGGAGTCATTATCTCCAATCCAATATTTCTAATCCCTAAGTCTTCCACATATAATATATTATCATAGTTTGTTGGTGGTGGATAGAATTACTAGAAGTACTTGCATGTAAGTGCCATATTGATATAAGAGGCTTGAACCAATTTGGTTCTGTAGTTTAATGGTATACTGTAGACATTACTCTAGAGAGCCTTAGAAATTGTTAGTTCAAAAACCTAAAGTAAGGATATTATTCTCTGACAGACTTCGGTACCTGGGATATATATTTTTATTATATTTTAGAAGATGGTTCCAGAGCTCATGAAACTAGTTACTATTCATTTCCATTGACTTTTGCATAGAGACTGTAATTATATTTTAAGAGATTATTTTAAGGTTTACTCCCAACAGTTATAAATGCTTCCTTCTCCTGTTCAACTAAATGAAGCTATCACAAGATTTCATGTAGCATCTTGCACAGGATCTGTCTGTCAATTTTCTAGAATTGATGTATGTATTAATTAATCCTGTATTTTATCTCTATATAAAATTGCAGTACCTGTCACCTTCTGGGGTGCAATCCAGGCCAGTGAGGGGTTGTGTCACCACCTGCCCCATAATCTTGAGTACCTTACAATGCTTTGCTGTTGTAGCTTCTAGCCTGTACTGTTCCCAAATAGCCTACTAGCATGCAGGTCACAAGCTGAGTGTTTGTGTGCTAGATAGGCCTGGTTCAGCAGTTCTTCACCAGCCTTGGTTAATAGTTGCATGGTGACTTCAACACACTCCCAGTCCCCAATCTTCTCCAAACATCTGTTTTCTGCAATGAGTAGCCCTCTTCTGGACAGGTTCAGATAATGTGGCTCATTGGCCATTTTAAAAATACATATTCAAATGTATTAAATAAATTGGAGTTACCAAACAGTTCATTTTCAACACAGCACTGATTTCACTTACATGAAAACTAATACAAACCAAAAGAAAATAGGATTGTACATGAATTCAGCTATAAGAGAGATCAGAAATGGAAGCAGCAGATTAAAGTGAAAACAGCCAGTTAACTTTCTAAAACTTTATCTAGTGAGTTTTAGTTTAAGGCTTTGTTCAAGATGGCCTTTCTCCCCACAGCCTTCCAGCAAGATGGTGACTGAATCCCTCCTTGGTCAGGATTTCTCCCAAAGCTGCAGCAGTCTTTGTCTTCTTGGGTGAAAGACAGAACTTGAAGATTCCTGCCCCTTTGTTTCATAGTCCAGTGCACCCGTGAAGTGGATTCTTCTGAAGGTTACCCCTCCAAGTAAAGTTAATTGAAGCAGCGAGGAAGATAAGATGGAGTGGGGGGAGAGTGAAAGAAGCACCACAGTCTTCTTATCTGTACTTATGTGTGCTGAAACGCAATTGTTCTGTCTCCTGCCATCTCTGTCTCTTGCTGCCTCAGAGATCATATTCCCTCTTTATAGATAAATTGAGGTAAACACAAATACCTTTGGTTAGGATAGATCTGTTTAATAACTTTTGCCAAGGCTAGTTGAATTCATGACTTT
Organism: Apalone spinifera; assembly: GCA_030068395.1. Lineage (NCBI taxonomy): Eukaryota > Metazoa > Chordata > Testudines > Trionychidae > Apalone > Apalone spinifera. The sequence continues at coordinate 62,397,634 of CM057846.1, read as the reverse complement.
AAAGGATGTGTCTACACTGCAGGCCTTAACTCAAAATAAGCTACGCAAATTGAGCTATGTCAATTGTGTAACTTATTTTGAAATACGGAGCGTCTATGCAGCACTTCTTTTGAAATAGAGCACTCCTCCTCTGACTTCCCTTATTCCTCGTACAATGAGGGTTACAGAAGTCAGAGTAAGAAATCCTCCAGCTTGACGGTATTTTGACATTATTTTGAAATAACTGCCTGCTGTGTAGACACGAACTAAGTTATTTTGGAATAGCGCTAGTTATTTTGAAAAGTGTTGCAGTGTATATGTACTCTTTATGTATAATGCCAATATATACATTTTGCCTTGATATTATTGACCAGTGAGTTATTAGTTTTCAAGGCATATTTTGTACAAAGATTGTTACAATAGCATGTAAGAATATACAAACAGGCATACTGCGTCAGACCACAGGTCCATCTGGCCCAGCATCTTGTCTTCTGATGGTAGCTAATTCAGTGTGCTTAATTGGAAATGAACAGAGCATTTCATAATCATCATCCCCTGTCGTCCATTCCCAGCTTTTGGCAAGCAGAGGTTAGGGATGCTACCCATGCCCATTCTGGATAATAGTTATTGATGGGCCAGCCCTCCATGAATTTTTGTACTTTTTGACCATATTATAGTCTTGGCCTTTTCAGTGTCCTCTGGCAAAGAGTTCAACAAATTGACTGCATTGTGGGAAGTAATGCTTCCTTTTGTTTGTTTTAAACCTGGTATCTGTTAATTTCATTTGTTGACTCCTAGTTCTTGTGTTATGAGGCGTAAATAACACTTCCTTTTTTACTTTTTCCACACCAGTCATGATTTTATAGACCTCTAACATATCCCCCTTTAGTCATCTTTTTCCCAGTCTTATTTCTCTCTCCTCATATGAAAGCTTTTCCATTTCCTTAATCTTTTTTATGCCCTTTTCTGTACAGTTTCCAATGCCAATATATTTTTTGATATATGGTGATCATATCTGCACACAGTATTCAGGATACGAGTGTGTCATAGATTTATATAGAGGCAATAAGTTATCTTCTGTCTTGTGCAGGGTGCAAATATGGAGTGCATTCGGTTACAACTCCCCAGAATGTTAGCCACTAGCTGAATCAAAGGCAGCAGCTTAGAACCCTCTTTCCTGGTAAGGGAATCTTCCACCATATTTTCTTTTCCTTTTTACAGGTATAATCTCCATATCATAGTCTTAGGGTACATCTACACAGCAGTGTTATTTCGGAATAACTGATGTTATTCCAAAATTACATAGTGCATAGCTACACCATAAGCAGTTATTTCAAAATAATGTTGTGTTGAAGGACTTCTTACTCTGACTCCTGTAACCCTCATTTCATAAGAATAAGGGAAGTTGAAGGAAGAATGTTCTTCCTTCAACCTCCTGCTGTATAGACAGCACCAAAAGTAGAGTTAAGCTATTTTGACTTAAGCCACACAATTGATGTAGCTGAAGTTGCGTAGCTTAATTTTACTTTAGCCCTGTTGTGTAGACATACTCTTAGAGCTCTACCATAGTAGCTTGGAATTGCATTTAGTTTTGTGTAAACTGACTAATGGAGAATTGAGTACGTTGAAATTACGTTCAAAAGGATAGGGTTGTAATTGCTTGACTGTCTACATAATGACATAATATTCTTTCTCTATGGCAGAATAATTCAGTTCAGTGAGTGTCAGTTTCTTCCTTCAAGAAACAATGGGGTATTTCTTCTTGTTCTCCTCGAGGGTATTATTACTAACTTTAAACCAGTGTCTGATGCATCCATACACAGCTCAAACATTTTGTCAAAGTCAGAATAGGCTTTTTGGACAAGAAGATGCTCAAGGTTTGATAGGCATGCTGATAGGCTGGTTGTGAGTGGCTCATATTCAGAACTACAGCAACCAAACATTGCGAGATACCTACCAGTACAGGGCAGAGGGTGACAACATCCCTAACTAGTCTGAATTATACCCCACCTCCCTGAATCATTTGTTTACATAACAACATAAAAAGCACATACCAAAATCAGCCTATAAATATAATCAGTATTAAAATAACTCTCCTGGATCTCTCCCCCCAAAATACATTACTCTCCTCTCTCTACCAACCCTCTCAGACAAAAATATCTGTGATTGAACTATTGAGAGGTGTACGAGAACCAATTAATGGAAACCAATGTGTTTAAGTCCCCTTCACATCTTTAAAAATCTCAATATGAATAAACAAACAGGCTTCCTTATGTAATTGAAAGGATATGAACACACTCCCTATGTATAGTTTGGTTATTTGCATGCACAGTGTAATTTGTTCAGTCCTGTATGAATGAAGTGTGTACATCACTGTTCACTGATTTGGTTTGTGTACTCTATAAGGACTGTGGCTGTTACTTTCAGCAGCTCTGGAGTGCTGTATTAAAATCTGGAGAAGCGGCGAGGGGTCCTGTGGCACCTTATAGACTAACCGAAGT
>CM057846.1:62381505-62395054 GCA_030068395.1 Apalone spinifera | reverse complement strand
TATTATGGTGCGGTGTGTAGTTGCTGGTGAGAATATGCTTCAGGTTGGCAGGTATTAAAATCTGTGGCTGTCCCTTCCATTCCATAGACTACCCTCAGCAGCACATTGAGCTTCTGTGCACCCAGGCAGGAAGTTGCCCACTTAATTGCACCACGCTGCAGCACTGCCACTTTACCAGGCCAATACTGGGTTTATTTATTTAAAATATTTTTATCACTTCCAAAATGGCTTTCATTAATATGCTGTAGTATCTATTACTTATGCTGAACTTGGCATTTTAAATAACTTCATGGCATGTATATTTAATATTTTTCATTAAACATGAAGGCTTTACCCTACAGTTGTTGTCTTCTGTCTTTTCAGAAGACTATTGTAAAAGTTAACAAATAATTTGCTAACAGTCCTGCCCCTGATTGACTGCCTCGTTTATATCAATATGCCTATGCTTTATATCAATGTGGTGATGAGGATTTTCTATTCTCTTGGCAGTGTCACTGTGGGGCTAGACACTTTTGAGCCCTTTACCATGATTTCGTCTGGGATTAAGACAAGGTACTAAATCAATAGGTTAATTCTAACTAAGGATGATCAACGTTTCACAGACTGTTAACTACCTTTTGTCATAGACAATTTAAATATTCTTGACTCATGTGCTCTAAGATGATTAAACTGGTCCCATGGGGCTCCTCCTTTTGTACTCAGTAGATTTTTTCTGTTTAGTTCTTGATGAGTGTTAAGGTGTTCTTTCTATGCCATTCTAGTTAATATGAATGATATAAATCCCTTTTAAAACATAGCTACTATAAATGGATCTGATCTGATCTGTATCCAATACTGAACCATCTATAAAACATAAAGGAAATATATGTATTGTAAGTGAAGAACAATAATACAATTAAACTTTACAAATCAGTAGACATAGTAGCAACCACTTGTGATCCTTTATATGTGCATCTTTAAAATCAATTGTAAAATGCATGTTATAATCAGATTGTGCTACTCTTACAAATAGAATAATACCTTCCTTTGGTCCCAGTTCAGAAACTTTTATATTTAGGAAGTCATCGTAAGCACATTCTTAGCTTTAAAGTGAAGAACCTATTTATGTGCCTTCCTGAATAGGGACAGACTTCAGTAGATATGAAAGTGACTTCCTGGGTCCTCCAGAAATAGTGTCATAGATATCAATGAGACTTGCTGTGCATTGCAATACTAGTTCATATGAAAAGTCTCAGCGGGGTAGATGTGTTGATCTATGACCCATTTCCACCCTGACATGATTCGTTTCATTAACTCATGCAACTTCTTCCTTATATATATTCCTGTTTCTGTTACTTTCACTCTAATTCACCTGATGAAGTGGGTTTTACCCACAAAAACTTAGGCCCTAATAAATCTAAAGTGCCACAAGACTCCTCATTACTTCATATGAATGATTAGCTATTAGAATGGATTCCACTTAATGTTTATTGCAGAAGATGTTTTAGTGCCCAAATGTTAGGGAAATATGCAAGAACCTTTTTCTTTCTTTGGCTATAGAAGGCTAAAGCATCAAATTAATTTAAAAAATGAAATGTGAATAAAGTAGTGCTAATCCTTCAAGAAGAGTTTTTCTTTCTCTAGCACCTTGTAATAAATGTATTAGTGTTAGGTAAGAAAATTTTGTGAAATTCCAAGGGAAAAAGGTGATAGCTTCACTCGATCAATTGGCTCTCCATATCAATAATTTTTATTAGTGGCACTCTCAGTTATCTGTGGTGAAAAAAATATAAAATTAAGATTGATGATTATTTGGTAAGATATATTTGGAAAAAACAATGCTTTTCAAGTACTGGACTATCAAAGAATGCCAGTTTATGGTATGAAACAGTATTGCAATCTTAAACATAAAAAGATGTACTTGCAATTTGCAGAAACTTTCATGATTGCTGAAGACGCTGGCAGAGTAACAGTTAGAATAATTAGTCTTTTTATTTAAAAAAACCACCAAATCAAAACTAAATCAACAAATCTAAACTAAACAAACCCTCAGTTGTGTCAGATATAATTGATATAAGAATAATTGTTATAAATGACAGAAAATAGAAAGAACATTTCCCCAAAAATTGTTTGCTGCTAGAATGACAATAAAATTCACTTGCAAGAGACTTGCTCTTAAACAAAAAAGACAAAATATTGCACAGGCAGTAGAAGACCCAGGTGTCATATGGATCAGCCCTTAAGTCCAAAGTCCAATTTATTCAGGCATGCAGATGGATAGTCTGCTCTAAAGTAAACTGTGGCCATGAACACCAAACTGTGGCCATTGCAAGCTGTAAGTGACCATGCCTGTGGAAGCTCAGGTAAACTAAGCATTTAGTAGCCCCTCATCGGCTAACCCAGATGAACCACATGCAGCATGCATGGCGGAGGTTCTCCTCCCATGCTTATGAGATTGGACTTCAGGGGCTAAATGTATACTGTAAGGCCACGTCTCCACTACAGATAAGATTGAAGCAGCTGCAGTCAATCTTCCTGGGTTCGAATTAGCGGGTGTAGTGAAGTGAGAGGGTGCTTCCATCAAAGCTGATAGTCCTGCTTCTATGAGGAATAAAGGAAGTCGAAGGGAAAGCGTGTTCCCTTCAACTTCCCGCACTGTGGACGGCGCCAAAATCTGAGTTAAGATACTTTGACTTAAGCGACACAATTAATATAGCTGAAGTTGCATATCTTAATTGGAACTTATCCCCTAGTGTAGACCAGGCCTAAAAAAAATTAACAAGTCATATGTCCCACAAAAGGGGTATCCAAAGTACTCAGGTCAGAATAAATGTTTGAGGTGACCAAGAGGGAATAGAAGGCAACACATTTCTTGGGCCACAAGAAGATGTGCTTGATGGTAGCATCCTACAACAACAGCATTTTATGAAAAAACGCTAATTCACCAAGAAAAGGAGTCACCAAGTTCTCTAGCATCTCTCTTGTTGTTTCTGTAATAAATGTTATTAATCCCTACCCTGAAAGAGTTTTTGCAGAAGTGGATTCCCATATCAGTCTAGAAAATCAACAATATGAAAACCTAATACCCTAAAAAAATGTACGTTGCCAGTCATTTCTTCTTTTTCTGGAAGACTGTTATGAAAATAGTGTATTCAGGCTGACAAAGTATTGCTAAAATTCTACAACACAAGGCATTGATTTCTGGTATTCTGAAGTGCTTTCTCTGAAGTCCAGGGGTGCACCATAAAGTCCTAGGGTGGACTGCAATGGTATTTCTTGAACTTGTCTTAATTATTAAAGTATTATAGCAAGTATTATTGCTGACCATTAGTGATTTTTCTAGATTTAGTGGCAGCGTTAATGCTTTGAAATCCAAGGGACATTTGTATAAGTCCCACCAGGATTCAAATCCTTTCCACAGTGACAAAACACAGGTGACTGATTCCATTTGCCTGATCTGATACTGTGTAGTTGAATAGTAAGCTATAATTAAATTTTTGCAGCATTCTGTGATTAAGGATCTTTTGGTTAGATTCACAGGGGCAATGTTTAGTTAATTAATATTTTGAATGTTAATGACTAATTTTGGAATTAAGACATGCTTTTGGAAAATTACAGAAAACAGTTCCTTGGAATATGATAACATGGTCCATCCATCACTGTCTATGGGGTTAAACATATTTAAAGGGAGTAATTTCCCCATTTAATAGATGAAAAATCTGAGGCACCAAAGATTATAACACCAGAGATGACAACATTGTCACTGTAATTAATATAGACCAAATCTCTTGATTCCCACTCATAACCATTAATCACAAGAACATACTATTTTTTGTCACCAGAGTAAGTAATTAACATCACAAATCTATATATATTTCTTATTTTCAATCCGGCTCTTGTGAAAACAAGTGGGTTCATAGCTTCATAGACAAAAGCTTCATGCTTGTTTTAGAATAGAAATGAACAAATTATAGATAATTTCTTTGATTAATTTTACCTCTCTTTTTTGTAGAGACTCCACAAACACCACTATTCCTTGAAGTTATTTTTTTCAGAAAAAAATTATTTTTTTGTTTCTTTAAATTGAAAATTCAGAATGTTGCTTAGTTGTGACTAGTCAGGTAAATCATATTGTATTATTTCCCTTTCCTTACACATTCTAGTTTTGGACATTTGTGAAAAATGAATTTTAATGTTGTCCATGAGTATTTGAGCAGGTAAGCTTAAAAATTAGCACCGGGTACAAGAATAATCTCTCTCTACATTTAATTTTTTTTTCCTGACATGCAACAGAATGACCTCATCAGGTTCTCTGGCTACGAAAGCTGCCAGAGAGAGGGCAGTTGGCGAGCATAGAGAGCAGCGGGCAAAGTCCCCTAGTAAAGAGTTAATATTTTAGAAGGATAAACATTAGCAAAGGAAATTTGTTCAAATTTCTGAACTTTTTCTGTTAATATTACTTTAGTTCTGAAGCATAATACAGCTTAGACAGTGCCATTAACAGCTTTCTTAAACCTGAGCAAAAAGGCAATTCATCCTTGATTTCTCTACTGAAATTGGCAGTAAAGATGCCAGTTATGATGGTGATTTTTGTAATGTGGGTGTCTAACAGCTAGGAAGAAGACTGAGACTCTAAACTCTTTGCACTAAAGCCATCAAAAAGCCATCAGATGGCTGTAACTTGTGATTCTTTTCCAGTTTGCACAACTTTTAATGAATGACACAGAGCTGACTGATCTAAACAACTATTGTCTAGCGACAATCCAATCCCCTCTCTGTTTTTCCTTTCTTATATTGAAAAATTCAACTCACTAAAACAATACATTGACATTTCAAAATAGAATTGCCTTTAGCTAGGCCAAATGTGAAAGATCAAAAAAGCCTACCTCTTCTCACAAAAATCGAGTCTTTTCTTTTAACAGAAAATCTATTGACAACCACTCCTCCAAAAAATTTTCAAAGGCCAAAGTATCATTAATTAGTATTGTATGTGAAGAGCGTTCTCACTGAGGCTATGTCTATACTGCGTTTTTTTTGTGGAAGAGGATATGCAAATGGTGTGCTCATTTGCAGATCTTCTTCCGATTCTTTTTGTGGAAGAGGTTTTGCCACTAAAAAGCCTCGTGTAGACGGGGTCATTTGTCGGAAAAAAACCTTTTTTCACAAGATCCTGTAAATCTCAATTTTTGAGGAATAAGGGGTCTTGCGAAAAAGAGATTTTTTTTTCCGACAAATGGCCCTGTTTACGCTTGGCTTTTTAGTGGCAATCTTCTGCAAAAAGAATCGGAAGAGGATATGCAAATGAGCATGCTATTTGCATATCCTCTTTGGCAAAAAACCCTGCAGTATACACATCGCCTCAGTATCAGGTGTTCAGGTGAAGAGTGACTTTGTGTGTTTTTGATTGGTTTTTAATATACAAAATGTGGTGTCTGTGAAAGAAACTGGATAGACCGCTTTGGAGTTGATGCATGACTTTTGTAAGGGACTCTGAGAAACTGAGTTGAGCACTCCTAACTAAGGACCTATGCTTAACAATGACTTTTTTAAATATGAGAACAAGCAGAAGGCTGAATGGTTAGGTTCACTGAGGCCAATTTACACAAACTGTAGAGCACATGTTAGTCTAGGCCAGTGGTTCCCAACCTTTTTTATACCATGGACCAGCAAACACATTCACAAACTTTTGGCAGATCAGTAACATTTTATTTGCATATTTATTATGCAGTTGCCATGTGACAGCTGCGACACCTGAAGCCAGCTGTTTGCGGTAGATCTGGGAGCTGGGGTTCACCACTGCCCCATGAGCTCCTCCAGTGCCAGCCCTAACTCCTAGAGTCCCCTCACTCCTCCACTACCCCTCCAGCAACAGCCTCTGACCCCAGAGTCCCCTGCACCCAACCCCCCTTGAGCCAGCCCCCCATCCCAAACACCTCGGTGCAAGCCCCCCACCACCAGACCCCCCAGCGCTTCCTGTTTCTAGAGCCCCACTTCACCCAACCCTTCAGAACTCCTCCCGTGCCAGCCCTCCAAGCCCCAATATTAGCCCCATCCCCAGAGTCCCCCAGTGCCAGCCCTGTCCCCATAGCCCTCCCACTACTAGCCCTGCCCCCAGAATCCTTAGTGCCAGCTCCCCACCCCAGATGCCTCAGTGCCCCTCAGTGTCAGCCCTCCACCTCTTAGAGCCCCCATCACCAGAGCCTGCCAGTTGCCTGGGTCGTGACTGCTGTAAGGCTGCTCTGCTGAGCTCCATGAGGCTCTCCTGTCATGCAGCGAATCACTCTTCTGCTTCCGGAAGCAGACTGCGCCCCTATGGCTGACAGGCGAGGCAAAACACACTTCTTCTAACAGCTGTGGCAGGAGGGGAGGTGCTATACCCTAGCCCCAGTCTTCAGAGCCACCACAGCCTGGCAGCCAGCATTTCGCAGCCTGGAACCAGTCCACGGACCAGCAGTTGGGAACCACTGGTCTAGGCCAATCATTCTCCTTCTTCAATGTAAGTGTGGAGGAGCTGGGAGCGCCACTTTACCAAAGCCTCCACTGAAATCTGCCCCCTTCCCCATAGCTCTCATACCCAGGGCAAAGGGAGCAGTTGCCTCAGGGCCCAGCAATTCTAAAGGGCCTGGGGCTCCTGATGTTGCCACCACTACAGCAGCAGCTGTGGCACCTGGAGTCCTGAACCCTTTAAATTACCACCTGAGTGCCATGCAGCACACTCTGGGAACTCTAAGGGCTGGGGGGAAGGGACACCAGAGTGGCATGCTCTGGGCTGGCTGCCCAGGCCCTACCCCTTCTGCCTGACACACTGCCCCCCTGTGGGATTGTGGAGCTGGCCTCCCCCACCTAGCCCAGAGGCCCTCTCCTCTGCTTCATGGTGTGTGAGCTGAGCAGAGATGATAAGGCAAACTGGCATTATCACAAAACAGAAGTACCTGGCACTGCTCTTGGCCATGGCTTTACTTCAATGATATAATTATGTATTCAATTTTAAAATGTCATAGGTGGCTTGTGTCCAAGATGCTCTCAGAGTAATTGTGAAGTTTAGAGTTTATGGGGACAGTGGCTCTTCACACAGAGGAATGCAAATGCATGCAAGCAAAATCAGGAAAATTTCAAAATAAGAACATTTCAAAATGTTTCTTGTGAAGAATCTAGTAAATATTGCACTAAGCAAGCAATATGAAAATCCAGTTCTTGTGTAAAATTGTAGTGCTAGTGATGAAAGGCAATAAATCCACTGAACTATGGATGCAGAGGATTTTAACTTCAAATGTCAGTGCAGTTTTGGCTCTTACATTTGTGGCGTTCTTATAGCACATGTGGTATCACTTGTCTTCTTTTCAATTATCTTTTTCTGTATCATTGCAATAACCCAATTTTTTCTTCTTCTCATCCATTATCCTTTTCCCACAGACATGTCTCTGTAGCTCACTTGTCTGCCATGAACTCTTATTCCCCACCCAGATTTACTGGCTCACCCTTCAGTAAGGGTGGGCAAATACTATCGCGTGGACCAAATCCGGTCTGCCAGGGGTAGCCCCTGATGGGCTGCGACCTTTATATTTACGTGTGCCTCCACAGATGTGGGTGATTGTAGCTTCTGTTGGCCATGGATTGCCATTCCCGGCCAATGGCAGCTGTAGGAAGCAGTATTGCCCACATCAGTTACAGAGTCATGTCATTCTCTTATATCAAAGTAAACACATAAATATTAATATTAGACAACAAGAAAAGCTTTAATAATTTACTTTGTAAGTAATGGTAAATGTGATCATTATATTAATGTATTTATCTTCAATATTTCAATATTCCACACTTCAGTTACCCAGTATTCAATTGGTTTATCATCTGTAGGCAAGAGGCTGACTGAGACTGTCTGTTGTGCAAAATATAATCTTTATATACTTACCTTGTGCGTTCATTTCTATTTTCACTCTGGTGTGTCTGTTTTATTCATGTGCTGCATCTTTTCATAAACCTAGACTATTGGTACTCTTGTTTTTACAATACCTAGCCCAATAGGTCTCTGGCCCTTAATGAGAGTACTGAAATACTACTCTAATAAAATAATAATTCAGTTTCAATAAGCTGTGTGGACAGTATTTTCAACAGTGACCAGTAATTTGGCATTGTTTCCTCAATGTTTGGGTGCCTGTCATGAGACACTTTAAAGCAGTACTACTCAACATGAGGCCCGCAGGCTGCATGCAGCCTGCGGACTGTTTGTTTGCAGCCCACTGTGCAATTTTGGTTTATGCGGGACTCAACACATGACTCGCGGGTGGGATCCTTTGAACATAGTCTCCACTGGGAACATGCTCCACAACAGTGAGTGGTCTCCCAGGTGGGGTGAGCACTGAAAGATGCAAGTGGCTGGCTGGCTGGAATGATGGGTATAGGGTGTCAGCATTTTAAGCCCCCAGGGAGGGGGTACCGGGAACACTGGGGAATTGCGGGAAGTGCTGGCTGCTTAGCCTGAGAGGTGCTGACTGGCTCACACTAGTCACCTTTGAATCTGGTGCCCATGGTTTACAGCTTTATCTTTGTCTTCATGCCCGATAGTGTGCAAGAAACTATTTGCATATATTTGCATATGTAACCCCCAAGGAGATTACCTAGATTCCTGGGGCTCTGTCTGCTGGCAGCTCAGGGAGAGGCACTCAGTCCCTGGTAGGGAGAGGGAGCCAAGGCAAACTCAGAGTCTGCCCGGCAACCAACAGGAAGTGAAATGCCCCTCCCAGGGAGTTCAGGAAAGGGGAGATGCCATTTTTTTGAGTGAGTCTGGAGCCAGCCAGGGCAAGAGTAGGATTGGCTGTGTGGGGAACTGGTAAGCCCCAGACTTGCATGCAGGGTTTCCCCTGAGAACTGGCCTCTAGAGACCAGAAAGCAAGATCCCTCAGCTGGGCTTTTCGTTCTCCACTGATGATTCCCCGTTTTAGTGTTTGGCTGGGAAACTTCCCCAGCCAGACTGATTTAGCCCTCCAGGTCCCTAGGTGAGACCAGTCACCACATGGCCAGCTCTGCTCTGTCTGCTAATTCAGGGCGGCTGCCTGCTGTGTGTGTGTCTGGACGCTGGACTAAGAGACTACAGTTTGGATTTTAGTACAGTTGTGTAATCTGCACCTTAAGCCCTGCACCCCTTTGTGGTGAAGGAAAATCCTGGGACTGAAGCCTCCTGATTCCTGCCTGAAGAGGATCCCTGCCAGCAGAGATCAGCCCCTGTGCAGTGACTGAGGAGTCCAGAGTCATATCTCAACCTGAGGATCATTCATGGATTTTGTGAGTGCATCATCTTTTAGTTAGTCAGTCAGGGCATTTGTTTTGGGGACCGCCTACTCCCTGAACTGTGTCCTGTCCTCAAGACAGAGAGTAAGGGTTTGGGGATTTTATAACCTGCTGCATATTAGACCTGTGGAGGGATTTACCACCTTACCCTTCTTGTGAGTGCTTTGGGCTGTACTGAACCCAGTCAGTTACACTGCTAGACCAAGGCAGAGAGGAATTTTGTGGTCATAGGTCATCAAGGGCCCCAACAAAGTACACGTACCAATGAGACACTAATCTTACATTTTCTACATCAAATCACGTGACTGGGGAAAGTCACAGGTATTAGCAGCGTGGACACCGGTGAACCTAAAAATAGTGTTTTAGCCTCTTATGTTATATTTGTCTCCTGTTTAATATAATTATTGTGCTGAAGATATTGTATGTGTTTGTGTTATTTTCTGGAAGTCTCCAACTATCTAGCAAGTTAGTGGGGATTATCCTATGGTTAGAATTTTCCTGCCAAGCTGCCCTAGTGACCCTGCCAGGAAGGAGTAAGGGGGGGGGTGGCACCACCAAATAAATTCATAGGAAAAAATAAAGAGGATATACCCTGCTGAGTGGGTGTCGGGATCCAGAAGAACCCAGATCTGTCCATCAAAACCTGTAAGCAGATTGGCATTAAAGAAGGTAACCAGGTAGAGAGGGGTCACTACATTGAACTCTGCAATCTGGGAATCATCAGTGGAGAAGGAAAAGCCCAGTGGAGGGATCTTTCTTTCAGGTCCCTAGAGGCCAGTTCTCATGAGGAACCCTGCATGCAGGCCTGGGGCTTACCAGCTCCCCACACAGCCTGTCCTGCCTTTGTCCTGGCTGGCTCCAGACTCATTCAAAAAAAATGGCTTCTCCCCTTTCCTGAACTCCCTGGGAGGGGCATCTCACTTCCTATTGGTTACCGGGCAGAATCTGAGTTTGCCTTGGCTCTCCCTGTCTACTAGGGACAGTGTGTCTCTCCCTGAGTTGCCAGCAGACAGAGTCCCAGGAATCTAGGTAATCTCCTTGTGGGTTACACATATATATTAGCATATATATGCAACCACACTTAAGTTGCGGCCCTCGGCATGTGCTGTGAGCATCATTGTGGCCCCTGGGGCTTCCAAAGTTGAGTAGCCCTGCTTTAATTGGACCTATGATTTAGAGAGTTGGTGGTCAGTACATTAGGCTGCATTAAAGTATCTCAATCTGGGTACCCAAAATCACTAATCACTTTTAAAAATCTTGAGTTGCTAGGGCATTGCTTCACAGGTAGACATTGAAACAATATGCTTGTTGTGACAGAGTCTCCTTTTCATGGGTAAATCCAGTTCTTCAGGTCTACAAAGCACTTTTTCAAATAGGAGAATTAGCTTTCAAAGGTTTTCCTATGAAACTTCCTTGACACATTAATCTGAGATGAGTAATGAAAAGTTATAATGTTTCTTGCTTCCACATTCTATATTTCTAGTATAGGTGGTTGACTAATGGATAAAGATGAGCTCCTTTCTCATGTGTTGTGCAATCTTGATCTTGCCCACAAATTCATATTGTTGCCTTGGATACAGAATTCTGGCTGTTCTTCACTAAATGATACCTATCTGAAAGATGCAGGCAGTGGGTATAATGTAGAATAGCCTCTAGTTCTTAAAAAAACAGCCTAAGAATAGGGAATACAGAAGTGACTCTTTTCCAGCCTCCCTACTTTGTTGTGCCCAGCAATTACTGTACAGTAATTCCTCATTTAACACTATAGATATGTTTCAGAAAATGATTGTGTTAAGTGAAAACGTGTTATGCGGGGTCAATTTTCCCATTGAAAATAATGGAAAAGGTGGGGGTTGCATTTCAAGCAGTGGTGTCTGTTGGGACCGGGACATAAGGTTGGGGGAGAAAGGGTTACAGCAGGGAGGGGAGGTGTTTGGCTCTGGGGAAGGGAAGGGGAGTAGAGGGTAGGGGGATTGAGTTGGGAGTATGCCCCTGTGATGAGTCTGCTGGGACCTGCACTGTGTCTGGTGGGGGAGGGGGGGTCACCAGGGAATGGTGTGGCGAGCAGTGAACCCTCTGCCACTTTACAGGGAGGCAGGGGAAGCCCTGGGCAGCTGCCGGCGAGGGGCCGTCTGGGAAAATCCAGCCGCTGGCCTGCACGCGGGGGCGGAGGAGAGGGGGCAAAGTGTCTGGTGAGGGGGAGTTAGCAGGGAACCGCGTGGCAAGCGGCGAACCCTCTGCCGCTTTGCAGGGAGGTGGGGAAAGCCCCGAGCAGCTGCTGGCAATGGGCCGGATGGGGAAATCGTGTTATTCCGGGGATGGTCGTGTACTTCAAAAAAGTTCTCTAAAAAAAAAATCGTGCTATCGTGAAAATGTGTTAAGTAGGCATGTGTTAAATGAGGAATTACTGTACTACTTATAGCACATTGTGTAGCCATTATGTGCATTCACTCCAAGTTGCATGTAACTAGTATTGATTTAATTTGATGGAAGCTGAATTTCTACTTCAGTCTCCTCTTTCTCCTTCTGTATTTATTTACATTTTGGTGGGGGCCTACATACTCTTTTGTCATTTTTTATTTCTCCCTTAGAACTAGAATCACTTCTATGAATCTACTCCTGTTTATGTTATTGGAGGGTCTGAGCCTTAATAGTTAGGTTGTGTAGCATGAGTCATTAGTAAAATGCCTCCCAAAAAAGTAATAGAAAATGTATGCAGTTCAGAGGTTTGTACTGTGCTCTGTAATTTTTTTTTTTTTTTTTTTTTTTGGGCATTTCTTCCAACTACTGTGATTATTTCTACTTTTTAGTGCTTTGGTAGGTGGTATATGGCAAACCAGGACATATCTGTGTTTTGAATCTGTTTCCTGATTAGTCTTTAAGGTTCAGTTTCAGTATGAAAATTATTTAGTATTAATTTAGATTTTGAAACTCCCTTCTATGAAACATTGGTCCTTGGTTGTGATGTAGTCATGAAATGTCTTCAATAACACTAAAAGATAGCCTTAAAACAATTCTATTATTTTAAAATTTGCATGAGTGTAGTACTAGAATAAAGTAGACTGGAATCCCTTTGTGTAACTGCCCCTGCTTCAAAAGGCTTATAGTCTAAGGCAAGAGTGGGCAATAATTTTTAATGGGGGGCTACTGCAAGATTTTGGCAGTGGTCAAGGACTGCACTACTATGGAGGAGGTGCGGAGTCTGTGATGGAGGTTGGGTGCAGAAGGGAGCTTGGGGTAGGGGACTGGAGTGCAGGAGAGGGTTTTGGGTCTGAGGGAATTTGGGTGAAGGAGGGCATTGTGATTTCAGGCAGAGGCTTGAGGTGCAGGGTCCGGGAGGAGGTATTCTGCAAGAGGCTTGAGGTGCAGGGTCCGGCAAGAGAGGATTCTGACCTGGGGAAGAGGTTCCAGGAGGGAGTTGTGATCTGGGAGAAGGGGGAAAAGGGTTGCCAAGGGTTTGGGTGGTGACTTAGAGCAGGGAGGAGGCATGGCTGCAGGAAAGGATTCTGGCCTTGGGGGAGAGTGTAGGAAGTGAAGACTGCATCAAACAGTGCACTTCCCATAGCTCCCTGATGAAGGGGAACAGCCACAATGTTCCCATATGAATTTGCAGGGGAGCTTTAACTCCCCTCCATAAAGGGCACCTGGGGGATGGAAGGATCAGGTTGAGGCAGTGCCGGGGTGGGGCACCCAGGCAGTCCCTTTTACCTGTCTGGTTATTCTGTTTCTTTTCTAGTAGTAGGTTCAGAAGTTAAAATAGGAAAAGAACAAGTTAGAATCACTTAGAAAAGTTAGATGTCTTCAAGTCACCAGGGCCTGATGAAATGCATCCTAGAATGCTCAAGGAGCTGATAGACGAGGTAGCTGAGCCTCTAGCTATCATCTTTAAAAAGTTACAGAAGTCAGGAGGAATTCCAGAAGACTGGAACAGGGCAAATATAGTGCCCATCTATAAAAAGGGAAATATGAGCAACCCAGGAAACTACAGACCAGTCAGTTTAACTTCTGTACCAGGAAAGATAATGCAGCAAATAATTAAAAAGTTTGTCTGCAAACATTTGGAAGATAATAAGGTGATAGGTGCCAGTTATCATGGATTTGTAAAGAACAAATCATGTCAAACCAATCTGAAAGCTTTCATTGATAGGATATCAAGCCTTGTGGATAAGGGAGAAATGGTGGACGTGGTATACCTAGACTTTAGTAAGACATCTGACACAGTCTCGTATGTCCTTCTTATCAATAAACTAGGGAAATACAACCTAGATGGGACTACTATAAGGTG
>CM057846.1:62364336-62381405 GCA_030068395.1 Apalone spinifera | reverse complement strand
GTTATTAATGGTTCACAGTCATGCTGGAAGTGCATAACAAGTGGGGTTCTGCAGAGTCAGTTTTGGGACTGGTTCTGTTCAATATCTTCATCAACTATTTAGATATTGGCATAGAAAGCTTGCTTATAAAGTTTGCAGTTGATACCTAGCTGGAAAAGGTTGCAAGTGCTTTGGAGGATACAGTCATGATTCAAAATGATCTGGACAAATTGGAGAAATGATCTGAGGTAAATAGGAAGTACTCCACTTAAGGAGCAAAATCCATTTCACACATACAGAAAGGGAAGTGATTGTCTAGGAAGGAGTACTGCAAAAAGGAATCTAAGGACAGTGGACCACAAGCTAAATATGAGTTAACTATGTCATACTGTTGCAAAAAAAGCAAGCATGATTCTGGGAAGCATTAATGGAAATGTTGTAAATTAGAAACATGAAGGAATTCTTCCATACTACTCTGTGCTGATTAGGCCTCAACTGAAGTATTGTATCCAGTTCTGGGCATAACATTTCAGGAAAGATATAAAGAAATTGGAGAATGTCCAGAGAAGAGCAACAAGAATGATTAAAGGGCTAGAGAACATGACCTGTGAGGGAAGACTGAAAGAATTGGTTTTGTTTAGTTTGGAAAAGAAAAGACTGAGAATACCAAAAAGGGTGTTACAAGGAGGAGAGATGAAAAATATTCTCCTCAACATCTGATGATAGAATAAGAAACAATGGGCTTAAATCACAGCAAGGAAAAACTTCCTAGTGGTCGTTAAGCACTAGAATAAATTGCCTAGGGAGGTTGTAGAATCTCCATCACTCCCCACTGAATATTGTTGGTTTGCTATAAAACAGGGAAAAAAAAGTACGATTTTGCATGAAATAGTCTAAATGTTGTAATTTCAACTTAAACATAAACATTAGTTTGTAAGATAGAGCTTACATGTCATGATCTTTACTGCATGATTCCAAATCATGGATACTATGTGGAAAAACATTCAGATATGTGGAAGGGACATAAACTTATGAGTCTATCTATGAAATCATCCCATTGTGTCCTCCTTTGTTTGGGGGGGGGTGAATGTGAGTGAGTGAGAGAGAGAGTGTGTGTGTCAAGGGCATGTTTCATGCTTTGTCTGTGGTGGAATGAGACAGGGTTAAGGGCATATTTCATGCTTTGTCTTTGGTGGAATGAGGAGGCAGCAAGATTTTCCAAATCTGTGTATGTCCTAAGATCCACATAGAAACATGCCAATACCAGGTCATTTAGGGAACATTCACACCTAGTGTTTTTGTGATAAGGCCCTTCCATGGCTTTTCAAGCTGCATGGCTGCCTGTAGATATATTCCAATGTGCCTGAAGGGAAAGTCCATAAAAGGACTCATTCAGCTTTGAGGTGGAAGTTGCTGTGGTAAATAGCCATGCCATTTCCACAAATGTGGATGAAGATTCTGCATAGTTAGAGGTAGAACCATGTGGAATTATACTACATTGGCACATCTTTCCCACCTGCCAACAAAATTGCACCCTCTTTTGCCTTCACTGGGATCTTCGAGAGGTCAATATCAGAACCTGTCCATGCATGGTCCTTACATTAAGATGGCCTGAATACCTTCTCCTTTTGTGTGTGTGTGTGTGTGTGTGTATCATGACATAACTACCATAACAGCCTTGAAGGCAGTTAAATGTGGCTTACCTTACTTATGCAGGTAGGTCAAATGGCTTCAGTGTAGTTGCCCGAGTAAGGAACTCAGGATTTAATTTCTCTGATTTAATTTCACTTCATTACATTAGATTTTACACCAGTGTAATGCAGTGGGAATCAATGCTATTGCATCAGTATTAAAGTGGGGGTAATGGCTGCCTGTGCCCATTTCCCCATCTGTAATAAAATGGAGTTATTTTTCGTCTCACAAAGCACTCAATTAACTAGTGTTTGTAAAGCATTATGATAACTTAAAAGGGAAGACATTGTCAGTGAGAAGGGTTTCATTATAGTTATGAATTTGCAATGTTAAATTCACCCTAACAGGCCGGAATATTCCAGTTCTGGAGCTCAAATATTGTATTAATTCTAAGAATATTTATATAAAGATGTACTCTCACCTACAACGGAGGATTGAAGATAAATGAAAAATTACAAGGATAAGTTAATTCATGTCTTCTCCTGGTTGAAGACTAAACTCATGCTAGATATTTCATTTATTATTTATTGGACCAGTAAAATATATTGTGTTACCCATCTTGTCCAAGCCTAGTTCTTCAAACAAAAATTCATTCAAGAAACCCGCAAGCATTGAGTTCTTCTAAACATGACTCTAGTTAAATTATTTAAAGCATTTTCCTCAAGTGTAGCATTCTAGTCCCTTGGTTCTAAATCTGCTAGTGTATGTCTACATAGCAGCGTTATTTCGGAATAACGTCTGTGCATCTTCACTGACGGTATTCCAAAATAATGCAATGTGCATCTACACTACAAGCCTTTATTTCAAAATAATGTCAAGCTGGAGGATTTCTTACTCTGATTCATGGTAACCCTCATTTTATGAGGAGTAAGTGAAGTCAAAGGAAGAGTGTTCTCCCATCAGCTTCTTGCTGTGTAGACAGCGCCAAAAGCTGAATTAAGTTATTTTGACTTAAGCTAGGCAATTGACGTAGCTGAAGTTGCGTGGCTAAATTCAACTTTAGCCCTGCTGTATAGACATAGTCAGTTCCAGAAATAGGCCAAGTGGCTTGTCAGGTTGCTACAACAGAGCTTTTGTCCTAGACAAGACAGGGAAAAACACAAGACACTGGGAATATGGTTTAACTGAGCTGCAGCTTTACTAAGGAATTTATCTAGGAATTATAGAAGTGGAGCAGAGATTACAGAGGCATGGATATATATACGGACAACAAAAGAAAAAGGGCACTTACCCTCATTTACAAAACTACCCTATTTCTTTTGTTATCCTTATATATACCTATGCCTCTATAAACTCCACTACAATTCACCTGATGAAGAGGGTTTTACCCACAAAAGCTTATGCCCTAATAAATCTCTAAGGTGCCACAGGGCTCCTTGTTGTTTTTGTTGGAAGACAGTGTTTTGAAGTGTTTTTTTCCTGTTAAGCATTAAGAAGTGACTTCAGTAGGAAATATGTCCTGTCAGATGCCTGTGTGAGGCCAAGCAAATCCTCTAATATGGTTTATTTTTGGGGGGTTGTTTTTCTGTTTAGATTTGATTTAAGGCTTTTCTGGCTTTAGTGACCCCCTAGACAAGCTAGTACTATATGATGAGGAAGCTAAAAGGAGATTTTATTGATTTTAAAGCTAAAAAGGCAGACAATATGAGTAAAAAATATTTTGAAGAACAGTTTTTCTATTAGATTTTTAAAGGTGTAGTGGTACCCATTTAATATAATACAAAATACTACTTAATTTATTCTGCATAGAGACATTTATGATAAACTACTAGTATCTAAGATCAAACTTCCTACAACAGAAAAGATTTCTGGTGGATAACCATTGTAAATTAGCAATTTTCTGATACAGATTCCTTGATTTCCTCAATTGTAGGTATTCCATTCTCCATTTATTGTAACTGTATTGTCTCTTATTCTCCATGTCCATATATGTGTGTCAGTTTTATGGGCTAGAGTTTTTTATTTTAACTTTAAGGAGCAGAACCAAGTGGTGTGAATGAATATATATATTTATTATATATAATATAATAAATAATGTTTGTATTAGGCTTTGTTCACTTATGAAAAAAGAGACATTTAAAAGAATTTTGAACCAAAAAACTAGAAACAGACTGGGTTCTTCAGCATCTGATGACTCCTTGACAACTGATAGGAGAAAAAATAGGGGACAACAGAGATGCCATAGTCACGCAAAGGGAAATGTTAAAATGTTGAGTTCTGACCCAGATTCATTTTTACTTTCATATTATCCTTCTCATGAAAATATCTTGGTATCTAGTAGTAATCAAAGGCTTTTTTACTGAGCTAAATGAACTGAGTTGTGGTTTCAACGCAGTTTCTAAGTGTGCATGTATTGGCATCATAAAAATTACATCCTATTGAGAATTAAATGGACATCCAAAAAGGCAAACTGAGTAAAGAGGCCAAAGAATGAATAGGTTTGGATAGTGAATTACTCCTCCATTCCTAGAGGACCAACCTAACCAGGAGAAAGGCACACTTGTACAGCAGGACCGACAAATGTGCTTATCCTGTACCTTTTTGTAACCATATATAGGAATATATACTTTAGGCTTGCAATCCAGCATGTATGACCAGGACATTAAGAAAAGTGTAAACAAAATTAAATAGCCTTTACCCAGAGATGATTAACCAGTAGTTAAGTTGAAAATTTGTTGTGTCAAGTATTAGAAAGACAAGGTGGGCAAGGTCATATTTTTATTAGAGAAACTTCTATTGGTGAAAGGGACAAGTTTTGGGCTTACCCAGAGCTGTTCTTCTGGCTGAGTGTAAACTACTTACCTGCAGGGTTCAATCCACCCATCCTGTTTCCCCATCCAGTACAATGGATTAGTTCATGACTGTTTTATCTGTACTTACACCATTCACTTTTATCAGAAATAGAGAAATTATGTAGCATCTCTGTATTTCCCCCCAAAATTCAGTAAGTCCAAATTCTCAGTTATTTCAGTGTATGTAACTTACTTCACATATTGTGCCCAGCCATCGTCTGTCTACATAATTGTAAAGACATCAAAATTTGAGTGTGTGTGTGTGTGTGTGTGAGTATGCACATATGTGTATATTTGTATACAAGTGAAATGTTAGTGTCAAAAGTAAGTAAAGTAGCTAACATTAAATCTTATCCTTTAATGAAAATGGGCAGAAGAGCCTACAGAGTATTTCATACTTTTCTTTTTATAAATATACATAAGCAACACTGATAGATAGATAGATAGATATATCTGCAATATATCAGTTCCATACACTGGGTTTAGGAAAGCATAATGCAGGGAAAATGTTGATGTTATAAATATTGATTAGCCTGTTACTCAGGCAAGATTAATTCAGTCCTTTCTGTTTATTCAACAGTATCATTAAAAGTAAACACATTTGTTTATTCTGGGACAAGAACTGTACTTTTTCTCCAGATCATCTTCTCTCATCTGCAGTTTCTTGTTTTTTTTCTCATTCTGGAATTGACAGGTTTTTTTCTGACAAGACAAGATGATGTGGAGGATGAAAACTACTCATAAAAGAATTAATGTAGATATTGTGGCAGAAAATATTAAAACTAACTGAACTTGATTTAACTTTTTCAGGAAAGAACGGTAACAATTAGAAGACAAACTGTAGGAGGATTTGGATTAAGTATAAAGGTAGTATGCTTTTTTTGTTTATTTTTCCACAGGTTACACCAAACATGTTTTTGTCTTCTATCTAATGTATCTTAACGAAGGCAAATTGTATTTCAGAGTACTTGAAACAATAGCACAAATTCTAAAAGTGTTAGTTAAAATATTTATTTACTGTCACAATAGGCAATCAGCAGAAACATTGGATGGAGGGCACATCCCCTTAAGATTCAGGATGGAGTCTCTATAATAAGATTTTATTTGAAAATAAAAAAAGGTTAATCAATTGCACAAGACTGTTCTTTTGTTCAAAAGTACTCTATTTCAAGTGCTTGCTAATGAATGTTAAATTATAGTGACAGGCACAGGGAACAGCTAATGAGTTCATCATCAATTTTGTTACAAATCATATCACATTAATTCATTTTTAGTCATTAATAAGAATGAACGTGCTCTTGTTTCTTCATATTGTTTATTTTGCTCTAGATAAGACAACAGCAGCAATTTATCTGCAACTTTATTTCCTCCATTCACTGGGAAGATTTCAGGGACATTTAAGGCCTATGTGTGTTCTTTCTTAAAAGAAAGGGAAAGAGTTAAGTATTTGAATACCTTACCTCATCCTTGAATCACAAGGTAGATAACATGGCGTTAATTTTATCTTCCTTCTAAATGTAGCACTTTTCAGCTTTAAGACCACAGAGGAGAAAATCAAATATACTGTATATATATGCAAAATAGCGTCAATGTATGCATATGACTGACATTAAGTCCCAGAGAAAGAGATGAATGTGCACTTCCCTTGTGTTGTCATTGATAAAAAAACTGCTGAATAGAAATATTAGTTCTTAAAATATGTCTTGATACTTATGCTTTTATCTTATTGACCTCAAAGTACCCCACTCATGGAAAACTAATTGCTACTTTGTGCCCAAAACTGCTTATAAACTAAGTCAGTGGCAAGCAAGTTGCTCTCCTGAAATATCATTATGGGTTGTTATTTACTCAATAATCATAAAGTACTACATATCATTGTCAGGTTAATAATAAGGATGAATGAAATTCTGTAGCTAGTATAAGGAAAAAACAGCATATGGGTCTAGAATCCAGGATTTTTGTGATTCAATTTGGAAGGTGAATATTTTAGAAAAACTCAATAAAACATATTTTTTTAAAGTATATAGTATTGTGAAGTTACTTGAATAATACAAAATGTGGGGATGGGAGGTTGCAATCTTATTAAGTAACAGGCAAATAATAACAAAATAACTTTGCTTAATGGACATAAATGAAAGAGTCCTTGGGAATTATGTTCTCTCCACTGAAATAGGAGCATTGCTCTCAAGTTTTCTGGAGAGTATGCAGCCATTAAATACTACTAAGTTAAATAACAGGGACAGTATTTTTTTGTGTGTTTGTAAAGTGTTTAGCCCACTGTCCCAGACCCTGTATTAAATCCTAAAGTTCTAGTGCAATACAGATCTTAAGTAATAAGCAGACACCAGGAGAGTTGAAACAAATTGTAACAGAGTTGCTAAATCATGATGCATTATGAAGAAAATATTTCTTTCAGTTTAGATAATTGATTGTGTTTTATTTGTATTGCTGAGGACATCAATCAGAACTGACTCCAAAAGCTTGTAAACTGAAGTTCAATATGTTCACACTAGAAAGAGGACCTGCATTGTTAAGATAGGGCAATTAACAACTGGAACAATTTACAAGGGAATACAGTTGATTCTGCTTTACTGAAGTGTTTAGACAAAGATTTTTGTGTTTAAAATAGTTGTAGTTCAACCACAAGAGATTATTGTGACACAGGAACTCAAAGGTTGAAGTCTATGGTCTGTTTTATGCAGCATGTCAGACTAAGTGCTCATTATGGTCCCTTTTGACTTTAAAAATCTAGGAATTGGGACCCTATTATATAATGTAGTTTACAAGCATATAGCAAGACACACTGTCATAAGTGTCTTAGTCTAAGAAACAATGAGGAATCCTGTGGCACCTTAAAGACTAACAGATATATTTGGGCATAAGCTTTCATGGGTAAAAAACACTTTGTCAGAGGTATGGAGTGGAAATCACAGAGACCGGGATGTGTGTATGTGTACGTACACTCTCTCTCTCTCTCTGTGTGTCTCTGAATCTCACATATCACAAGAAGGGAGTTACTTAGCAAGTGAAGGACCAGTATTAAGGAGACGAATTCAATCATGGTGGATGTGGCTCACTCAAAGCAGTTGATGAGGGAGGGGTAGAGTGGGGCAGCATGAATACCAAGAGAGGAACATTTTCCTCTGTAGTGAGATAACCAATCTAAATCCTTATTTATTCCTAATGTGATTGTGTTAAATTTGCAAAGGAATTGCAGCTCTGCTGTTTCTCTTCATAGTCTGTTTCTGAAGGTTTTTTGTTTTTTTTAGTTTGTTTGTTTGGGTTTATTTATTTATTTAGTTAGTTAGTTGTATAAGGACAGCTATCTTTAAACTTGTTACTCAGGCTACGTCTAAACTACACCCCTCTGTTGGCAGAGGGATGTAAATGAAGCACATCGAAAGTGCAAATGAAGCGGGGATTTAAATATCCCGTGCTTAGTTTGCATAATTGCGTCATGGTGCTGTTATGAACAGGCGCCGTTTCGAAACTGAAACCGCAGTTTAGACGTGGTTTTTTTTGACAGTGGAGCACCTTTTCGAAAGATCCACAGGAGTACACGATCTTTCAAAAAGGTGCCTCGTTGTAAAAAAAAAATCATCTAAACTGCGGTTTCAGTTTCAAAACTGCGCTTGTTTGAAACAGCGCCATGATGCGATTATGCAAATGAAGCATGGGATATTTAAATTCTCACTTCATTTGCACTTTCGAAGTGCTCCATTTACATCCCTCTGCCAACAGAGGGGTATAGTTTAGATGTAGCCTCAGTGTCTAGGGAGGTTAAATTACAGGTTGCACCTCTAAAATCCCGGATTCTCTGGTGTGGCAACATTCATGGTCTGGCATGACCACAGATGTTCCAGGATCAGAGTCCTGGTCTGCTGCAAGGGGGTGGGGACCCAGGAGCCAGTGCACAGCTCAGTTGGGCTGTGTGGGGATGCGTGGGGGAGGGGGGGAAGGGAGCCGGTATGTGGGCGGGAGGAGTTGGCACATTGCTCAGCTGGGCAGTGGGGTGGAAAGCGGGGCCTGGAGCTGGTGTGTGGCTCATTTGTGCTATGAGAGCTAGTTTGGGCTCAGCTTGGCAGCAGGAGCAGCCAGGAAGCCCAGTGGGGGAAGCAGGCAGTAGGGAGGGAGGCTGCAGCAGGGGCTTGAAATGACCTCTCCGGTCCAGAAAAATCCCTCATCTGGGACCAATTAGGTCCCAAGTGTGCTGGACCAGGGAGGCCCATCCCGTATTCTCCTACTGTTTTTTCTGTGTTACCTTTCTTGATCTTTTTCATTTTGCTGTTGTCTACTTCTGTAGTTTGGCTATCACTTTGAGATCAATTGTTTTGCATCTAACTAAAGGAAAACTGATGTGTTTCTTTGAGGGAACACAGATCCAGTTTCTCCTTAGATGTTGGACCTGATCATGGTGCCAGTGAAGTCAATAGCAAAACTTTAAGTGACTTCAAATAGAGTAGAATTGGACTCCTTTTGTAGCCTCCGAGGACAATTTTATACAATAAACTTCAGTCAGTAATTCAGATGGATTTATTTTCTCAAGCTTCTAAATTGTCTTCTGAACACCCATTAATAAATCATTGTGCTGAAGTGTGAGCACAGAGTGAGATTTAGAAATTGATGAATGAATGAACTGTATAGTATTTGTCGTGTTTTCATATTTTACTAATAAGATTAAATTGCACAGAGTCCGAGAGATATCTTGCTAGGTATATAACTTTTGAAAGGACATTGTGTTTCTCAATAATCTGACAGTGTAGCATGATAGAAAGGAGGCGATAAAATTGATTGTTCGTTAAAGAAATTAAGCTTTACAGTAATATTACTCTAGCTCTCAGAGACCTGTAAAATAGGCTTTGTTCCCCTGTTTTCATTATTCCTTTTTCCCCAAATATTCTGCATAAAAAGCCAGCTGAGTATGAGTCTGACATTAAAATGTCTGGTGTTATAACACACATAGACACAAACACACACACACCAGACACCCCTGATACTGGGCGTTTGAGGAAGAAAACATGTCACAAAAGCCTACAGACCAATTATTAGAATGATCCCCTGGATTTGATTTGTGCCTGGCTCCATGCCAGTATGATGGAATTTCATGAAGCTAGCAGAGCTTTCTCCCACTCAGAGGATCCAGCCCCATGGTCCATAGAGGAAAGACAGAAGTGTGTGCTGAATCTTATGAAACAGCATAACAGCAGCCATGCTCCCCACTGCTTTAAGGCATTATGCCCCGGCATAATAACCCCAGGAGCTTCCAGAGATTGTTATTTAAATGTACCATTTTAACCTACGTGTGTGTTGATCCACTAGGAGAGTTTTGGGGAGAATCAGGTTCAGTATTGCAGCAGCATCTAGCACAATGCTGTATAGAACATGTGCACATTTCCCATGTTCCAGACTCAAATCACTTGCGGTATAAACTAATGCACAATGTTGTATACTAGAAGATTAACCCTGCATTGCTCATTTCCTTAACTCACTTAATTTTTTTTTCTTCATTTAAATCATTGTTCTGGGGAGGGGCTGGAGAGAAGGAGTTCAGTTTGTAGGCTGCCTCAGGGAACGAGTACAACCCAAGGCCTCTCTCACAAGAGCACATTGGGGCCAGGTGAGAAGCACCTCTCCTTAGCCTCTGCAGCTCCAGCAGGCACAGCCAGGGTAGGAATCTATGTCTCCTGGCTGGGGCAGGTCCAGGTTTGTGGGCATACTTTGCTTGAAGTTATGATAAGAGCAAATTGGATACTGAATTTGGTGGTCCTAGTGCTCACCATTCAGAAGGAGTTCTTGAACAGACAGACAAACTCTTTCAAATATATAGTAGACTAGAAGATTTATTAGAAGATTTATGCAGCATTGCCTGGGTCCTTGGCGGCAGTGGGGAGAGGGAGCAGAAAGCAGCACAGGTGCTTGGGGATGTGGACTTAGGGCAGAGGGTGTTGGGAGTGCAGAAGTCAGAGCAGGGATTGTGGTGCTCAGGAAATGGAAGTGGAGTAGTCAGGGCAGGGGTTGAGGGGCTCAGGCAGAGGGAGGGTAGAAAGGTTCAAGGTAGAGGGTTGGAAAGCCCAGGAGTGGTGGGAGTGGGAGGGCTGTAGGAGTCAGGGCAGGGATGGAGGTGGCCAGTAGCTGCCTCCACGGCTGGCATGGATGACAGGGGCTGCACTGCCTGGCCACCAGCTGCTGCCTTGGACCAGGCTAGGATGGTGGGGGCTGCACTGGCCAGCCAGTGGCATCTCTGCAGCTCTTGGAGACTGTTGGGCAGTGATAACCTCTTCCCTGGGCTAGGCAGTTGCTCAAATAAGTTGGGACACCAGAAAGAAGGGCCAGAGGATTTAGAACGCGATACCTGTTTCTCATTTCTGGGAGTAGGCCATTAGACCTGCTAGTCATATAAGAGATCAAAGTAACTGCTTAGTAGAGGAGAGTACTCGGCTATAGGCGTTTGGCCATATTCGAAGCTTACTCTTAATTCCTTTGCTTTCTCTCTCTCTCTTTTTTATTATTTTACCTTTACTTTTAATGTTAGTTTTAGCACCATCCAGGTCTACAAACCCACCAGGGAACATTGAGTGGAGTAGTAAAGCTGAATGCTTCTTTATACAATGTGGCCCACTTTGTTTTCTTTAGTGAATACCTGCTGCTCCATTACTTATTGCTCCCTTTTTTGTTCCTTGTACTTATTCTGCTGCTTGCTGACTTGCTGTATGTGGTAACAGACATAATCAAAATCTGATGTACAAACCTCTCCTTTATCTTTGCTTTTTGTTTGTCTGTTTCTTGCCAGCATGAAAATAAAAATGATCACAGCATGGTTGCTATTACAGGATTATGCCTATTTCCCTTTTGTATAACGTGGATTTGATATATTAATTTCTAGAAAACTTGGAGAAACCTGCAATGATTTTTATTTTACTTTTATAGAATATTGTCTATTATTCAGTTAACAACCTACACAACCGATTTTCTGAGAGGCAATAACTAATTGATTGACATCGCATTAGAAAAGCAGAAAGAAAGCTATTATATAGAGTGCATTACATTTTTGTCTAGAAAATAAGTTTACCTCAGAAAAGTGCTCAGGAGACACTTGGGGTTATAGACATATTTACAAATGAAAATATTTGCAGTGAGATATGATTGTTTTCTAATTCTAGGGTGGAGCAGAACATAATATTCCTGTGGTCATTTCCAAAATTTCCAAAGAACAAAGAGGTAGGTGCCTAAAAATAGGTGCGGTTTTATGGATTTCAGCCCATTGCTTAAAGCACTGGGGCATCTTACTTGTTTTGGTTTTGTTGGCTGCTTTGAGATATGATACTACAAATTGTTCATAACTCTGATGTATCAGTTGTACATGTGTGACTTAGTGAACTTCCACTAAATTAAGTTTTTCACACACACAAAAAAGCACAGAACAAGGGCTAGGTTTTTTTTGGGGGGGGTGAAGATCGTTTTTTTCACAATGAAACCATGCAAAAAATCATACTTCTGTATGTCTCCTAATATGAAAATAGTCTTTTCTATCTTGCTAAAATATAATTATGCAGATTTTGTTTCTTTTTACATCCCTTATTCCTCTGAAATTGATACCCACATTGGGGACGCTGGCATGGGGTTGGCGAAACCACCTACAAAGAGCTGTTCTTTGTCTATCTTTGCTGGCTGGCTTGGAAGTGGGCAGGCAAGGATGGAAAATGGCAGATCTTTACTTCTTTTCCCTTGCAAGAATGGCAGGCACCGTAGTCCTACCATGGGTAGGACTGACACAGAATATGCACAGAAAAGCTGTCACTGACTCAGGACTTGACGTTAGCCACCCTAGATCTTGGCAAGGTGTAATTTTGTAGTTAAATTCCATTTTTGGAAGAAAAAAAGACAATGTCTCTGCCTCAGGGTTTTTTTTTTGTTTGTTTTTGTTTTTGTTATTTGTTGTTGTTGTTTTTGTTAAAGGGCTGTTGTGCAAAGCTGTTGGAATGGTGGAATGAGTCCCAAGGAGATAGATTAGTTGGTGAAGGGCAGACAATATGGTCAAAGGTTACAATAAAGTCTGTGATTCATTTATGTGTGTGTGTGTGTGTGTGTGTGTGTGTGTGTGTGTGTGTGTGTGTGTGTGTGTGTGTGTGCATTTTGTTTATTTGTATCTTATACACATTTGTTTGTGTATGTGAAAGGATGTACAAATAATAATATGGTGTTACGTCTAGATAGACCTATTTGTTAAATGCCATCAACCATGGAAGGGAAAATACAATACCCTGGATTTAAGTTTAACCAAGTATGTAAAAGAAGAAAACATTTCCTTTAGTTTTTTAAACTACTTTGTCTTGAACTGTATTTGTAATTGAAGCCTAAACATATAGGCTACATCTACACTGGCGCGCTTTTGCGCCAAAGGTATGTAAATGAGGCTTAGCATTAGACTATCGCTGAGCCTCATTTCCATAGCTAATGATCCGCCATTTTCGCGGAACAGGCTCTTGCGCAAGACGGGGCTGTCTACACTGTCCTGTCTTGCGCAAGAAAAACCCTTTTGCACAAAGCCGTTATGCCTGTCTGAAAATAATTGGAAATTGAATATCTTTTAAACCTTAAGGAGCAAATTAATCTCAAAGGTATACTACATAAGGAATAGCTGTTCTTACCAAGGTGTCCACTAGGGGATATCCTCTCCTGGATAGGTGATATGGGGCTGGGCTGGGGTTATACGGTGGAGGAAATCCTGTTTTACCAATCTGAAACCCTTGTCTCATGGTTTGCAGACCTTGTCCATCCCTGTAGTTCCTCTCCAATTCCTCCCAGAAGCCATTGTATGGGAAGGTGATAGCGGGTCTCATTGAATACTGCAGAGGTCAGGGAATATCCAAACTGACACAAAGGGGCATGTCTACACAGCAGGGCAAAAGTTGAATTAAGCTACACAACTTCAGCTATGTCAGTTGCTCAGCTGAAGTTGAAATAGCTTAATTTGTCTTTTGGTGCTGTCTACACAGCAGAAAGCCAAAGGAAGAACATTCATCCTTCGACTTTCCTTACTCCTCGTGAAATGAAAGTTACAGGAGTCAGAGTAAGAAGTCCTCCAGTTCTCCATTATTTCAAAATAATGGTTTGCTGTGTAGACATGCTCTAGGATATTTTGGAATAATGTCAATTATTCCAAAAAAAACCTGCTGTGTAGACATGTCCCAAGAGAGGAACTTGCAAGGAAATGGGAGAAAAAAGTTTTAGTACATGTTGTTGTTGTTGTTGGTTGTCTCTCGGGAGCCGAGGAAGACATGTTGTGCATTTCATTTGTGGAGACTCATATGGATCCAGACCCCAAAGATCGAAGCGCACATGCGGCTACAAATAGGGCATGGGACACCGGATGTCAGAACAGGAGAGAACACAGCTCTATGTCAACTTTCACATGCAGCTGCGAGGCATTGGTGGCGATCGTCCTCAAACTTTGTCACTGCTTTTCTTGTAATGGAATGCCAATTAGTCCTGTCTGCAGCAGCCAGTTCAAACTGTCGAGGTTGAAGGCCTGTCCACTGCAAGTTGGTCTTCAGGTTATCCTTATACCTCTTCCTTGGGTGTCCCTGTTTGTGACTACCACGTACCAACTCCCCGTAGAACAGGTGCCTTGGAATTCTGCTTTCATCCATGCACAGAACATGGCCAGACCATCGAAGCTGGATCTGGAGGATCTTGGCTTCAATGCTTGTGGAACTAGTTCTATCAATCACTTCTTGATTAGTAATTCGGTCCTGCCAGCGTATTCGCATGATTGATCGTAGGGAGTGCATGTGGAACTGTTCCATCCGCTTGATGTGCCTATGGTACAGGGTCCATGTTTCACAGCCATACAGGAGAGAGGTGAGGACCACAGCATTATATACCTTGAGTTTAGTTGACAGGTGAATATCTTTGTGCTGAAGAACTTTAATACGCAATCTCCCAAGTGCCTGACTGGCATTCTGGATCCTCGCTGTAATCTCTTTGTCAAGGGATCCATCACTTGATATTGTGCTGCTCAGGTACTTAAAGCTGTCCACTACCTTCAGTTGTGTACCATCAATAGTGATACATGGCTGGGGAGGAGCACTGTTTGGTGCAGGCTGGAAGAAGACTTCTGTCTTTCCGAGGCTAATTGTGTGACTGAATAGTTTAGATGCTTCAGAGAATCTGTCAATGATGGTCTGCAGGTGGTACTCTTGGTGTGCCATAAGGGCGCAGTCATCAGCAAACAGCGCTTCGGTGATAAGCCTCTCCAGCGTCTTGGTCTTTGCAGTAAGACATCTCAAATCAAACAGTGAACCATCCAAATGGTATCTGATGTAAATACCAAGATCTAAGTCTCTGACAGCATGCATGAGGACTTGAGCGAAGAACAGGTTAAAAAGCATCGGGGTGAGTACGCAGCCCTGCTTTACGCCATTGGAGATGTTGAATTTCTCAGAGGGCACACCATCCGAGAGTACCTCTCCTGTCATGTCATCGTGAAATAGCTTGATGAGTGAGATGAACTTCGTTGGGCAACCCAGCTTCCTGAGGATGATCGACAATGCATCTCTGTTAACCGCGTCGAATGCCTTTGTCAGATCAATGAAGACAGAGTAGAGGTTCATATTCTGCTCAAGGCACTTCTCTTGCACCTGTCCATTACAAAGATCATATTGACAGTACTGCGATTAGGGCGGAAACCACATTGTGACTCAGGGAGACTCACTTCTGAAACTGTCAAAATCAGCCTGTTCAGGATGATGTGGGCGAAGATTTTCCCGGCAATAGAAAGCAGCGAGATACCTCTGTAGTTCCCGCAATTGGCTCTTGCACCCTTATTCTTGTACAGAGCAACTATCACAGCATCACGGAAGTGAGATGACATTTCTTCCTCTTCCCAAATACTGGTCAAGACATTATGAAAAACCTTAAGTGACTCCTCATTAAATGCCTTTTACTGTTCTGCGGGAATTCCATCCTTGCCAGATGCCTTGCCGCAACTCACCTGCCTGATGGCCTTTCTAACTTCGTCAATAAATGGAGGATCTCCAAGGTCTTCGAGGGTTGGCTTCTGAGGAATTTGTTCCAGTGCTGACTAATGGACTGATGATGGAAGATTCAGGAGCTGACTGAAATACTCTTTCCATCAGTTATTAATGCCAGCCTTATCCATAATCAATGTGGTTCCGTCTGCAGACAACAAGGGGGCAAAGCCAGACTTGGAAGGACCAAAGAGACTTGATGGAGCTGAAGAACTCTCTTGACTTATTTAGGTCAGCATAGTGTTGCACCTCTTCAGCTTTCTTCTTCTACCACTGATCGTGCATTTTGCGGATTTCTCGTTGAGCCTGAGCCTGGAGAAACTTAAACCTGTCTTTCTTAGAGAAGGAGCCTGGGTCATTCTGCCACTCCATAAATGCCTTCTTGGCAAGCAGGTCCTAAATAGCACTGTTAGTCTCATCAAACCAGTCTTGGTTTCCTCATTTCTTGGGACCCAGCACTGACTTCGCTGTCTACATCACCATTTCTCTAAACTGGCTCCACTTCTGAATTGGACCTCCAATCAATGGTCTGTTGGCAGTCAACTTTTCATCAAGGCTTGACTGGAACTTGTGCAGATGAGAAGGCTGCTGGAGTCTGGCAATGTTAAAGGCTGTTTGAATGAGCTTTGGGTGCTTTGGGAGATGCTGAGCAATGTGTATTTTGAAAATAGTGCGGACAAGTCTATGGTCAGTCCAGCACTCTGCTCCTCGCATGGCTCTGGTGATAAGGACATCCCGAATATCACGCTGATGAACAATGACATAATCTATCATGTGCCATTGTTTCAATCTAGGGTGCATCCAGGTAGTCTTGTATTTGTTTGCCATCCTGAACACTGTGTTTGTAATGAGGAGTTCATATTCTGCACATTTGCTCAACAGCAATAAGCCGTTGCTGTTCATCTTACCAACTCCATATTTGCCTAACATTCCCTCCCATCGACTGTGGTCACAGCCAACTCAGGCGTTGAAGTCTTCCAACAAGATCAACTTGTCGTTGGCCAGCACTGAGCACAGAATGGAACTGAGATTGGTGTAGAACTGTTCAATTGTCTCCTCTGTGCTGCTCATGGTGGGAGCATATGCACTGATGACTATTGCATGCCGCTTGTGACTAAGGGGTAGGTGTAGCTTCATGAGCCTCTCGTTAATAGCGACAGGCAGGTCCGAAAGTTGTTTTCATCAGACTAGTCTTAATGGCCAGGCCGACTCCATGAATCCTATCCTCATTCTGTGCTTTCCCTTTCCAGGAGAAGGTATAACCACTAGCTAGTTCAGTGAGAAATCCTTCTTCAGCAAGCCTGGTTTCACTCAAGGCAGCGATATCAATACCATAGCATGAAAGCTCTTTAGCAACTAAGGCTGTTCTCCGATGAGGTCTTGCTGTGTCCTCACGGTCCATGAGCGTACGGATGTTCCATACTCCCATTACCAACTTCTTTTTTTTGCACAACATAACCTGTGCGTAAAACATATTATTATAGTGGGAAAGCCTTTGCACAGAGACGATCCCACTCTCTTGGCCTCAGAAGTTGGAATCCAGTGGCACGAAAAAAATCGTTACTTCTGGAGACTA
>CM057846.1:62346140-62357150 GCA_030068395.1 Apalone spinifera | reverse complement strand
AAATGTTGTGGGCCAGCCCTGGGGGATCAAGTGAGATGGCAATGGATATTGATACCTAAGATAGGTATAAAAGGATGGCTTAGCCTTAATACATTTTACACTCAAAAATCATCCCATTGTGGTTAAGTATGAATGACTTAAGCCAAAAATCTTTTAGTTTAAGTGGTCCATAGAATTTTGGCATGTCATCTGAACTGTGATGAGTGTTCTCCTGCTCCCATTGCTCCGTATCAGCAAACAAGGAGATTTATGGGAAGGAAATCTCTATGCATCTCCCTCACATCATCTCTTTAGTTTGTGTCCTCACTTGCAGTAACAACCGGTGCATTGCTTAGGAGTTTTCTAAGGTCCATGGTATGATCTTTCTATTCCCCAACTTCACATTACTCCCTTTCCCATTCACTGCTGTACCAATTTGTCAAGTTTGGACCCTTTCAGGGCTGAAATTAGGGGTTATCAACTTTGACAATCATGGAGGGTGCTCAGAACCAGCATCCACTGTGAAACCTCTCTGCCTCAGCAAGAGAAAATATTGTTCCTTCCCACACCAGTAAGTTCAGCTCACCAGAAAACTCCTCAACATGCTGCCAATCTAAACTTTGCCTTGCAAATAACACTTAGTGAAACCCCAGTTCCATGCTCCTTGTAGTAGTTCAGTCCCTCTTAATGGACACTCAGAAATGATTATGTCTGCTTTCTCCAAAGAAACAGTACTCAGACACTAATTAGCCTTTTAACCCAGCAGAGGATCTATTATTTACCTTAATATACAGCACTGAGACAGTTTATCGTAAAACTAAGCATGATTTTAATAATACAGATCAGAGATTTAAGTGATACTAAGCAGAGATAATAGAAACAGAAATGGTGCTGAATAAAAACTAAATAAAACATGCTTTCTTGTGTTACAAGCATTACAGGAGCTTCACCCAGGCAGGTCTATACACTGACTGGAAGACCAGCAGCACTACAGACAGCTCTGAGTGTGAGCTTAGATATGGGTAAGGCCCATGTCCAGTGTCTAAAGACTGGCCACCAGCCTACTACAAGAACCAATAGCAATGTGGACAGGGCTAATCAGATCCTAGCCTCAGAACCTTGAAGATGACCAAGCGGAGACCTTACGCGGCACCCCTTTGCCACAGAGGGGTGCTCACAAGTGGGTGGACCCCATTACAGCCCCATTGACCCTTAAATGAAGGATAACGAAGAGGTTTTCTTCATTCTTTATTATAGTCCAGGGAACCTTTGAAATGTATGTTTAAATTATATCCCTAGATATATTTTTTCTTCTCTGTTGCTTATGCTCCAAGAAGAAAATGCCATTCTGTCTTCCTCATTCTCATCTCTGTTAGCTTTCTCTGTGGACTAAGAACTTGTCTACACTTAGCTTCAGCAACATGGTTATTGTCCTTTGTGCCAATGTAGCATTTCAGTGTAAACATTACCTGTGTTGACAGGAGGGATTTTCCCCATCTGCGTAATTAATCCAGCTCATTGAGAGATGGCAACTAGGTTGACAAAATAATTCTTCCATTGACTTAGCACTGTCTACATGAGGACTGAGGTTGGCTTAATTACACTACTCAGGACTATGTATTTTTTCCAAACCCCTGACTGATGTAGGTTAAATTGACCTAATTTTCTAATATAGATCAGACCTTGGATGCAAATGAATATCCATTGTCTCTAACATCACTCTGCTTAGTTTATAATGGAGACACAGGCAAACAGGCAGAAAAACCAAACTTGTTTATCAAATGCCTCCACCATGCATAAGAACATATTACAAGCATTCATACATAACTCTTCATACACAACCTAAACATACATCACAAAGTGATATTGATGATCGATAGTGCATGAAAACTGGTGATCTATATTACAAGACAACTGTTTGGGTAAATATTCTGACAACAGTGTGTTGGGTGTGCCCTTTGCAGCATACATAAAACGGTTGGTAAGGCCATAGGTGCCTAACTTTTAGAAGTAGCTCTTGGCTGAATGGCTCCTTCCTCCAACACCCTCTCAGCTAGAACACTGCTGGTGCACATGCTGGTCCTTTAAAGGGCCCCATACCATATCACTCTGGCAACTGCAGCCAAGGTTGGGAGCCACCAGTGAAGCTGTAAATGGTTTTCTCTTAAGAGTACTATAAATGTAGCATTGGCCACAAGAGCTGTTAAAATCCATCCCAGCATGTCTCTAAGTCATTCACCCAATCCACAAGCCAGGACAGATTTCAGAAGGGGCTCTGTCTTGCACTCCTGTCCTGGAACCATCAGTAAATAATGACATGTGCTCCCCAGGGGGCTAAGTCTATCTATGCCCGGTGTCTTGCAGACAGTTCTTTGAGGATCTATTATTTACCTTAATACACAGCACTGAGACAATTTATAGTAAAATTAAGCATGCAGCTGTTTATTAATAAAGATCAGAGATTTAAGTGATACTAAGCAGATATAATAGAAACAGAAGAGAAATGGTGATGGATAAAAACTAAATAAAACTCGATTTCTTGTGTCTCAAATTTAGCAGGTTGGCATTACAATATTAACGGAGCCTGTTCCATGTGGCAAGAGAAATCTAGATGGGACAATATGGGTCACTAAAATCAACTGCAAGGCTCCTCTTGACTTTGGTAACAAGAAGATTAGACCCTTAATCCTTTTCCTCTATGTTGGCCGTACAAATAAAGAGTACTAATTAGTGCCAATAATGATGGTGGTTTCTGTGATATGACTATGCTGCAAATGGCTCATTAAGAGCCATTTATTTCCATAAATAGCCATTATTCTGTTTGCTAAGAAAACCATTTCTGTTCTTTTATATTTTTGACATACATTTGTGTTGCCATTGTACCAATGAGTCCCAATCACAGATCAGGACCCCGTTTTACTAAGCACCATACAAACACAGAATAAAAAGATGGTTCCTGCCCAAATGAGCTTGCTTTATGATAGATTATGTGTGCTTTGCTTTGACTTTCTAAGAGTCAAATCCTGTTTGATGCTGAGCATCTGGCAATGCTCATAGAATTTCCAGGTGCTTATGGATTGGCTATAATTTAGGAGGGTTTTTTCCTAGGTGAGATGAACGGCTCATTGTTCCTCCTCACTTACTTTATTACAGCTGGAACTTGTTTGTATTGAAATACAACAAACACCCTTAAAGTCTTATCTAGAGATAAGTTATTTTGTTCGTTTTGTTTCAGATACTATTTTTCATTTTCCCACCTTGAATTTTGAGTTTTCCAGAATCTAAAATATATTGGAACTGTAAGTTATTAGTAAATGCTAAGGGTTTGTCTACCCTGCAAGGTAATGCATGAAAAGCCAGGGTGTAAATGTATGCCATACCAGTTTGCCATGCATTGAACTTGCCATGTGGACACTGATACAAAGTGAATGTTCTGAGCTGCTTATAACAGTGATCATACAGGAAGTTAGTGTGCAGTATGCTGGTGTACTGTAGAGTCATTATCCAATTGTCTAAATGATTTATTAATATTCAGTTATCAACCTGAATCCCAAAATGACCTAACTATACCATAATTTCAATTTTATATCTGACATTTTGAGTCAAATCTAAACTCAATTTGGGAGTCCACATAGTACAGTACGATAAGAATGGCATTTATGCTGAAGTGCTGGTGGGGGGGGGGGAGCAAGGAGGGAATTGCTTCATATCCTTAGTTAACCCCAAACAAGAAAGATTTTACCTGATCATTAAAGTGATTGTCATTTATCCCAGATTTTACTGGAACCATATACATAAAAGAGAATGTGCAGATGCTAAATTAACCCAATGTGCTTAAGGATAAGTGACAGCTGCATCAAACTATTATGTTTAGGATGTTGTTTTCTGTGTTTTCTGAAGCTTGTTATTATGAGATTAAATTTCTGCTTAATAGACCAAAAAGGCAGAAAAACAATATTAAAATATACCATAGTTGAAAGAATGTTGTCCTTTTGTTCTATCATGTATTGGGAAGGAAAAGTTTGATTCCTACTCAGAATAAAGAATTCTGTGTAACTGCTGGGGGAAGGTGGTTATGTGCTCCAATTAGTACTAAAGTTTCATGTGGTATTTTAGTGTGTAGGCACTACAGCAATGATTGCTAGAGACATTTCAATGGAACATTATTACGTGTGGTCAATATTTTTGAAAAAGAAATAGTAAGCATCCACTTGCCAAAAAAAACCCCACCAATAATCCACATGAATGCACCTATATTTATGCATGAAAACCTGTACATGTGGTTATTTTTCACGCACAATTACCCATTTTCACACTGTTCTGAAGTCATGTGAAAAGGGTGTGCATTTTAATTATTTATTAATACGCTTAGCCCTCATCCTCTTTTTTATGAACTCTGTTAAAAATGAACTTAGAAAATCCTACTGCACTAAGGTGACCAGTATGCCAGAACAAATCTTCTTAGACATTTTCCGCTTTCCCTCCTCACCGCTGCCAGTCCTGAGGATTTGTGAAAG
The DNA here is from genome assembly GCA_030068395.1 of Apalone spinifera. Lineage (NCBI taxonomy): Eukaryota > Metazoa > Chordata > Testudines > Trionychidae > Apalone > Apalone spinifera. The sequence continues at coordinate 62,352,654 of CM057846.1, read as the reverse complement.
CGTTTGCTATTATCCTTTCTCTTTGTTCAGTGCTAGCATAGAAAGGACATACAGGATCCATGATGTGCATTTTGAACCTGATATGTAATGTGTGTGACAATTAAAATATGCTGTGTTAATTTTTTTATAAATTGTCACTCATTACATATCACTGCTCCCCAAGACATCTCCGTGCCTTGAATCAAAGGAGAATGTAATGTAGGAAGTTAAGGTAAGGACCGAGGATCCAAGCCTCCTCACTGCCACTTGACCTTCTCACTGTGTTACTTTGTACTACTCATTCTCTCAAACTCTCTCTGTTTGTTTTCCACATGGAAAAGGGAGAAATGTTTTTACCTTATGGGGATGTTATGATACATAATTGAATCTGTGGAATAAAAGTGCCAACTATTGTTATTGTAAGGAGAGATGTGGAATGTGGTTGGATAATTCAGTGTGTTTGTACAACTAATGCAAATCTATACAAGACCCTGTTCAGACACACCAGTTTCCGCAGTCATTTTGTCAAGTGCTGTATCCATTAAAAAGAGAGTCCCACATATCATTGTAGGTGTTTTGACTAAATAGTCTGTATTGGTTCCAAGTTTGCAAGGCAATTGTTGTCTATTGGTAGAATCATTCTTATTTTTTATGTTGTTGATTACAAAGTAGCAAATACAGTTTTTTAAATTAAGTGTATGGGTGGAAAGTTCTTATTTGATTTGTTGTTGTTTTTAAAAGAATTAGTTTGTGCTGTTTAAACCTCCCCCCCAAAAATTCTTCATCACAATCGTTAGTTGAAAAATATTTAAACACATATAGAAGTGTTTAAATCACAGGACTGGGAGTCAAGAGATTTGGATTCGACTCCCAGCTGTAATTTGTTAAGTGTTTAGCCTTGGCCATATTGTATTACCTTTCTGTCTTTGTTTCATTGTCCACAAAGTGGAGATAATACCAATCTCATGGGCTTGATTGTTCTGAGACTTAAGTCACTATTGTTTGTAAAGTGTTTTAAGCATATCTAAGGGGAAAGGTCCCTGAGAATCTATTATTATTATTATTATTTATTTATTTATTTAATAATATTTTATTTATATGACCATGGTAATGCAACACTTTTCAAGTGAAGAGTAACAGTCTTTCACTATTATGGTGTTGAGCTCTATGCTATATTGCATATTTTACATCTTGTAATTATATATTACTCTTTTCCCTGATTTGATAAAACTAGACATGAATTCTAAGATCTCTTGTATAATGGTTTTCTATAATCACAGCATTAATAAGCCACACATTTCTCATTGAAAAAAAGAAGTGTTTCTCAGTCACCAAAAGATATAAATAGTCAAATAACTCATCCCTACCTCTCAACTCCTCTTTTTTTTTCTATGCTGTCACCACTACAACTTAACGGCACTATTAATATATTTACAGTGTAATTAGTGCATGTTGTTTGAAATTAATTATAATCTGTTAAATGTTTCAGTAATTATCTGAAATAAGTGTACATACACTGGCAGAGATTCAAACAAACTTGTAAATAATTTGCCGTGTTATTCTGTGTTGCATAAATAGTTTTTAGACAATCATTCACACTGGGATCATTCATTCTACAGCTATAGTCTTGTGTGGGCACCTTTGACTCTTTTTTTAAAATTTCAAATCTATCTGTGGTGTGTAAATTTTAATTTTAACCCATTTTGTGCCAACCTTAGGTAAAGTCTAATATTCATCCATTGGCCTCATTAATGTATTTTAATGCTACAGAATCAATTAGCATTACATATTTTCATAATGTATAGCTCTTTTATTCCCCTGCCTCAGGATATGTGTAGTTAGATAAGAGTTGTGTTACTGAGATTCCATCTATTTCCACTCGTTGGCAGTCCAGTTAACAACCTCTAATATAATAAACCTTTTCACTGTGAATTGGATTGAGTGAAACAGGAGCAATGAGGCATTCATTACTAATAAGTATCTTCAAGGATGAAAATGATTGTTTGCAAGTGCTCAGGAAAGTGAGGCTCAGAGTGCAGTAGCTAGAGTGAAGCCTGAGGTGATAGGTAACATCCTATATTATTCATAAAGTTTTGTTATTACACTCCTTCCCCATTTTGATGCACAACTTTATTACTGTTCAAATCCTGAGCTTCTCTTGAGCTGACTGATCACTGGTTGGGTGGCGTGGTAGCGCAAACCAGCGGTTTTCAAATTCTGGGTCACACCTTGTATGGATAAGCTGCTAACTGGCTGGGAGATGCCTGCATCTCTGCTGGTATGGGCAATCACAGCTCCTGATAGCCGTAGATTTCTGTTCTCAGTCAATGGGAGCAGCGGGAAGCAGTGTCCTGGTCTGCGCCGCTTTCTACAGCTCCTATTGGCTGGGATCAGCGATCCACGGCCAACGGGAACTGTGTTTGCCCGAACCTGAAGTGGTGTAGGTAAACAAAGCATCTCATGGCCAACTAGCAATATGACATTATAAGCCACGACCCAAAGTTTGAAAAATCCCTAGACTGTAAACTGCTTTATTGACACCAGAAATGTAAGCTACTTTGCTGACCTGGTTTACATAGATGTAATACTTTACTCTACAGTTTTCTTTTGTTTCCTTAAGAAATCAACATGAGTAGTTTTTCCAAAATGTTTTTGGAAAATATCAGTTTGCAAACAACATTTCAAATACAGAGCTGTGTTTGATTTGACTTTTTGCTAGGGACTCCCATCTTTATTTGCTTTGTAAAGAGCTATGCATAACAATAGTGTCGTGCCAAGAAACCAGAATAAGAAAATGCATAAAGAGCACCAAATCTCGATTGCCCTAAGATTGTGAATGGGTGGCTTATTTATTTCAGGTTAAGAACACAGATGTGGCTATTTGAAAATACACAGACTCATCTGTGTTCATAACTTGAGATAAATATGCCAAAATAACCCACTGGAACTGGGCATGTGAACACAAATGAGCATTTGGTACCACTTTTAGTGAACAGAAAGGCAAACAAATAAAGGTGTAAAAACATTTTGCAGACTGAAATCAAAACAAGTGTGGGAAGAGGAATAATATTTTAATTATCCTTCCAAAATTGGCTAAGTGAAGCAATTTACATTAACACTGATCACTAGAAAAAAAAAGTATACATTTACAATATTCACCACACAGCAGTATGTGAGACACAACTATTGTTATTCCTTTAAACAAGAAGAGGGGACACTGTGTGGCATGTTTATACTTCTGCATAGTGATTGTTAGTAAATGGGCAATTTTGGCCACAATAAATTTAGAAGGGCACAGGGAGGGAGTGCTGAGTGCTTGTCTAATACCTGGAAGTTCTTCAGGTCTTTTTTTTTTTTTTTCTCTACAATGGGTCTTTGTCTTTTGACAGTTTGTTCGGTGGAGGAGGAAGAGGAAAGGAGAATGGACCCTATGTATTTTTCAATAGTATCCAGTGTTGGACTGTTCCAGACAGATACATGGAGGTTTCCAGAAGGCCCAACCCATACTTCTCAACCAATAGTATGGTATAGTATGGTACTGGTGTATTGGTATCTGTATGTCAACACTGGTCCCTTAGTTCCTATTTTCTAGAGGTGTAACCTTCTTCTAGTATAAGCCTGATAGTCCTCGTGTTTCCGTATACAAGTTTAAAAGCCAGCACTTGCTGTTCTATATGAGGTGGGGGTTTTTAAAGGAAGGGTCCAATAGAACTGAACACAGTAGTAAAGTTAATGGATAGTAGAAGAAACAGGATGCTCCTCTCATTTTATATTTACTGATTATGCGGATTTTGTAGAATTTCTGGTAGAGTCCTGTAGCAGTTGCTGTGACCACTGCCACAGTGCGCGCGCACACACACACATACACACACGCTGTTTTCTCTGCAAGTGGGCTGGAGATAGAAGAATTCAATGAGAAAGCACTACGCCAAAGACAATAAGATATGTAATTTAGTAAATTACAGTTCTATATTACTTTATAAGCCTTGGTTGAATCCACAACACTTCATTGAAACAGAAGACAATAGTTTTCATCATGCAAACACTAGAAAGAAAATACCTACATGATATTTTCCATAAATGACAGCTTGTTGGTGTGTGTCCAAAAGCACTAGGGACACTTTGGGAATTCTTGCAATATGTTGTTCTGAATTAAACCCCTTTTCTGTAATTAATCTCAATATAGTGCACTAGTATATGCAAGCTTCTACATACATGTTGAAAATAACTGCCATTCTCTCTTACCTATGCCAAGTTCTCTAACCAAATTCTTGTACAAATATATACATAAATATAAATCAAATATAAAATGTTCCTTGTTCAAAATCACTGAACCTATTATAAATCATCTATTACTTTTGCATTATCACTATGTGAGGGAGAGAGAGAGAGAATTATGTTAGAATAAAACGTGTGAACAGTACCATTTATTATGAAGCATCCAAAAATGTTACATGCAGTCATTACTCTACTCTTCACTGAATGCAGGCATCTCTGAAGTAAAATAGATCAACAATTTAACTATCCACAGAAACATAATACAATATTTAGGGTAGGTAGAGCATACCTTTTCCGAATGAAATGGAAACTGAGCGTATGTGTGGTGGGGGAGGACGAGAATGAAAGGAGGAGAAATTTTAAAATTTCCCCAGGATGTGCAAAATCCTACTTTTTACAAATACTAAGGGCATTAATGACCCAGCAGTCCAGATCTTTGGTTTACATTTTATCCAAAATATGGCACCTTCAATAATATAGTATACCTTGTAGCAATGCATTAGTTCAACAGTGACTCAAAAGGAAAAGTCTGTTTGTTGAATTGCCACCAGCAATTGCCTAATATTTAGGTGTGCCTTAGAGCTCTCCTATCAAGTAGAGTAGTATCTCAGTCTGACTTGCTCAGCTTTTCAGATCTCAGGAATAACATTACAAGGTGATCTGGGGTCCCAGAATTACTTGAGTTTGAAAGATCTGGCTTTTCTGAAGGTCAGATTTCTTAATTTGTGAATTCATTTGTTGCAAATTTCAACACACTGGCTCAGCACCCATACAGCAGCACTTTAAATATCATTTTTTGATTTACTTTTATTGGTGTTTCAGGGTTGTTGGTTTGGTTTTTTTTAAAAGGGGTATAGTACCTCTCAAGGTACATTGCTATCTATACAATATGACTTGTAGTATATTATCCCAAATGGTAATTAACTGTTGACAAAAGTAGATTTCTCTGGGGTTAATGCCTAATTAGAAAAATGAAATAAAGCAAGAGCTGCAAAGGAATAAAGTTAAATATAAATTATAACAAACACAGTTTTAGACCAGCTTTATGCTAAACTATGAAAAGCCTGAAGACCATGTACTACAGGCAGATTAAATCTGAAATTTGTATTTTCAGAGGCTAAACTACAAACCTGATATTTGCACTTCCATGGAGCTGTTTATAAATCCTCAAATGTAAAATATCTACCCTATCCAAAAATGTCTGTGATTCTTTGCAAGTTTTGCATATCTGGGTGCACTTAACACTACTGTGCATATAAGCCCTAAGACATGGAGGCTAATGAAAATGATCTAAAACTTGTTAGGCCATATAGTTTATTATTAATATTACATTTTCACTGTAGGAGTGTGACTATATTAGGGCTGCTATCTATATTAGGGCTTGATTCAGCAAAACAGTTAAGTGTGTGCTTAAACTTACGCATGTGAAACACTTTGCCAAATCGGAGCCTTTTAGTGCTTTGGACATGTTGTTCTCTTTACATATTTTCAATCTCTTTCAAATAGATGTAATACAATTATTATTTTATGGCTGAAAGGTTGCCCTCACAGAGAAGGGAAGAAAAAAGTTTTTACATGGCTTTCAGTTCTTTTATCATTTGATCACATCTACGGCAGAACTCTACTTTTCTCAACAGAGATTAGAGCGTGGGCAGCCTCATAAGTGGAGATAGATCCAAATATTGATCTACTTCAAAGAGAAGATTGGCAAAGGATTGTGCTTTATGTAAAGTGATGCTCTAATAACTTTTAGAGCTGAGCAATACAAAATACTTCTCCATACATTCTGATACAAATTTGAAATAGATTTTGATTTCAACTACTTTAATGGTCTTATATTCACTTTCCATTGATATCTATGTGCTTAATGAGTACAAACGCTTGTGAAAAATAAATGTGGAGCTCCTATTTCCCATAAGTTATTTTCACATAGTAGACTTTATATTTTAATATTCAGTATATTCCATATGTGTCCTCAGTCCTATAACGGAAATTTAGCATAGTCATACTCTTCTGTTTGTTTGGATAATTTTTTAGCATCAGGGCCTTGGCATAGTTCCACAAGTCATTCAGACCAAATTTTAAGAAATCCCTCAAGCATGTTCTGAAGTCCCTTCCTATTCAAAAAGCGCTTAGAAGCATATTAGTTCCTCATTCAGAATCTAAATTAGGAACAGCAATAATGCCAATTATGTAACAAACCAATATACAAACATATTTTGAATATGTCTGTCGACGGAGCCATGTAAACTAGTTT
>CM057846.1:62304117-62345693 GCA_030068395.1 Apalone spinifera | reverse complement strand
TAAGCCTCATTTGCATAGCTCTGGCACAAAAGCACGCCAGTCTAGACGTAGCCTAAGTGTTTCTAGGGGCTAAATTCCATTAAAAGATCGCTAGCATACATTAATATATTTTCTAATATTACTGTTCTGTGTAAGCAGTTGTAGTTATCATAGGAATGTTATGCAGTTGTGTATCTGAGAGTAGGATTCACAGGCAATTTGTGTATGAAAATATGTCCAGATTATGAAAAATAGAAAGCTCCTGAATTAAAATAGTAAGAGGACTTTTTGAGGTGAGAATACTTTTGTTATATACCTGCCATCTTCTGAGAAGAAGCCATATAGAAGGCCCAGGAAAGTGATCAGACCTTCTCCAGATATTTCAGTTTATTTGAATGTTCTCAGTAATGTTTGCTTGAAAAAAATCTACAACTTGCAGCACTTCTCCTTAACAGTGTATGCTGCTGCTGATGTCTCTGACGGGTAGATGATGTCACACAATTTCTTATGAACGGCCCCAGGAATTGTGCCTAAAATAAGATATCATTTGTAGGTGTGTAGTTTGCTATCATGATGCTAGTAAAATTCATGAATTTTCAGTTGACTTATTACAGAGTTTTCCTGACTTTGGAATACAGCTCTCTCTATAAGCAATGCTTTCTGTTTTAGTTTAGTTCAGTTGAAAGGCTTTTACTATTTACCACCTTAATACCTGGTGGGATATTTTAGGAAATAGTTTAGCTACCTTTTCTAGATCTGTGTAAGCTCAATTTATATTCATCTATTTCATCTTGTTATGAACTTTTCTGGTGCTGTGCAAAATGTTGATGATTTTAGTGGAGATTGTATGGAACTTGTAAGACTAGTGGAACTCAAAGAGTAATATCTCATTTAGTTTCTTCAATGTTAGTAAAAGTTTTTGTCTGCTGTCATTCAGTGGTAAGTATAGCACACATCTTCCAAAGAAGTTTAGAATGCAAGAATAGCCATAGAGGGTCAGACCAATGATCCTTTTAGCCCAGTGCCCTATCTTCTGACCATGGCCAATGCCAGATGTTTCACCAATAATGAACTGAAGTGGACAATAATCTTCTCATCCATTTCCTATTGTCCAGTCTTAGCATCTGCCATTCAAATGCATAGGGAAACCCAAATCAAGGGTTGGAAACTCAGATTTTGGCTAATAGCAATTGATGGTCCTATCCTTCATTAACTTATCTAATTCTTTTTTATCCAGTTAGTTTTGACCTTCACAACATCCCCTGGGAATGAGTTCCATAGTTCGTGTTGTGTGAAGAAATACTTCCTTTTTACTGCTTTACACCCTGTGTCTATTGATTTCACTTGGTGACTCTGAGTTCATGTGTTAAGTGAAGGTGTAAATAGCACTTCCCTATTCACTTCCTCTACACCATTGATGATATTTTGGACTGCTATGATATCTTCTCAAGCTTAGTTGCCTCTTTTTCAAGCTTCACTAGTTTTGTTTTTTTAATATCTCCTCTTACGGATGATGTCCCATATGACTAATCATTTTTGCTGCACTTCTCTGTGCATTTTTCATTTCTAATATATCTGCTTGTGATGGGATGACTAGACCTGCATGCAGTATTCAAGATGTTGAAGTACCATGTATTTCTACAGAGGCAATAGCATATTTTCTGTTTTATTATCTATCCCTTTCCTAATGATTTCCAACACTCTGTTAGCTTTTTTGACAGCTGCTGCACATTCAGCAGATGTTTTCAGAGAACTATTCATGATCATTCCAAGATCTCTTTCTTGAGTAGTAACAGTTAATATAGATCCTATTATTTTATGTGTATAGTAGGGATTATATTCTCCAGCATGCATTACTTGCATTTATCAACATTGAATTCTGCTTAGTATCAATTTTGAAACAGAATGGCTAGCAAGTTACCAGTTGTCACTGTTGTTTATGATGTTTATCTGTTGAGAAGAAGCTTGAATCTAATTCTTAAACTGGGGAATCAGGCTTGGGTGGCAAAGGATGTGGGTTGCATTCTTTGTTCTGGATTCTTGTTTTATGTCCTGTAGCAATCAGTTAACCTCTCTGTATGTGTTTCCTATTTGTACAATGATGTATAAAGAACTACTATTATTTTTAAACCCAACAACTTGTGGGGATGCTTAGCTATAGCATCTCATAGGACTACTGTAAGGCTTAATGCAAGGGTGGGAAACCTAAGGCCCGAGGGCCAGATACAGCCTCCTCCTTGTTAGTTTTTGGGAGCCCACACTGGCACTCCAGCCCTCCTTGCCCCTTCCCCTCACTGCCCTCCTGTGGGGCTGAAGCACACAAAATTTTCTAGCCTGGGCCCCCCTAGTCTCTGGTGTGTGTGGGGAATGTCTTTCTCCTTCTCAGTTGGGAGCCATGTCAGTGAGGGTTGGCTTGTTTGTTAGTTTTTGCTTTTCACTTCTGTGCGGGCCTCAACTGAATTTTCTGTGGGGCTGCAGCCCCCAATCCAATAAAGGTTCCACACCCTTGGTTTAATGAGTAAAACCCACCAATGCAGAGGGCCAGAGCAAGGGTTATGTTGCTGCTCAAATGAGGGCTAGATGGGGACTTCAGCAGCAGAAAGCCCTTGGGCAGGCTTTCTACACAAGTTTGAGTTTCCCCTTAGTGTTTAATGCTTTTAAATCCTTTGAAAAGAGTCTATATGGAAGAGACAAGTGTTTATTTCTCCTGTGATTGTCTTTAGTTAATCATCAAAGTAGGATGAGGAACATGCTGATAGTTGTTGGAAGCAGATATTCCCCAGCCACTTTTTCTGAGGGTATGTCTACACTACACAACTTTTAGCAACATAGCTATGTCTAAATTAAATGTAAGCACTGTCAGAACTGTTGCTGACAAAGGACTTCCACCTCCTTCTAGTGGCATTTGCTTTGTCAACAGAGGATAACTTCTGTCAAAAAGTAATACAGAGGTAGCCGTGTTAGTCTGATCTTGCTAAAACAAAAGGAAAATCTATGTAGCACTTTAAAGACTAATAAGATGGTTTAATGGTGATGAGCTTTCATGGGCCAGACCCACTTCCTCAGATCATATTCTGGAAGAGAATTGGCGTGACCATATATACCAAAGGAATACAATGAAAAAAGTGAACACACATTATTAAACTGACAAATCAGATTTAGTACAGAAGGTGGGGTGAGGGAGCGGGAGGTAGGGAATAGCTATTTATGAGTCAATGGATGGCTAATTGGGGTGATAAGTCGGGAAGCTATCTTTGTAATAGTTAAAATAATTAGCATCTTTGTTAAGGCCCATTCGTAAAGTGTCAAATTTAATCATGAAAGAAAGTTCTGAAGTTTCCCTCTATAATCTGGTGTTAAAGTCTCTTTGAAGTAAGATGCATGTAGTAAGGTCATTAAGACTATGTTCAGGTAGGTTGAAATGAAAAGCAACTGGTTTTTCCTTGTGAAGATGTCTAATTTGTGGGCATTAATTCTTTGGCAAAGTGTCTGAGAAGTCTGTCCAATATACATAGCAGAAGGACACTGTTGGCACATGATGGCATAAATTATATTTCTGGATGAACAGGAATATGTGTTCTTGATCGTATAACTGATATGGTTAGGTTCAGTGATGGTGTCACCAGAGTAAATATGTGGACAAAGATTAGACACTTTACGAATTGGCCTTAACAAAGATGCCAATTACTTTAACCATTACAAAGATAGCTTCCCTACTTATCACCCCGATTAGCCATCCATTGACTTATAAATAGCTATTCCCTACCTCCCACTCCCTCACCCCACCTTCTGTACTAAATCTGATTTGTCAGTTTAATAATGTGTTCACTTTTTTCATTGTATTCTTTTGGTATATATGGTCACGCCAATTCTCTTCCAGAATATGATCTGAGGAAGTGGGACTGGCCCACGAAAGCTCATCACCTATTAAACCATCTTGTTAGTCTTTAAAGTGCTACATAGTTTTTCCTTTTGTTCTGTCAAAAACGCACTGTTTACACTAGTACTTGCTGTAGCAAAGCTTTTGGGGGGAGTGAGGAGTTAATTTGTCAGAGGCTGGAGAAGGATGGCAGGAGACAAATCGCTTGATCGGTCCACCCCCACTAGGGCACCTGATGCTGGCCACTGTCAGCGGACAGGCTACTGGGCTAGATGGACCTTTGGTCTGACCCAGTACGGCCATTCTTATGTTCTAATTACCCATGAATTATAAAAGCTTTGTTGCTCAATTGCCAATGTAGATAAAGCCTGGAGAGTCTTTGACCACCCTTTGTTCCTCCCCAGGCACAATCTGGACACTGTTGGATACTCACTCACTTTGCCCCAACAGTCAAGCATATTTCTCTGTCTGTAGCTGAACAGGCGATTACATCTGATTCTTTCAGATGTGGACCTTGTTATTGCTGCTCATGCCTTTGTCACTTCTAGTCTGCATTAGTGCAGTATCACATCCGTGTGGCTTAACCCTAAATCAACCTGTAAATAAACAGTTGCAATATGTAGTAGCAAGTTTATTAAATGGGACCTTGCAGTGGCAGTATACACACCAGGGCTCTGTGCCTGACTATTCCTCAGTGGAATACAAGGTGTTATTTGTGACCTATAAAACTTTAAATGCCTCAGGTTCATGTCAAACTGCCTGTTACAGCAGCAGCTCATTTGAACCCCTCCCCCTTGTTATAAAATAAAGGGGGATGCTGACACACTGTTCTCTGTAAAGACCTGTTTCCTTAGAAATGGTTTTCACCTCCCCCTCTTCCAAGGTCATCCAAAGTCATCTATATTTTTGGAGCTTCTGGGTATGGTGCAAAGCCTGTGGGTCTGACTGAGGTATTGGTGAAGAGTTGAGGCAGCTGAGAGTGAGATTTATATCTACTAGGAAAGTCTGGTGGAGGTTTTGAACAGTATGCTTTGTGCTAGGGAGGGAAAGAAGGAGGGAGGCAGACGTGCTACTGTTTTGGGTGACTTGTATTTTGTAACTTCCATGTTGTAATTGCGTTTCACATATGGTTTAAATGTATGCCAAGGGTGCTTTAGATAAGTGTCCTTTGCTGTGGAGTTTCTTGTAGACTAGAGTCTATAAATACATAAATTTTAAACTCCTTGGTTTTAATAATCTCCATATGGTGCTGATGGCTTGTATATCTCCATATGGAGTTGATGCTTGATGGCATGGAGGCCGGTAGATAGAGTATTTATCAATCGAGAGCTAGGAGTTAGAGTACATGATCTGAGAATGTATTGTCTTTGGAATGGCATTTATTAATGGTATCAAGATGAATAAGACAGGAGCATGAAAACACTGTCACAGCATTTTTACATGCTTCTGTTTTACAAAACTTTTTTTCTGATTTGCGTACATTGTTTCATTTTGCTGTCACATCTCTCAATTAATTTTGAGAACATAAACATGCAACTAATCAGTAATCACAGGTCTACTGCTATCCTGATTGAAATATTACTGCACTTTGTTCTATGCTCCTCAATCATAATTACTATTTAATTGAAAGGGTTGAGCATAGTAATATTTATTTGAAAGGCTGTCTGAAAGATTTATCTGAGTATGTACTTCACTAAGATTTGCAGACTGTTCAATGGTAAGTTTAGAAATACTTGCTCCTTTAGAAAAATCTGACATATATAATGTATACCCAACTTCATTTGCTGGAATTTTTAATTGTCTTTTGGAATGGGTGTACCTAAAAAGTGGTTGTATATGACTTTGTGGACTTCTGTTGTGAATTATATTTTCATTAAATTGTTATATATAAATAAATTCTCCTCCTTCCACTGTATTTATTCATTCATCTCTGGCTAACATGCCATTACAGAAATACTTTATAAGTAAACCTGCAGTCATTTATTATCCATCAACTAATGTACATGACTTGATTTGCAGAGAGTTTGAAGTTTTCAATGGGTCTCTTGAAACAACTCAATAGCAGCTGCTTGGATTTGCAAGTACAGATTGGGTAATTAGGTATAGATTGAACCTTTCTAGTCTGGCACTCTGGTCCAGTAACATCCGTGATCCGGCATGATTTTAGTTAGCTGAATGCCTACTTATCATGGGTATGGCCAAGTTTCCCTTGGTCCCATAAAGTGTATTTATAGCCATGAGTCCTGGCTCTGTGTTCTGTGCTATTATTTTTTCTCCATTTTACCCCTAAATATCTTCTAACAGTCCAGTAAGCAGTGGAAGTGTTGGTATTGCTGCTAGAGAACATTGACCTCCCGTGGTCTGACAAATTCTCTAGCACTGGTCAGGCCCTGAGAGTGCCAGGCTAGAGAGGCTCAAGCTGTAGACTTGTCTATCCATTCATTATGTGAACAATAGATGGGTTGTCACACCAGAAACAAAACTTTTGTTCATGAATGTCTTTCCCGAAATAGTGACCACCACTAATATTGGGGAAACAAATACAAGAACATAATGTTCTTCCTAATTCTCTGGCCACCTTTGTGCATACCATTGCCCTTGATAGTAAACCCCCAAACCTGTCTCCTGAGGCATTAGAAGCTCCATCCACAGCATCATGTCTGAATGCCAAGATATGGCATTCAAACCCTATTAAATTGCTCAAGAAATTTCTTCCATACCTTAAGTCTTCATCATCATTTTTGTCAGAGTGCCAGGATATCTAGAGCTATCTTAAGTCTGCATGGTTTGTCTTTATCTTTCTTTTCCCTTTAATGTGTCCTCTATGTAAACCTCACAAAAATTAGGGTAAATAAATCCATAAATTCCCCTTTCCACATTTTTTCAACCTCTGCTGCTAAATACATCCCACAAGGTCAATCAGTCCTCACATAAGATCTTGGAGCATTGGCTCCCATGTCTCCCACTTGGGTGTCATCAGAGTCAGATGCAGCATATGAGGCCCTAGGGTGTGTGTTGGTACTTTGAGATGAGGGTGTCTCCTGCTCTGATTGCTCCGTGACCTGCTGAGACAGGGGCTACACTTGTGATAGTCTTGTCTGTCTGACTGGCAAGGGGTGGTGCTTTTTTCCTGGCAGGCTGCTTATTTTAGACAACCAAGGCAGGTGATTTAGGCAATTTAACCCACATCCTTTGCTGGGGAAGGGATGTTAGACATCACAGCAGAGTGGAAGGACCTGAGTAGCTCCCCATCATAGTAGACTGAGACATTCGGCACATCCTTTCCCCTCCTGTGGGCCATTGGTGAACCTCATCGTTGGCACCATTTTGCTTACACTGGTGGTGTAACTGCAGGTTAAGGAGCAGGTGCCCAGGGATGTTCACACTGTCTCCATCCTACTGTTCAATCTCAAGTAGTCTGGGAGTCTTGCTGTTCCCAGACTTAACTTCTGAATCTTACTTGTGTGTTAATTCTGAAAGGGAGTCGAAGGTCTCACCTAAAGGGCATGTGCCCTTCTGACCCACAGGCTGCTGGAAAGGGAATGGTCTCTGCTGGGTTAGGGGTTCCTGCCCATCGAGAGCTCCTCATACAGGGGCTCCTCAATCTGGGATGTCCTCCTGCTCCCTTCTGCTGCAACTGTTCGTCAACAGTGGAGTTTTGCCTGTGGCGTCATCTGCTTCAAATCATGGAGTAGTGATACTAGGCCCGTGTTCTCTGGCAAAGCTGCACAAAGCAATCCTCACCCACCTCAGAGGCAACAACTGTTACTGCATCCAGACTGAGCGGTCCCAGGGAAGGAGAGGAAAGACCATCTCTACAACCCTGGCACACAGCAAAGAGAGGATCCAAGTGGCCCAGGTTAAGGTTTACAAACAAGGGTGGGGAACATTTTTTTCGATCAGGAGCTGCTGATGCACAGAAAAGTCATTCGGGGGCCACACATAAGTAAGAAGCAAAACAAATAAACAAACCCTTGCTGATGTGGCCGCTGTGTGAGGAGAAAGACACTCCCCACATTCCCCTTGCACACCAGAGCCTAGGGAGGGCCCAGGCTAGTAGATTTGGAGTGCTCCAGGATTGTGATGGCAAGGCAGGAGAGTTGGAGCACCAGCACAGACTCCCCAATTCTAGGGGGGTCCCTTTGCCTTGGGGGCTGATCCAGGCAAGTCCCCAAGCTTAGGATCTCGACCCTTGGTTTACATTAATAAAAAGGCAGGATGAGGGTCTAGTTAACTCCATGCCTCTCCGAGTTTGCCAATGACGGGATAGAGATACCCCTGCATTCCCTCCTCTGTTCTCCTCCTCCATTCAACTAAGGCTGTGCCAATTGCTCCAATAAGTTTCCTGCCTAATGAGGTTGAGAGGCAGCAATCTCTAGGGATTGGATTTAGAATAACTGTCTAATGTAACTCCAACAGGTCAAAATAGATCCTTCATAGTTCCAAGGAAGTTATTTACATTGCATCATGTTTTTTGTTTGTTTGTTTTCAGTTTGTGTGTCTATTTTACATTCTGTTTCGGTAGGTTTAATGAGGTGAGCCAGTTCATCACACAGGCTGTTGTGTAAGTTGCTTGAGGCACTGTGAAATGCTGAGACACACATCAGACCAATGGGGAGAAGACTGTCACTGTTACTTTGTAAACGTGGATGTCTTCCCATGTCTTCTGAAATAGCTCCTATGTGGGTCACTCACAAACATCCTCCCAGCATACAGAACACATTCTGAGTGACTGTGTGTAACCACAGTCTGCCAGCCACACTTGGATTACAGTCTGGCTCTCACCAGCCTTGGTTATACTGCGCCAAGCATTTGTTGGTACATCGCTCTGTTGCAAACTGGCAACTTTTTGAGTTTGGGTAAGGATGCAAAACTACATTGTGCACTGATAAATATGTATAATCCTAAACTGGGTTAGCTGCATGTTCTAGGTGACTCTGTGAAAAGAAGAAATGTATTTTATTTTGTGTGTCTTCTGTGGCTTTAAAAACATAAAAAAAATAAAAAAAATCTTGTTGCCTTAGTCTTATGTTTTACATCACAGAGAATGGGCCAAATTAAATTCGTAATCAGTGTGAAAGGTGAACTGCTACTAACACTAACAAAAATAGTGCATTTTTGTGTGATCTGTACTTTAACCTGATTCAACCTCCATGTAGAGCCCCTTATGCCATACAGGTTATTCCAAGTGATCTGAAATGGCATTCGTATGACCACATCAGAGTATATTTATACAATGGCCTGATCTCACACAAGACCTGCCCTGCAACAACCCTGTACCCCATCTTTGGTTACTGCATAGACAGCATGTGAATTCATTGGATTCAGAGAAATTGTGTGGTAGCACACAACTAATGCACCTCACTTGGAAACTTCTTTTCCAATGTATACATGAGAGCTAAGGTAATCAGAATTTTTGGCTTAAAGAATTATGTGAAATATTTGGAATTCAGATTATCTACAGAATTTGGCTTCTTTGGTAGTTCATCTGTACAGTTATTATAGGAATGGTGTTTCTTAAAATAGCCATTTTGTATTTTACATGAAGGCAATTCATCATGAACTAGATAGCCCTTCATCAATAAAACTGCTGGTTGTGCTTTAACAAGACACATAAAATGAGCATTTTATTAATGTATTCTGTCATCTGCTGGAGTAGTTTTACTAAGAAAAATCAATGGAATGTTGTTATAAAAGAATTGAGGAGAAATATAGAATATAGCACGCTACTGGAAATTTTTGCCACATAGCTCTACTCATCATTTTAAAAAGTCTGAGGGGTAGCCATGTTAGCCTGTAACTTTAAAAACAATGAGTAATCCTGTGGCATCTTGGAGACTAACAACAATTTGTATAGTATCATGAGCTTTTGTGGGGAAAATGATGAAGTTGGTATTGCCCACGAAAGCTCATCACCTTTTGAGGATGTGTCTGTACTGCACCTGAGTTACACAAATTGCGTAGCTTATTTTGAGTGTATTTCAAAATAGCTTATTTCGTAATTTGGCATTGTCTACACAATGCCAAATTTCTAAATAAACCGTGATTCAGAAATGTCCCTTAATCCTCATGGAATGAGGTTTTCAAGGACATAGGGATAGTGCACCCATTATTTTGAAATATTTTTCAAAATAACGGGTGCACTGTCAAGATGCGGAATAGCTATTTCGGGATACCAGAAGTATCCGAAAATAGCGCCGCAGTATAGACGTATCTTAAATGTTTTAAAATTCTATTTAGAGTTATGATTTACTCCTACATTTTAAAAGACATATATACAGATATAGCATTGTTGTAGCCATTTTGGTACTAGGATATTCAAGAAATAAGGTGGGTGAGATAATGTCTTTTTCTGGGCCAACTTCTGTTGGTGAGCGAGACAAGCTTCTGAGCCAACAAAGCAGTGAATTATTATTAATCAGTAGCTCTCTCAGAATGAAGGTAGGTAGAAATATGCACATTTTTCTGGTGACCAGCCAGGTTAAGTGATTTTCCCAACGTCATATACCAAACCAGTTGTATGGCCAAAGGCAAAGCCCTGGATATGTCATATTCCATGGACCATGAAGTTCACTTGTTGTTGTTTAAAAAAAATAGCAACATGAAGTCAGCTGCACTGTAAGCTATTTTTTCTATACATTTATAGTTTTAAAAACTCCTTTGATTTTATATGGAAAAGTAAAACAATTGCAATTAGAAGAGAAAGAATATAATGTCCACTAGCTAGTTCTCTAATAACTTACTATGCAATATTTGAAGAGGAAGAAATATGATTTATAGATGTAGAAGTCTTACAAATCAATTCATCTCCCTTTCCCACCTTTTTTGTTCCTATAAGAAGCAAAATGTTCATTACCATTTTAATGCCATATTTATTCCAGTGTTCATATACTATTGATATATTTAGCCTTTTGTTCTCCAGGCTTTTAGACAATCACAACTCTATATTTTTTTAAATGAATTCCATGCTGAAACAATATTTTACAGCTCTTAATTTAATAAACATTTTCACATGTATTGCACATTTCACCAAAGGATTTCAAATAACTTTGCAAATATTAATAAATAATTTACAATAGTCATGTGAGGTAGGTGAGTATATCCCCATTCTACATATGTAGAAACTGAGGAACAGAGGTAACATTATTTGTTCCAGGTGGTAGTTATTGCAAAACCAGTATGAAAAACTTGAAATCCCAACTACAAACTCACCCCCTTGTAAATGACTGAAGTTTCCAAACTGGGTTGTACCCTATTGTAATTCCCACTCTTTATCATGCTATAATTTATGAACTGTAGGTTCTGGCAATTGTTCAGAAAGAATGGTTACTGTGAAAATGCCAGAGTAACCTAAGATAAGGGAATAAGAGATCTTGCGGAAAAGGGTTTTTTTTCCGCAAAATCCCTGTCTACACAGGCGCTTTTTTCCGGAAAAGCTCCGCAACGGAAAAAAGCGGCAGCCATGTAAATGCAAATGCAGCGGGGAAAATGCAAATCCCCGCTGCATTTGCAATTCCGACTTTCTTCATTTGCATCCCTTTTCCGGAAAAGGGTGCCTGTGTAGACGTAGCCTAGAATTGCTATATTTCTGAGTCAGACCAATAGTCTGTCTAGCCCAGTGTCCTGATCTCCATCAATGGCCAATACAGGTGCTTCAAAGGGAATGAACAGAACAGGTAATCATCAAGTGATATATTCATGGTTGCCCATGCCCAGCCTCTGGTAAATGGAGGCTAGGGATCTCGTCCTTTCTCATCCTTGTTAATAGCCACTGATGCATAGGGTGACCATACTTCCCTATGCCCAAGCCCTATACGGGACACCAAGGGGCAGGGGGCTGCCAGCGCTTGAGGCTTTAGCCCAAAGAAGGAGCTGCTTGCACTCGGGGCTTCAGCCCCACAGTGGAGGGGAGGAGGAAATGGGATGGGCAGTGGCCAACCTTCAGTCCCGCGGCAAGAGCCACCCGGGAACAGGGCTGAGCTCTGTGGCCAGGGCCACTCAGGAATGGGGCTCCAGCCCCAAAGTGAGGGCTGCCCAGGAACGGGGCTGAGCTCCATGGCTGGGGCCACCCTAGAATGGGGCTTCAGCCACACAGTGAAGGCTGCCCAGGACCAGGGTTGATTGCCACAGCGGAGAAAGGGCTTCCACCCCGTGGTGGCTGGGGGCTGCTTAGGAACCAGGCTAAGCCCCATGGTGCCTAGGGGCTGCCTGGGAATGGGGCTTCAGCCCCATGGTGGCAAAAGGCATCAGCCCTGTGGGAGGGCTACCTGGAAACAGGGCTGCATCCAGCAGCGGAGGCAGTTGAGAAAGAGGTTTCAGCCCGGGGGGGAGGGGCACCGGTGGCTGCGGCTTCAGTCCCATGTTTCTGAAAGGCTGGCAGACTTCCCTCCCTTCTTTAGAGTGCACAGGGAGGGAAGCTACTACTTGGTTTCTCCCTTGGCTCCCTGTCTTGAGTCCATATACCACATGCTGGTGCCTGCTTTACTGCCAGCCACAAATAGGAGGCTACTGCAGCTGCGCCTGGGAACTCAAGGACCATCGGGGGCATTCAAATATGGGACACTTTGCCCCTTTTGAAAAAAATGTTGGGATGTCTTGGAGACAGCTTAAATACGGGGCAGTCCCAGTAAAAACGGGACCGATGGTCACCCTGCTGATGGATTTATCCTGATTTGAACCCTACTAGAGTCATCCTCTACTGCGCTGATGAGATGACTTACCATGCACAGTACTGTGACATCACACTTAACCCAGAACTTTATGGAGCTAGGGACAGACATTTGGGGAGTTGAAAGGGGGAAAAAAGTATTTTCCTCTTAGATAATGTGCTCATGTCTCTCATAGACCATCTGTCATGAACATTCAGCTCACACAGGTAAATGTGTACAGTGTTTTAACACTCAGGCCCAAACTACCTTTCAGATCTAAACTACTCAGTACAGTGAAACCTCAGAGTTACGGACACCAGAGTTACAAACTGCACAATGAACCTTGCACATCATTTGGAACCAGAAATATGGAATCAGGCAGGTCCAAAAAAGCAATATAAGGAAACTGTATCTGTGTTTGCTTAATTTACATTAAGAGAGTTAAAAGCATCATTTTTCTTCCGCACGCTAAAATTTCAAAGTTGCATTAAGTCAGTGTTCAATTGTAAACTTTAGAAAGAACAACTGTAATATTCAGTTAAAACATTTCAGAGTTATGAACACCTTGCATTTTCAAGCTACTTGTAACTCTATGTTCTACTTACCATCCTTTATAACAATAGCCATTAATATTAATGCCCACTATTTTCAAAGAAGTAATATCCTGGGAAATCTAGGTTTGGGTGGAATTTTTGGATGAATTTTTGTTGGATGAATAATGTAGTCTGTAGTCTGTAACAAAAGCAGTTTCAATTGACCCAATATTAGTTATCAATTAGTCATGAAAAGTTTTGGTCATAAAACAGCTGGAAGAGATGATAGTGGCAGTGTTTCTGTTGCTGCTGTCACTTGTTGTCATTTTTAAGCCAATAGTTAGGGCGCTCACCTCGGAGGTGGAAGACCCAGGTTTGAATTCCTGCCCTGATGCAGACACAAAAAGAACTTTATTAATTCACCAAAAAAAATTTACATTTGGTTCAATCTGAACCAGTTTAATTTTTTTCCAGAACTGACACCAAACAGAAAAATTGTTTATATATACATTACTATACATGACATATACTCAGTCAAATTGCTTTGGAATTTGTCCCATCTCTTTTAGATGAGTATGCCAAAAATTAACTTCCTGAACTTGTGTTGAACTATTCTTGGTATTTTACTAATGAGCAGACTAAATCAATAAATCAAATAAAAATTCACAGAAAACGTTGATTTTTTTTGAGAAATCAAATTCCAACATTTTTCAGCTGAAACTGAAAATAATTGCAGCATGTGAGTTATAATTCTGATGTTCCCTACATGGGTGATATTCTTTGTTAGACTACATTTCCCATGAAGCATCATGATCTTTCTTCTTGGTGACAGAAGGAAGTGTATTAGGGAAATCTCCTGACTGCATGAATTATGGGAGATAAAGACTGGCTAAGGAGCCTGAAACATAAGTAAAATGAGGACACGAGGCAATCAAACTACATATCCCTTTAACTCCATGACAGCATATCTGGGTCAATATTTCAGCATTCTAGTATTCTGGTGTTCTTTTTTGGCAAAAAAATTCAAAGTTTTCCACAGAAAAATAAATATTTTTCACAACAAATGTTGTTTAGTCCAAATGCCAGTTGTTTGTTGAAAGATAGATCTGATCGATAATATTTAATCAGCTCTCCTGGTGAGGATCGGTATTTTTATGATTTAATATCGTATAATTGCAGTGTTGCAGTGAAACTTTAACACCACATCATGCATTACATATTTGGGATCTGGCTATAGATTCTGGCGTGCTGGCAAGGCAATCTTCCTCCTTTGAGTCTGATTGAAAAGATGACCAGGGTCTGAGAAATGTTTTGATACTGGTTACAAGTTAAAACCAGACAAATTCAAATTGAAAATAAGGATAACAGTATGATTAACCATATAACAAACTATCTAGAGAAGTGATGGATTCTCCATTTGTTGTTGTCTTCAGTTCAAAATAGGGTTGATCTGCTTTAACCTAGTTGAGGTTAAATGTATGTGTAACTGGGTGAAATTATTTGGTCAGTGTAATGTTGGAAGTGAGATGTTATGATCCAGTGGTTCCTTACACTCTATAATCTCTATTAACACTATAGACCATTCATATTAGGCTACCAATGTGGCTTTTTACCTCTTAAATGAGCATTTTAAGGTAAAGGTCAAGAGGAGGTCACTTCTCCTATACTTGTCGCCATCTTCTTGTATGTTGGTATGCGGCCCGTTCTTCACTGCTTTGCCTTTTCCTCTCATAATGGACACCCGCTGCATGATGGAATAAGGGCCACCTTTTCAATCCTTATTTCAGGCATTGGCCACCCTTCAGCAAGAAGGCAAATCTGAAGTTAGTGCCTGGAAGTTTACACTTCTGGTTATGACTTCTCTGAGCTGCCTGTCCTCCTTCTGTCTATAGCAGTGAAATCTTCTGTTCAGAGAAGGGAGGAGGATGGTGTCCATAGTGGGAAGCCCAAGGCACATTCAGAACTAGATTGGCCTGGGTATCTTCGCCCATGGTCTCTCTCCTTTGGCTACAGACTGCCACTTTCATCCCATTAGTCAGGAAATTGCGTAGTCCCAAGATAGAAAACAGTTCAGAACTGAGAAATATTCTGTTGGTTCATGCATAGTTCATGAATTGATATGCAGGGTAATGAAGAGACAAATTTGCTCTCCTTTGTGTGTGTGTATGTGTGTGTGTGTGTCTGTAATCTTTTTGCATTTACAAAATGTCAACACTGACTGTACAACACAGCTGTAAAGTCAGTTTTAGATATTGCATCTAACATGTTATGATCCTGTCATCATTGTTTCTGTATACCTAGTACTATAGGATGGGATTTACACACAGTTCCTGTAGATTTATGAGGAACTCATGGAAACTACAAATATGAAATCTCTGTGCATTGATGTGAAAGATTTACAAAGTAGTGCTTCATAAAAACAAAATTGTTTAAAAACACCAGAGAAAAGCTTGCAGCAAGCTTTGTGATTTTTGTTCTTTTTTTATATGTCTCGTAACAAGTCACAGAGTAAATGTGTTTTGTTTTTACACATTCTTGGGTGTTTTTACAACTGTTACTGTTTTTTCTAAAACACATATTTATGCCTTTTGTATTGAATCTTCAGGTTCAGGTTCTTCGCAATGCAGGAGAAGAAGTGACCCTAACAGTGTCCTTTCTGAAAAGAGCACCTGCTTTTCTCAAATTGCCACTGAATGAAGATTGTGCATGTAAGCATATGTGATTAGCTGAAAGAAAAATCCATTCATTGTTCATGTGAAACTCTACTGTTCATTTCCAGATTTCCTGTGCACTGGCAATGATTGGCAGGAGCTGTATCAGTCAGTTCTGTGGCCTGAATTTGACCTTTTAATATCACCAGGTGCTGTGCTGACATTCATTGTTAGCTAATGCTATCTTTGCCTGAAAAATGGGAGGCCAAGCCTTCAGCTGGTGTGAATCAGATATGCATTACTGAACTCAATAGTGCCACACCAGTTTACATTAGCTGAGATTTGGGCACAGAGTATATATATATAAAGATCCTTTTTTTAAACATAGAATGGCATTGAAATGGGAAAGCTTTATGTATTCTAAATGTGAAACTAAGATCTCACATTTATATTTTAAGGTCTCGTCTTCTCAATTTAAATGTCATTGAAGGGCTTTAGTTGAGATATGCCTTTAACTGTAGATTAATATATTATGAGCTGAATAGTATTTTATTTTAGTGCAACAGAATTTTAATTGATTAGCCCCAATCAGAACTTATATACATGGAAGCAGCTGTTCTCTTCTAATACATTATAATGAATTATAATTGTTGGTACACCATTGAAGATAGTTACAGTATATCTGTGTCTGCCTCTATATATGTGATTATGTCTTTACTCACCCCTACTTTCTTTCAAGTTCCTTTTTCTGAAAGTAAAAATATAATGTTTAGCTTTTAATTATGAGAACTAAAATACCTGGTCTGAATCCTATTTAATGTGTCTATGTATGTGCACATATATATGTGTTATGCTTATAAGAAGCACACAGGATCTTTTTCAGGGGTGAAGGCAATACACTGTGTTTATTGAGAATACAGTAAAGAAGCAGTTAGCATATGCTTTATAAAGACAAACACATGCACACATTTATATATATAATATGTTGGTATATTAAACTTATTCTAAAGTATTTTAGTTTATTTTCATGAATTTATTATTAAATCATTATTTCTCTCAAGCTGTATACAGGCAATGTTTTTCTTCACCAGTAGAACTGGTTAGAATATTTTTGAAACTTTTTTTCCATTGAAAAACATTGTCTTGCCAAAACTAAAATGTTCATTGAAACTTTTCCATTTCAGTGATTGTTTTGCACAAGAGTTTCTCAGGTTCAGGAAGTAGTTTCTTGCCTGATCATTATAGGACACTGTCTGGAATGTACCACAGCAGCAGAGTAAGGACTTGAATCCTCAAATCCCAATCTACTGCCCGACCGTTCGGCTATCAAGCGAGAATCTCTCTCTTTGCTAATCAGAGTGGGTATGTCTATGCTATGGGACAAGGTCGAATTAAGTTAAGTAACTTAACTCGATTTTTGGCGCTGTCCACATTGCAGAAAATCGAAGGGAGAACATTCTCCCATCGACTTCCCTTATTCCTTGTGGAAGTAGGGCTACCGGAATTGACTGGAGTGTCCCTGTCAGTTCGAATTAGTGTGTCATCACTAGACCCGCTAATTCGAACCTTGGAAGATTGACAGCAGCAGCTTTGATCTTCTCTGTAGTGTAGACATACCCAACTGAGAATTATGAATAGCTAATAATCACAGTAATAGTCCATGAAAAATCCATAGGTTGCTATAGAACAGGTCAGTCATTCACTGAATAACAAACACATAAATATCAGTCTGCCTATGGATATTTCATGAATAAAAAGATAAACCAACAGTTGTATCTATGAGTACCTCAGTTCTACCGATGACCATGATTAGGACAAAAATGTAACTGCTTGAATAAGAATTCTAACTTTATTGAATCTGGGACAGTATTATATGCATGAATGTTTTTATTAGGTGTCCCTAGTGATCAAAGCAGTGGCACGTCATCTCCCCTCTGTGACAGTGGTTTGCATCTCAACTACCATCCCAACAATACGGTAAGAAATTGTTTCAGGGCTAACTCTTTAATGAGATGATGGGTAATATTCCAGAAATGATTATGGACAAAAATCTACAACAGTAGAAGTATATGGGGCCACCTAAGTAACACTGGGTTTGGCTGGTGAATAAGAGTTACTGTTTAGTCTTCTTGCATATACATATACAACTTTTGACTTATCCTGTTCTGAGGCATCCTCTATTCATTTTCAATTAAGCTTGACTGAGCTAGATATTGTTTTTCACTTCTTCTGCCCTTTATTGAAGAATAATTGCCAGAGAGACAACATACTTCAAAGTATGGTTAATGTGAGACACATGCAGAATATAATGGAATGTCAGTGTTGTATATTTATTTAGTCAAGTGGAACTGCCAGCTGTTTCATTTCTGTGTTAATCAGCTACTAGTGAGAAAACAGGTATTTTGACATTAGAGAGCATTCTTACTGCAAATGTGTATGATCAAGTCATTTGTGTCCCTTACATTTCAAATGCTTCTTTTAAAAGTATGGGTAAGAAAGCTTTCAAAGTCACTCTGGATGCTGCTGCTGAACTCTAAAATAATTAAACCTAGTTGGTAATGTGCTGATTAAACAATTTTACCTCAAATTGCTGATTTGTTAATACTGTAATTGTAACTCAGAAAGAGTTGCAATTAACAAAAAATCTACTTTAGACTTTGTTTCAACAGGTAAAGAGAAATTGACCACAGAAATAAAAATTAATACAGGTTGGACATCTCTTATCTGGCACCCTCAGGACCTGACCTGTCCCGAACCCAGGAATATCCCAAACTAGAGATGGTTCCCTGCCCCAGCCCCCAGTTGCCAACTCTGCCAGCTGGGAGAGGAGGGCAGAGGGACTCCCTCCAGCCCCTGCCAGTCTGCCTGCTGGGTCACTGACCCCACTGCTGATGCCCCAGCTGGGCTGCCTGTTGGGCTCCATCAACCCACGCTGCCATAGGCTCCAGCCCCATGCTACCATGGGCTGCTGGGGGCTGGCACTGGCCCTGGTCAGCCTGCCAGGGGATTGGGCTCTGGTCCCAGCCCCAAGGCAGCCTTCGGGCTCTGGCTTCTGCAGGTTGTTCTGGACTCTGTGGGCTGCTGGGGCTTTCTCCAGCCCCAGCCGCAGCCCCAATGCTCTGCCACGAGCTGCTGAGAGCGTGTACTCCTGCCCCTTGGTAGCCCACAGGGTCTGGCTCCACATCCGAAGAGCTGTCCAGGGTTCCAGCCCCACGCTGCTGGGGACCACCGCCAGCCCAAACTTTGATCCTGCTTCCACCGTTTGCCTTGACCCTGCGTTGCCACAGGTTGTCACCGGCCTGATCCTGCACTGCTGGGGGCTCCCTGACCCAATCTCAGTGCCACAGGCTGTCGGGGGCTGCTGCCAGCCTCTACCTATCCTGCTGCTTCATTCTGATGCCCCAACCCCTACTGGATTGCCCTTCTCCTACTAGGCTACTGGGTTTCTCTGATGCAGGGACATCTATGGTCCAGTTATTGTCAGACCAGAGAAGTCTGTTTTGGGGATGTGCGATCTGTATTTGTTTAGGATCATGTGATCATGACTTGATTACATTTATAATGTGCAAACAGAATAAAATTTAAATCAGTTTGCTCACACACATGCACACACACATACACAAACACATGCACTCTTTCTCTTTCTCTCTCCCCCTCTTTATGCTTTAATGGAGCCAATTTTACAAGATTTAAATCAGTTATGAGCCAAATCATGTGAGAGGAAAAATTGAATCCCAAAAATCCGTGTGATAATTGGAAATAATTTAAGAACAGATATGAGGAGGCCCATATTGATACAACCCCAAAAAACTGAGGAAGAAGGCTATATTGGTTAAAAAAACTGATCTACTTTAGAGGGGAAGGCATTTATAAAATAATACATGACAGATTGGAAAGTTGGTGGTAGAGCATATTAAGCAGATGTTAGGAATTGTGAAAAATTAATAAGGGAAGCAAAAGGACATAAGGATAAATGTATGATCAGCAGAGTCAGCGACAATAAGGAGTTTAAAAAAAAAGAGCAAAAAGAATCCTGACAATGGTGTTAGTCCATTACTAAATAGAAACGGTAGAATTATCCATAATAATGCAGAAAGATCAGAATTAATATTTAGGTTCAATTAATATATCTGTTCTGTATTTGGGGAAAAGGAGATAATATAGTCTTATTATCTGGTGATAACACTCTAGCCATGTCACTTGTATCTCTGGAGGATGATCAGTTGCAGGTACTAAAGTTAGAAATTTTTAAATCAACAGGTCCAGATAACTTGCAGACAACTGTTTTAAGAGAGAAGGCCAAAAAGCTTTCAGCACAGTTAGTGTTGATTTTCTTTAAGCACTGAAGATTGGAAGTTAGCAAATGTGCCAATTTTTAAAAGGGATGACATGGGTAATTTTAGGCCTGTCAGCCTGACTTTGATCCTTGGTTAGTTAATGGAGCAACTGATACAGGACTTGATTAATGAAGAATAAACAAGCTTTAATGTAATTAATGGAAATCAACTGGGGTTTATGGAAAATAGAGTCCATCAAACTGACTTGATATCTTTTTCTTTGGATGCTATTCTTTGGTTGAAGGTAATAATGTTGATGTAATATATTTAGACTTCTGTAAGTCATTTGACATGGTACCACATGATATTTTGATTAAGTAGAAAGACATAAAATGAATTTAACTGTTTTAATATTTTGATTAAACTAGAAAGTTAAAATGAGTATGCGCATATTAAATTGATTAAAACTGGTTATAGTTATAAATAGGAAATCAACAGTGAGCTGATGTGTTTTCAGAGATGTTGCTTCCCCTATGCTATTAACCATTTTTGTTAATATGCCTGTAAGAAAATATAAAATCATCATTGATAAAGTTTTCAGATGACACAGAAATTGGAAAGTGCTAAATAATGAAGAGAATAGGTCATTGTTTCAGAGCTATGTGGATCACTTTTTTAACTCAGCACAGGCAAACACTGTGTTTTCATACAACTAAATATAAATGTATTCACATAGGAACAAAGACTGTAGACCTTGCTTACAAAAATAGCAGACACTATCCTGGGAAGCAGTGATACTCAAAAAGATTTGGGGATCATGGTAAATAGTTGGTTGAACATGAACTCTCAATGTAACATTGGGGCCAAAACGGTGAGAGCAATTCTGGGATTCATAAAGGGGTGAATCTTGAGCAGTAGAAGATGTTATGCTTATAAGAACATAGGGCCATTTTCAAAAGCCATTTTCAAAGGCAATACACATTTATTGACAACATAATTCAGAATCAGCATATGCATTCAAATATACACACATAATGTCCCAACAACATTGCTATAGTTTATCAGTCAGTGGCTTGGAACAATTAATGGCTAGTTAGATTGGGCCTGAGGGAGGGAGCTTGATTTTGTTGGTCACAATTCCAATGCTCCGAGGCTGTTGCTTGGCAGGATGATCCCAAAGTACCATGCAAAGTACCATGTTAGGAATTGTGAAAAATGAATAAGGGAAGCAAAAGGACATAAGGATAAATGTATGACCAGCAGAGTCCTATAGCATCTTCTGTAGGAATCTCTATAATCTATGGATTTTGCTGTATCACGTTATAATCAGTCATGTTTCACATCTCTCTCTCTATATGGAACAACAGAGTGACTTCATTACATCACTCTGTGTCCCACCTGCATCCTCCCTCCCCTTTCCCAGGTGCTTGGCTGCTGTAAGGGCCCCCCATCCAGTGCTTTGGAAGGCCACAGTGGAGCAGTAGGTGTGGGGGAAAGAATGGCCCTGGGTGGCTGAAGGCGAGAAGTGGTCCAGGCTGGCATGGCTGCAGCCTGGCCCTCCCCAGTGCCAGGGAGGAGAGTCGGGGTTGCTTACCCCCCATGAGAGGGGGGTTGGTGAGTGTAGTGAGCAGGGGGCACTACCCCCTAGTTTATCTGAAGATTGGTTTCCCTGTTGTTTAGCATCAGTCTTCTGATGACTTTTCTGGGTGTTTCCCCATCCTGGTTTTGATGGTATTTGTTATCTTCACACTAGGGATGTAATTGACTAGTTGAGTAGTTGACTACCCAATAAGCCTAGGCTTAGTTGGTAGTTAAATGACTACTTGACTACTCACTTTCCCCCCTGCCCCTTGTTGCCTTTGTATCAGAGGCAGAAATGGGGGGGGGGAGCCAGTTTAAAAGCCGGTTCCCTCCAGCACTGTCTCCGTGGTGCGCGGGGGTGAGGGCAGCGGAAGCAGAGCCACAGCAGTCCCAGAGCTGGCATGAGTTGAGACTGCTCAGTCCTAGCTCTCACTGACCCTGAGAGCTACCCCGGCTGCAGCTCTCCATTTTAAATGTAATAAGAACCCAGCAGCTGTTACTATATTTAAACTGCAGAACCAGTGCAAGCCGGGACTACTCAGTCCTGGCTTGTGCTAGCTCCAGGATATACTCTCGCTGCAGCTCTGCAGTTTAAATATAAGTAGGAGCCGGGTTGCCTGTGTGCCTGGCTCCTACTACATGTAAACAGCCGAGCCACAGCAGGGTTCCTCTTGGACCCGGTGTGAGCTGGGACAGAGAGCCTCCACTTATCAAATAGTGATAGAAATGTAGCTGTGTTAGTCTGGTCATTGCCTCAACGACTTAATTACCTGCATCCTGTTTCAAAAGCCTTTTAAGACTGCACTGGAAAGAGAATCCTCTGAACTGTTATTCATGCTTAAATTCGACACTTTATGCCTGAGTTTGAATAAAGAATCTAATTACCTTACCCATTACAAAGATAGCTTCCCCAATTATCACCTCTAATATCATTAGCTCACAGACATTTACCTTCCCCTCCCCCATCCCCCTTCTGTTCTGAAATTTGATTTGTCCTTTTCATATGTGTTCATTTTTTTTAATTGTATCCTTTGGTATATATGGTTGTGACAATTTTCTTCCACTATTTGATCTGAGGAAGTGGGTCTGGCCCATGAAAGCTCATCATCTATTAAACCATCTTGTTAGTCTTTGAAGTGCTACATAGTCCTGTATTTTGTTCCACTTATCGACTAATTGTGTAGTCGATACAAATTGTATCGACTACACGATTAGCCAGTTACCCGTCTCTTAACATCCTTACTTCACACACTGGGATGCTTGCTTCTAACTTCAGAGTTGTGAATCTGACCCTTCCCCATCACTGAATACAATGAGCACATTCGGTATTCCTTGGTACCTCCATGTCTGCGGCCCCTCCTCTAATTATGCTGTGCTGGTCTTCAGGCTAATCTCTTTTCAAACATTCCCATTCTTCATTCACACAAACAGAAATTACAGTTACTTGACACAAGCAAAATTTATATCATTGCTTTTGTAAAAACAGATCTAGTACAAAATATTCTAAGATTAAAGTAACTGCTGGTATTACACATTCTTCCATGATACAAACACATTTTTATACTCTTAAGTTAAAGATAAGAGCAGTTGTAATGGTAAAAGGGTGACCACAATGAGTCACAAGAGCCCTTTTGGTCTATTTTTGCCTTGACATCATAACAGACACAGAAAACCTGCTTGATGCATCTTTATCAATGGCACTAGGTCATTCCTTCCTGCTAGTCACAAAGGGTGGCTGGTAGGGTATACTGAAGCATGTTACATTGTATACAAATATAAGAAAAATTCTTATTCAAACACTAGAATCCATTTTAACAACATGGCTACATAGGCTATGTCTACACTACAAAGAAAAGTCAGAAAAAGCTACGTAAATTGTGAACCACCCATCTACATGGGGCCAAATGTCGGAAAAAAACCCTCTTTCAGAACATCCCTTCTTCCTTGTAGAAGAAGGTTTATGGGGATGCCAAAAAACCACATCTGCTTTTCTGAATTTTTTTCCGGAAAAGTAGATGAGTTCCTGAAGGTATCCTGGAAAAGCTCTGTAGACATACCTATAGAGAGATTATTTTACAGTAGACTTCCAATAATCCGGCACCTTTGGGACTTATGTGGTGCCGGATTATTGGATATGTCGGAGTATCGGGAGGTACTCCGGCGGGGGGGCTGTGACGGGTCTGCCGGGACCCGCACTGCGTCTGGAGGGGGTGGGCAGGGAACGGTGCGGTGAGGGGAGAGCCCTCCACCATTTTGCAGGAAGGCTCTGCTCTGCCGCTTCCCCAAGTCCGCCGCTCATCAGTTTCAGCAGCGGCAGTGGCAGGCTTGGGGAAGCGGCGGAGCAGAACAGCTGGGGTACTGCTGGGTTGGTCCCGCAGCGCCACCCCTCACCCCTCTGCTCGGCGATAACTACTGCAGTCTGGGAGGTGGGGAGCCCGCTCCCTTCCTGGAAACTCTCGGCAGTGGTGCAGGGCTGATCGCAGCTGGAATGGGGCAAGTTCGGGGACTTTGCTCTCGCCCCCTCTCCTCCGCTGCTGCTTGCAGGTCGGCAGCTGGGTTTCCCCAGCTGGCCTGTCGCCAGTGAGTGTGTGGGGCTTCCCCCACCTTCCTGCAAAATGGCGGAGGGTTCGCCCTTCACTGCGCCGTTCCCCGCCCAACCCCCGGCCGGATGCAGTGCGGGTCCCGGCAGACCCGTCACAGGGGTATAATCCCCTTCCTCTTTTCTCCCCTTCCCTTTCCCAGCCGCAAGCACCCATGGAGCTCACAGCAGCTCCAACTGTCCGGCTGGGCAGAGCACATCCGAGTTCCAGTTGGCGCCGGACTATTGGAAGTGCCAGACCACTGGATGCTGGACAATTGGAGTTTTATTGTATATCGATATTTCATAATGGAATTAGAGTTGCAGGAATATTGTGTCCTGTTCTGTTGTCCCCAATTCAAAATGATGTTGAAAATGGGAGAGAGTGCAGGGAGAACTAAGAAAATGATTCAAGGATTAGAAAGCATGTTTTATACAATAGACTTGAAGAGATCAGTCAATTTAGCTGAACAAAGAGAAAGTTGGGGGGACTTGATAACATTCTATGGGTGTGTCTAGACTACATGGCTCTGTCGACGGAGCCATGTAGATGAGTTTACTAGACATA
Source organism: Apalone spinifera (assembly GCA_030068395.1). Taxonomy (NCBI): domain Eukaryota; kingdom Metazoa; phylum Chordata; order Testudines; family Trionychidae; genus Apalone; species Apalone spinifera. The sequence continues at coordinate 62,320,998 of CM057846.1, read as the reverse complement.
GCAAAATGAAGTGGCGATTTAAATAATTACGCTTCATTTACATCAAAATGGCCGCCGCGCTGTGCCAACGATCAACTGATCTGGCACAGCGAGGCAGTGTAGATGCACCACGGTTGACAAGGGAAGCCTTTGCTGACCACTCCAGTATGCCTCGTGAAACGAGGTTTACCGGGGCGGTCGACAAAGGCTTCCCTTGTTGACCACAGCATGTCTAGACTGCCCTGCTGTGCCGGATCAGTTGATCGTCGGCACAGCGCGGCGGCCATTTTGATGTAAATGAAGCACAATTATTTAAATCGCCGCTTCATTTTGCTATGTCAAGTAAACTCATCTACATAGCTCCGTCGACAGAGCCATATAGTCTAAACATACCCTATGAGTATGTACACAAGGAACAGTTATTTAATAATGGGCTCATCAATCTCGGAGGGAAATAAATAGCACAACTCAGTGGCCCAAAGCTGAAGATAGACAAATTTAAGAGCGGAAAGAATATGTACATTTTTACAGCAAGAGTAATGAAGCATTGGTACAATTTACCAAGGGTCATGGTGGATTAATGGATAAATTTAAAATTCAGATTGGATGTTTTCTAAAAGATATTCCATAGGAATTATTGGAGAAGTTCTGTGTCAGATAGGAAGTCATACAAGATGATCACAATGGAATCACCTGGTTTTGGAATTTATAAAGATATTTGGACCCCTTTTGTAGATTTATTAGGATAAAAGACTTTTAGACTGCTGAAGGAATGTCAGAACTTCATTCAGCCTAACTCCCCCTCCTTTCTCGCCTCTCTTTTTATCTTCCTTTCTTTTTTATTTTATTTTCCAGTTCCTGTCCTGTTACTATAATCCCCACCGTAATGTGTTTTATATATGTAGTATTACTTGGTTTTGTATTTTCTAGCCTTGCAGCTTTGAGGAACTGTAAAATTGGATAGTACTATTGAAGATCTCAAGAAATATATATTTGGGAATGTATAAGGGCAAGAGATACTTTGAGAACCGGCTCAGTAATAAACAATTCAGAAGTTCTTGGTTCTGGACATAAAGTTCAGACTGCCACCTTGTGCATATACATTTCATACATAATCATCCATAATTGTCCTAATATAATATAAATTTTAATTTTCTACAATTTTAGATAGAAAATACTTCTCCTAAAGTTTGTATGCCTTGTGGAAAATGTCATGGAAGTCAATTTCTTTCACTGACTAGCTCACATATAAGAATGGCTCCTATTGGGTCCAGCATCATTTACTGTACGTCTTAATAGGGTCACTTTTCAGTGTAAAAATATGACATTTCATTGTCTGAGTTTATAATTGCATATTGTACTGTGATTGCTCTTGCCATCTAAAGATATATTTCCTGTCTTTTGAAGATTGAACTATGTATCCCACATAATGCAATTCCAGTGGTTTTCCTTTTAAAAGATAAAAATGTATCATATGGGGCTATTTCTTCAGACCCTTCCAGAAAACCTTAATTTATGCAAGAGATTCAATGATTCGCTTCTGTTATTTAGTGGTCACCTTAGGAAATGAGTTGCAGTTCAATACACACTTTATGAATGAGTCACCAGCAAAAAAAAAATCTTCTCAATCCAAGCTCCAGTCCAAATAATGGAGTGGCTGCATATGAAACAAAGTCAATAGCCAATGACCTGAATCTTAATGGAGTGTTCTTTGTGCTTTTAGTTGGCATTGATTAGGAACCCACTTTGCAAATACAATTAGTCCATGGGCAAAAATCATTTGTTACTGAGTTAGATGGTTCTGCTATAGTCTGATACAAATATTTCTAGCTAAGTTTTAAAAACACAACGCTCTGGCTGCATGGAGTATGTTTAATAATAAGGTTACCTTCAACAGTGAACTTCCTCCATTCTATCGGCACTATACTTTTGTGCACAGCTCGGAGCTCTGCTTTTCAGTGTGACTTACACACAAAGAATGGGGCACCAAGCACTACATTCTGTGGCCCTGTGCCTTAGTATTGGCTATACCTCACTCACAGTTACTGGGGTGTAACTCTCTTGGGTAAATACAATGAAAATGGTGGATGTTGAAAACCAAAAATGTAGACACCGTGTAGATTCAAGCTGGAGGGTTTATTACACACAGCGCTGGTGAAGTGTTACCTTGCCACTTAGGCTTAATGAGCACTGCTAAGCAATTGATTACAATAGATTATATAGGGAGCCAATGGGAGGAGAGAAGCTTCAGGGTGGGAATTCCCGAGCCCCTAGATAGGTTCTAGCAACAAGACATATGAGCACGGTAAGCCAATAGGCTAAGAGATTACATAGTAGCTCCGTCCATAGCTCAGGTTAACATAGTTACTGAAACACAAGTATTGTCCTCCTCCCCCCCAGAATTGCAAGCAATGCATAAGCTATAGTTTGATTGGGATTCATAGGGGTGATGACAGTGCTTTTCCAACAGGTGCGGTTCATAGGTGCTTTTCTGGAGGTATAAAACAAAGAGACAGTGTGAGGTAAACAGCAAAAGCAATTGTTTATTCTGGTATGCCTGCGAACTTGGAATGTTGGAGGGGAGGTCGTCTCATAGTGACTTGTTAGGCGTTTCCCTGAATCTGTGGCTGGCCTTGGAAAGACAGCTGTTGTATCTTTCCCAGACTCTGAGGCCCCCTTTCAGAGCTTTGGCCTTGTTTTTGTGTGTGAAACTCATGATAAGGGTGTTCAATTACAACTACCCGCCTAGTGTTATGCTACTTTGGCTCCTTCCACTTGTGATACACAGGCGAGGCTATTTTCTGTATTTTTCCTAAGCCCTGTTGCTGTCTAGGCCTCATGCCTCTGGCCAGCTTAGCCAGAGACCATGGTTCAGAATCTTACCCACATCTTAATGGGCCTTTGCTATTTTATCCCTACAGTGGATTTCATGACAGGATATTGAAAACACTATTAAGCAGAAGTAGATTCATTACATATTATACAATTAGTAATTAAAAGGCTGTTTTCACTAAGTCACTTACTATACAGAGATATAACACAAAGCATATTGGTTTCTTGGCAGAAAGACTAGATGAGTGAGTACTGATTGTATCAATGATATGTAGGGAATGATATAGGGCAATGAGGCTCTCTATTCAGGCACAGGTTAAAAACAATATGTGATCATGTGGTACAGGATGGCTATAGAATTGGTAATTGCTGTCATTGACATTGTCTGTGTTTCCATTATGCCCTCTTTTTCATTCATAACTTCGTGACATTTTCACAATACTGGCCTCTCTGAACTATAGAAATTCTGCCATTGACTTCAGTGGAGCCTCAATTTCATCCCTGCTCTCAGCATGAACGGTGTTGTGGTTGTTTGTTTTCTGTAAGTAATTCTGCAGTGTTTGACTAAGGAGAGTGGAGAATACTGTACATTTCCTATTGATCATGTTGTTATAATTAAGTTGTTGTTATTATCAATAACTATTAATGGTGGCAGTAATTTCACAGTGGCACCTAAAAATCTCAAATCTGGGATTTGTGTTCCTTTTAGGAATGTAATTGTGTAGTCAATTAACCGATTAAACAATAAGCAAAAGCTTATCGGTTAATGCTATAGACTACATGCCTTCCCCCACCTCCCTGCAAGTAAATGTTTTAGCTGGCTGTCCAGCATCCTGACTCAGTCCCGACTTGCACTAGGTCTTGGACCTACTCCTGCTGTGGCTCTGCATTTAAAGTGCATTAGGAGCCGGGCGGGAAGGCAGCCCAGCTGCCGGGAGCTCAGGACTCCTCCCTCTCCCACCCCAGCCAGGGGCTGCTGCCATCCCACCCTGTTGCCTCTGTATCAGAGGTAGCAGCACAGGGTGACAGGCAGCCATTCCATGAGGGGAGCTGTTTTTTTAACTGGCTCCTCTCATGGACCAGCTCCCTCCTGGCTTCTCAAACTGCGGTCTGATACAGAGCTCCTCGGGAGTGGGCTGGAGCACACTGGCTGCCGGCCCCACCCCTGGGGACTATAGAATAGTCGAGTAACAGATAAGAATTCATGAGGTTAATCAGCTGTTCAATTAACCCATATTTAACATGCCTAGTCCCCTTGTGAGGGGTAAAGCAAAGGTCTTATTGAAAAGACAATGAATGCCCCAAAAATATTCTTCACTGAGGACAGAGGCTAGAAACCAGAAATTTGATGGGGAAATTACTTTTCTGTAATATTGCCTTGGAGTGCCCTAGTAAAATATGTTTTTTGTGTAGGTCAAGGGAGTGTATACATGTATTTGCATACACACACACATTACTCCCTGTGCAGCTATCCTTCTGTTTGCTTTATTTTAATGGCATTTTTAATATATATTCTCAAAGGGACTTTGAGAATTCAACATGTCTAGCCCCCGCCTACAAAGAGGCAAGGCCAAGTCAACAGTGCTATGCAGGTGTTTTCCCAACCTCTCCTTAAAAACCTCCGATAAGTTCTACAACAGGGTTCTCCAACTCCTAGCCCATGGGCCATCCTCAGCTGGAACCGTTGTGCAATCTGGCCTGGGAGTGCCAGTGGGCCAGGGATGCGGCTGTCCATTCCCATCCCCAAAACCCCACTCCTTCCCACCACTGCCCTGCCCTCTCCTCACCATGCCACTCGTTCCCTGAGGGATGTGGCCTTGGGCTTACCGATGGGGCCTGGTGCAGGACTGCAGTAGATGTCAGGCATCCCTACATTTCCCACAGTAGCAGGAATCATGGGGAAATGGAACGCACTTCCATTTGCACTCTGCTTCCCCACCAATCTTTCTACTGTGGTGAGTGCAGGGCACCGCTGCTGCCACCTCACACCAGGCCCTCCGGTAATCCCCATAGCTGCTTCTTCAGGGGACAGGGTGTCTTGGAGCGGGGGGAGAGTAGGGTGGTGGAATGGACAGCCCATCCCCTCCCGGTCCCACTGAGACTCCTAGGCCAGACTGCACAACTGGATGTCCCACAGGCCAAGAGTGTGAGATCCCTGTTCTACAACATCCATTGGGTGCCTATTCTGGAGTTTAACTATCCTTCTAATTAGGGTTTTTTCCCCCTAATATGTAATCTAAATATTCCTTGCTGCATGTTTGTATGAGATATGACAAGTGAAAGGAATATGATGACCCCCTGAAGTAAAGACATTTTACAGTTTGGTGCTAAAAACAATTGTAGATTGTCAAGCACATCAATTTCAAAATATTTATGAAATACTGTAGGAAAAGCTTCTATTGTGGTATTTTGAATAGCTACTTCTATATTCAAAATATTGTCCTCTACCTCTGAATTTTGAGTACCTTCCTTGCTATTCATTACAACAACATGATTCAGTAACTTCAGTAACATTTGATTCTTTGGTTTTCCCTAGGGTTGTAAAATGTATTTCTACAGTTCACAATTATACAACACTTGTTGAGGAAATGACAGTTGTTTGCAGTTCTTTCAACCATACTTGGATGAATAGTTTTAACTTTTGTTTTGCAATCAAAAGTCAAAAAAGAAGTGTGGAATGTCTCCACAGTTTACTACTCCTGATCAGATAAGATTTTTAGGGAAGATTTTATTATATAAAACTAGGCACCAAATACATGAAGGAAAATTGTCTCTCTCTGTGGGAGATGATTATGATAAAATAAAAAAAATCAGAAGTGTTTAAAATTTCTTCCAGGATACCTTATCATGTTCCTCATGGCCAACATCACCAGGACTTAGGTGGGAGAAGAGATGGTGTGATCTCCGATTAATCCCGCTCCTTCATTCCCGTTTTTCCCAATATCTCCCAGGATCAGATTTGTGCAGGTAAATAAGCATGTGTGCTTGAAACTTATCTTGCCTATGGATACAATCTTACTGTTTTAAATCAGCATTTCAGCTGACAAGATAAATATGCATTTCCCCATAGTCATGGGCCATAGAGCTACGTTATTGTTCAGTCCCCTGACTACTTTTCACAGCTCCGTTAAATAATGATTTCACTGCTGGTTGTGGCTCTCAAGCCAATTTTAATGTATTTAGCAACCAGAGTTGAAAAATAGTGACCATACTTGAGAGTCTTCCCAAATATTTTGCATTTAAGTTGATTTTTGTTCAGGAATCTTATAGCAAGCTTAATAAGCACATATACATTTTAATGATCTGGATACCTAGATATCTGCTTTCAGGTCTACTAGCAACATACAGCAAAGAACATTTCCTTGTAGGCATCCATATGAGTTTTACTCTAGAAACTAGGATGCAGCTGTGTACATGCACACTAACCCAGTACCACCTTTCTATACTTCGGTCTGCCACCTGTGCCTCCAACTAAGACAAAATTGGTCTTAAACATTTAGGAATCATAGTAATTAAAAACAAAATTCTGATTTAATGGTAACAAATCAGTTACCATACAGAGTTCAAGATTGTTCAGTATTCCTGATTAGAACAGAGCATATATATATATATATACACACACACACACACACACACACACACACTATATATATATATATATATATATATATATATATGCTCTATCACAAAATGTTTCCCTTTGCTTTCAAATGGGTTTATGTTTTTTTATGTATTTTTGTTATAAGTAGGTATTTTGAATTAAACACAAATTCAACATGAAAAAATTGAAATGTTTTGAAATGTCAAAATCTCTTTCTTTCTTTCTTTCTTTCTTTCTTTCTTTCTTTCTATTAACCCAGTTCAATATAGCATGGAAAAATACTGACTTGGCAATGTGCAAAAATTGTGTTTTGGTGAACAGGAGTTCAAAAACAACGTTTAGTAGTGTTGGAGGAAAAAAATATTTTTTCCCCCTTGGATATTTTGCTTTAGCTAAATATTTTCTTAGTTCTAATCAGGAATACTGAACAATCTTGACATCTGTATGGTAATTGATTTGCTACCATTAGCATCAGAATTTATATTTTAATGCCTGTGATTCCTAAAAAGCAGACTATGTCCTTTCTGATTTCTGAAAAATACTATGGAATATAACACTATCTCAAAAAGTCTTATCAGATGATTTTAAATAAAGTCTTGATGAGTGTAAACACTGAAGCTATTGAAAGCAATATCAATGAGTTGATATTGAAAACAGTTCCGGTATTAAGTGAAAATAAATTAATGGAATTAATGTAAAGGCTATTTTTACTAAGTTGTTATATGATGCCTTTTTATGTGTCAATTAATTAATGTTCGTGTTTTGAAAATATAGAATGATGCAAAAGTACTAACTGAGTATCATCATTTTATACATCATCCTTATCATGATCACTTTCTAGTTCTAATGGAACAATTTCTGCACAGTTGGAGTATGTCTACACTGCATTCCTCCTTTGAGAGAGGAATGGAAATGCAGACAACGAAATTGCAAATGAAGTGCGGATTTGAATTTCCCACGCTTCATTTGCATAATCACAGCCGCCACTTTTTCGAAACATCCTATTTCGAGATTAAAAATGCTGTTTAGAGGCAGTTATTTTGAGAAAAAAACCTTCGTTAGAAATAACCCTTACTCCTTAGATTTAAGGGTTATTTCCAAAGAAGAGTTTTTTCTCTCAATAACCATGTCTAAACATCGTTTTTTATCTCAAAATAGGGTATTTCAAAAAAGTGGCCGGCTGCGATTATGCAAATGAAGCACGGGAAATTCAAATCCGCACTTCATTTGCAATTTCGGTTGTCTGCATTTCCATTCCTCTCTCAAAGGAGGAATGCAATGTAGACAGACCTTTGGAGAGGAACATTCTGTATAATACAGGACAGTGGTCAAAGAGACTTTGACATGTTTTCAATTTTTTAAAAACACCTCTTAAAAACTTGTAATGTATGTAAATGTTTTGTATCATACATATACTCACATATAGGATTAATTAAATTCTTGTACACAGCCTTGGTAACATGGATTAAAGTATAAGTTAGTATAAATAGCAATATTTGCAACATACTAACATTTTAACTCTAAAATAAAGCTGATTTTTTCCTTTTGGCTTATTGATTTAAAACTTTCCATGATTTCATGCTGTATAAGTCGCAGAACCTAACTGCTCAGGCAACTAATTTAATAAGAAATCAACTGGCTGACAAGAGTCTAGTGTTCTGGAATATTTTCTACTTCAAAGAATACAAAAAATTCAAATCAATATTTTTTCCCCCTATACAACATAAACCATGAGTTTGATTTATTTGTGTTTATGTGGTCACGTATATTAACAAAGGGGTGAAAAATCTTCACTTAAAGAAGAGCCCCTGTATCATCTGACCGTTCCCAGGCCTACTAGATATTCCTTTCTATGTTGTTCCCTAGAGAAGGGTTTGCTTTTTGTTTTGTTTTTTAACTCATAACTGGCTTCCCTTAAATCAAGTGACCAACTATGTTGTGGATGTGCATGTGTGTTTCTGAGCAGGCTTCAGTAGCCTGCTAAAAGGGACTCTCTTTTTTTGTATTGATGTCACCTTCCCAAAAAGGAATTTGATTTTTTTCTCCCATGCCTAAAAGCGAGCCATGCTTCTCTTTTTTAACTCTGTGTAGCTATTGGAGCCATCCCTCTGTGTCTGCATCTTCACCAGCTGTTCAGAAAGCTGTCAGTTCTCTCAGGGGGGAGGAGAGGGTGGCAGGAGCAAAGACTTTGTGCACTGTCCCACCGCCAGACCAATCAGGGTCTGTGGGTGGGGAAACACGGAAGTGTCCTGGCCTGCCCCTTCCCTCCTGAAGCACCAACCCTTCCAGCAGCCTGGGGCCACTTAAAAAATGTTTGAAGTGTCCCCTGGTCAAAAATTATTGCCCATCCCTGGGGTACATGGCCAAAGGTAATGATAGCAGCTCCTCTGCATCGAGAACGCTGGGATATGTCAGTCCACACCATGTTCCACAGTCCCCATTGGCTGAGAACGGTGATCCATGGTCAATGGGAGCTACAAGCACCTGTCCATGCCTGCTAAAGCTGCAGCAGGCACAACCGGAGAAGGAGTGTATATTCCTAGCTGAGAGAGATACAGACTCTCTGAAATATATAGTATAGAACTGTCCATTTCTCCACCCCTCCCTCCTGCTGGCCCATTGGGGTTATAGCTGTACTGGTCCCATCTCTGACTCCTTGCTTGCCCCTCTGTGGTCATACAGTATAACGTTCCCTCCTGCCATTTTTAAGGTTTAAAAAATGGTTAAAAACATCAGAACTTTGAGGGATGAAATTTTGTGTTGTATTACATTTCATGAAACCTTGCTTTCAATATCTCATAACAAACTTCTAACATTTGTACCTTCTAATACTTTTTCTTTTTTACTTTCAAGTAATCCCAGATATTATTGTCTAAATACTGAAATGTTTAAACATGCCCCAGTTATTCTCATTTACTTGGCTTTTGAAGCCAGTCGGGTAAGTGTTTTGAGGAAACTTTGACCAGGAATTCATTGGGAAACAAAATAGTCTATAAGTGATATAGATGTACCAAAGAGTTCTCTGAACTGGGTGGTCATTCAGTCTGAAATTTTGAAACCTGGGAGTCTAAAGTTAGTCTCTAAATCTATATTCAGAACTTAAATCAACTCCCTAAATATAGATATAGGACCTTAACTTTAAATAGTCAGGTTTGAAAGTGTTGGTCAAAATTTTTAAGCAATCATTCTTATCTTTGTAGTTCTGCCATATATAGAAGTTAAATATAAACTCTGTTCACCTGTGATGACAATCATTTTAATTAAATTTATTATTTATAAAATGTGAAAGCCACTAGATATGAGTTCAACAGTTGATTATTGTGATTGAGAGGCTTGTATATATGTTGCTAAGATGTTATGTTAGCACAGATGACTTTTTCTTCTGATCTGATCTGTTATGACATGTCTGTAGGCAAAACGCATTCCAAGTAATTGCTGTGGATGGAGTTTGTAGTGGAATAATTCAGTCTCTTTCTGCTGAAGACTGTATGGACTGGCTACAAGCAATAGCAACTAACATTTCCAACCTCACAAAGCACAATGTAAGTATGGATCAAAGAGGTTCAGTGGATTTCTACATCATATTTGATCACAGCTATTGTAAAAATGCCCTATAGGTTTAAGCATAGCATGATCTGTGCATAAACAACGGATGAGATTACCCCCAAGGATGTCAACTCATGCTATCATACAATCAGACTTTTTGAAAACTCTTTGCAGGAGAAATTATTCTCTCCCCAGCTATAGTCCATCTCACCACTATCAGGATTATTTGCTTCTTAGTAATACAAGCAAAAGTGGCTTGTGTGGCCACTCAGGAGGGGGAGTCAAATGCCATCCATATGATTAGCAGGGCTCCCACAGCTAGGTTTCATTTCTACTGGTGGTGCACATTCTACATGCATCAGTGCACATAAAAATTATTCCTCCCCTGGATGGAAAAAATTAGAGTGGTGTTTCCCAAAGTGGTCTGCAGATTCACTCTGAGGAATCTGCTAACTGGCAACTCTGGTTTGTTTATTTACCAGCTCCACAGCCATGGAGCCTCGTGGCTCCCATTGGCTACAGTTTGCTATTTGCAGCCAAGGGGAACCATGGGAAGCAGCGTGGGCCAGTCCCGGAGCCAGTGGGAGCCACGAGGCTCCATGACCACAGAGCCAGTAAGTAAACACACCACAGCAGCTAGTTAGCAGGTTTCTCAGAGTGGATCTGCAGACCACTTTGAGAAACAATGAATTAGAGGGAATATTGGTAGTGCCTACCAAGTTTTGAGAAACAGAGCTTGAAATTTAAGAAGACCAGGTGACTGCAAGTAAAAGGTAAACATTATTTTTATACATTTTAAAAACTGAAATACATTTTGCTTTGTAAGTTCATTGGAGCAGGGATCATGTCTACCTTTGTGTTTGCACATCAACTAACCAACAGGCCTCTGGATGCTCCGATGATATCAACACAAAAGTTAATAATGAATTTGTGCTTCATGCTGTTCACTGTATGCATGGTTTAATCTTATGTGAATGATGTTTCATAATGTGCTAAGATTACATTTAATGGAAAAGGTTTCCCAAACTACCTTCCTAGTAAAAGGGCAGAGTATTGGGTAGATTAGATACTATGCAGAAGTTGATAAGATAATGATATGTTTTTCTTTACTCGGGGGAGGGGGCGGGGGAGGAGGCATATGCACATGGGGCTGAACTTTTCTGTAATGTAAGCCCCTGAATTCACACTGATGAACAATTCCATTAGGTTTTAATTTAGATCCCCTAAGATTTCCTTCAGTCTGAATTACCCTCCCCTACCTGCTTTAAAATTTGTTTAATTTCAAATGTTGGAAACACAATGAAGGTGATTTATATTCTAGTTTCAAAACTGTGTTCCAGCTGGCAGCAATATGTAAAAGTCAGTGCATTGGAAAAACATGACAGACATGAATTTATCCACCATCTGCAAGCTTCCATGCGATACAAGCCAAATTTCTTGGCTATTTATTCATCTCTATAATGTTGTTGCTACATAGAACTGCCAGTCTCACCAGGATTCTGATAAATAAGAATGCTTTCTTTCTGTTACCAACTTTAGATAACACTATAAACTATTTTTGCTATTTAAAGTCGTGCATTTGTTTTCTCATAATATTGCATTGTTACATACAACCATCTGGCAGTGCTTTAAGTGGCTCTGATTATGCTGTAATCGCAGCTGGCTAGAGTAACTTCATTTTGGTAAAACATTGTAGTTACATGACATGTCTCATTTCAATGCTTTAAAATGAGCACGGTATATAATTCCACATTAGATTCCATAAAACACCAGGAAGAAATGTAGGCAGCACTATATAATAAGAGGTAAATGGATAATTATTCCTTCATTGTGCAAAGCTGTGGGGGATTTTTTTTTTTGGTTGGTTGGTTGGGTTTTTTTAATTGCCATGGCTCACACTGGAATGGCTTGAATTGAGGGCCTTCCAAAGTTTATGATCCCTCTATATAAGTGATGAACAAACTGAGTCCCATGGGCCACATTTGACCCATCATTAATCTGATTGTGGGCCACAGTTTGCTCACCTCTGATATAGAGGGATTATAAACTTTGGCTGATGTTGGCCATCTGCAGGCAATGCCTCCTGCAGCTCCCACTGGCTGTGGCTCTTTGTTCCTGGCCAATGGAACTGTGGAAGCAGCGCCTACATGGAAAGGAGCCACGGGGATGTGCTGGATGCTCCCCACCATGCCCATTGGCTAAGAACAAGAGAACTGCAGTCACTAGGAGCTACAGGGGGTGGTACCTGTGGGCAGCCAATGCCAGCAAAATGTCTTGCGGCCTGCAGTCACATTACCCTGGTGGGCTGCATGCAGCCTGTGAGCCACAAATTCCCCACCACTGCTCTATATAAACCTTGTCTGTATGTATATCTTAAAGTCCAGCCTGATCATAACCATGCTGATCTCACTGGGAGAGATAGGAATCTGTTACTGATAATACAGTCATACCAGTCTTTAAAAATATCAGTTGCTAGTCAGAATTACAGTAGCTAGCATATGATAATGAGTGAACATAAGACCATTTACAGACACGGATATGTGGAAAATAACTGCATTACTTTGCACAGTGATGAGATATGAATAGATGTGCTTCTGATTCATCTCAGTACAGAGTGGTTACTGCCATTCACATAATGTTGCTGTTAACAATGTTTTACCTGAGAGAGATAAGGCATTTAGTCGAGGTTACAGTTGATTCTGTTTTAACTTGACATGCAGGGCCACAAATGACAAAAAGGTTACAGGGCCTCTCTATTACTGAGAAGACAAACGAACATGTATCTGCTCGGTTGATTTTTTTTTTTTGTTAGAATTATATTACTTGCTCCTACTGGTTGTGTCAATGGATTTGCTCTGTAATTGCTCAGAAAACACTAGGCTGTATGTGCCCCTTCACTGTGAGGAACACCACTGAACAAATGCAAGTGATAAAGGTCAGGAAAGTCTCCATAACTGCTGAAAGCCTCGTCCATAGCCACTGTGCATGGCTGAAGCCCTGTTTGTTAGGGTTTGGGTACAGGTAAAGGAACAGCTGATCAGTGTAGCATGCTGTGGAATAATGTCTGGAAATTCTGGCAGAAGTTAATGCAGAATTAACTCTTTAGTTCACACTCCTGGACTCATGCCAAACTGTAGAATTTTCCAAACTAAGGGATGTCAATGAAGAGTGACAATAGGTCTCCATAGGTGTGGGAACTAGGAGTGGGGGGGATGCTGCAGCAACCCCAGGCTTGCAGGACCCCATGCACAGGGGCTTCTTTGTCACTAGTGCTCCCCATTCAGGGTTCCAGATGTTGGCCCCAGCTGCCAGCCCTCTGCTTCTTTTGCCTGGTGTCCGTGTCACCAGTGGCAGGTCCCAGCCACTGGTTCCTCTGCAGCTGCGGTGCCAGGTGAGGAGACCATATCTGTATGCAGTAGTCAAGATGTGGGCATAGTATAGTTTTATATAGGGGCAGTAAGATATTCTTCATCTTATTTTCTATCCCTTTTTTAATAATTCCTAGCATCCTCTTTGTTTTTTTGACAGCCGCTGCACACTGTGTGGATGTTTTCAGAAAACTATCCATGATAACTCCAAGATCTCTTTCCTGATTAGGTGTAGCTAACTTAGCCCTCATCATATTGTATGTATAGTTGGGGTTATTTTTTTTAATGTGCATTACCTTACACTTATCCCATTCAATTTCATTTGCCATTTTGTTGCCCAGTCACTCAGTTTGGTGAGATCTTTTTGAAGTTCTTCACAGTCTGCTTTGGTCTTGACTATTTTGAACAGTTTAGTATCGTCCACAAACTTTGCCACCTCAATGCTTACCCCTTTCTCTAGATCGTTTATGAATAAATTGAATAGGATTGGTCTGAGGACTTGCAGAACACCACTAGTTACCCCTCTCCATTCTGAAAATTTACCATTTATTCCTACTCTTTGTTTCCTGTCTTTTAACCAGTTCTCAATCCATGAAAGGATCTTCCCTCTTATCCCATGACAACCTAATTTACACAAGAGCCTTTGGTGAGGGACCGTGTCAAAGGCTTTCTGGAAATCTAAATATACAATATCTACTGGATCCCCCTTGTCCACATGTTTGTTGACCCCTTCAAAGAACTCTAATAGATTAGTAAGACATGATTTCCCTTTACAGAAACCATGTTGACTTTTGCCCAACAAATTATGTTCTTCTATGTGTCTGACAATTTTATTCTTTACTATTGTTTCAACTAATTTGCTTGGTACTGACATTAGACTTACCGATCTATAATTGCTGGGATCGCCTCTAGAGCCCTTTTTAAATATTGGCGTTATGTTAGCTGTCTTCCAGTCCTTGGGTACAGAAGCTGATTTAAAGGATAGGTTACAGACTACAGTTAATAGTTCCACAATTTCATATCTGAGTTCTTTTCAGAACCCTTGGGTGAATGCCATACAGTCCTGGTGATTTGGTACTGTTAAGTTTTTCTGTTTGTTCCAAAACCTTCTCTAATGACACTTCATTGTGGGACAGTTCCTCAGATTCATCACCCACAAAGAATGGTGCAAGTTTGGGAATCTCCCTGACATCCTCCCCATCCTCAGCTGTGAAGACTGAAGCAAAGAAATTTAGTCTCTCCGCAATGGGTTTATTATCCTTGATTGGTCCTTTTGTATCTCGATTGTCCAGGGGCCCCACTGGTTTTTTAGCAGGCTTCCTGCTTCTAATGTACTTAAAAAACATTTTGGTATTACTTCTTGAGTTTTTGGCTAGCTGTTCCTCAAAATCTTTTTTGGCTTTTCTATTACATTTTTACAGTTAGTTTAGCAGTGTTTATGTTCCTTTCTATTTACCTCACTAGGGGTACGTCTACACTTGCTCCCTATCTCGAGATAGAGATGCAAATGTAGCCGACCGAAATTGCTAATGAAGCAGGGATTTAAATATCCTGTGCTTCATTAGCATAATCTCACCCGCGTGCTGTTCCGATTGCCAGCTGATTCGAACCAGGTAGTGCTCTCCGGGCTGTGTTAGTTCGAATCAAACTCTTTGGTTGGAACTAACATTACTCCTCATTTTACTCCTCCAACTAACTCATTTTACTCCTCCAACTAACGCGTCCCGGAGCTCACTTCCTGGTTCTAATCAGCTGGTGATCGGAATAGCACACGAGCAAGATTATGTTAATGAAGCACGGGATATTTAAATCCCCGCTTCATTAGCAATTTCGGTCAGCTACATTTGCATCCGTACCTCAAGATAGGGAGCAAGTGTAGACGTACCCTAGGATTGGACTTCCACTTTTTAAAAGATGCCTTTTTATCTCTCATGGCTTCTTTTACATGGTTGTTAAGCCATGGTGGCTCTTTTTGAGGTCGCTTACTATGTTTTTTAATTTGGGATATACATTTAAGTTGGGCCTCTATTATGGTGTCTTTGAAAAGTTTCCATAAAGCTTGCAGGGATTTTATTCTAGTTACTGTACCTTTTAATTTTTGTTTAACTAACCTCCTCATTTTTGCATATTTCCCCTTTTTGAAATTAAATACCAGTGTTGGACTGCTGAGGTATTCTTCCGACCACAGGAATGTTAAATGTTGTTATAATATGGTCACTATTCCCAACCGGTCCTGTACTAGTTACCTCCTGGACCAGATCCTGCGCTCCACTGAGTACTAAATTGAGAATTGCCTCTCCCGTTATGGGTTCCTGTACCAGCTGCTCCAAGAAGCATCAAGAAAGGCATCAAGAAATTTTATTCCTGCATCTCGTCCTGAGGTGATATGTACCCAGTCAATATGGAGATAATTGAAATATCTCATTATTAATGAGTTTTTTATTTTGATAGCCTCTCTAATCTCTGTTCTGGTCAGGTGGTCGATAATATATCCCTACTGCTATATTCTTAGAGCATGGAATTACTATCCATAGTGATTCTATGGAACATGTTGATTCATTTAAGATTTTTACTTCATTTGATTCTACATTATCTTTCACATATAGTGCTACTCCGCCACCCGCACAACCTATTCTATCCTTCCGATATATTTTATATCCCGATATGATTGTGTCCCACTGATTGTCCTCATTCCACCAGGTTTCTGTGATGCCTATTATGTCAATTTCCTCCTTTAATATGAGGTATTCTAGTTCACCCATCTTATTATTTAGACTTCTAGCATTTGTATAGAAGCACTTTAAAAAATTGCCACTGTTTATTTGTCTGCCCTTCCCTGATGTATTAAATTAATGTATATGTGATTGTTTCTTGACTAATCTGGCCCATACTTTATCATCTCTCCTCCTCTCTTTCTAACTAAAACCTAGAGAATCTCCATCAATGGAGTATCCTCTAAGTGAAGTCTCCATCCGATCCAGGTGTTCCTCCGCACTAATCGGCTTTCCCCCATCTCTTAGTTTAAAAACTGCTCTATGACCTTTTTAATGTTTAGTGCCAGCAGTCTGGATGCACCTTGGTTTAGGTGGATTTCATCCTTCCTGTATAGGCTCTCCCTCTCCCAAAAGTGTCCCCAGTTCCTAATAAATCTAAACCCCTCCTCTCTACACCATCATCTTATCCACGCATTGAGACTCTGAAGCTCTGCCTGCCTACCTGGCCCTGCGCATGGAACAGGAAGCATTTCTGAGGATGCCACCATAGAGATCCTGGATTTCAGTCTCTTTCCTAGCAGCCTAAATTTGGCCTCCAGGACATTTCTCCTACCCTTCCCTATGTCATTGGTACCTACATGTATCACGACCACCAGCTCCTCCTCAGCACTACACATAAGACTATCTAGATGCCTCGAGAGATCCGCAACCTTCGCACCAGGCAGGCAAGTCACCATATGGTTCTCCCAGTCATCAGAAACCCAACTATCTATGTTTCTAATGATCGAATCTCCCACTACTAACACCTTCCTCTTCCTAACAACTGACATTCTCCTCCCCC
>CM057846.1:62281523-62304046 GCA_030068395.1 Apalone spinifera | reverse complement strand
GATACCATAACATCCTTTGGAAGGAGGGTCCCAACTATGGGATGGTTTCCCTCTTCTCCCATTGACTGCTCTCTTCCCCTGAGCCTCCTTAACTGCGCTGGGGCTGTCAGACTGGAGGTGGGACAGTACTCCAGTGTCCCGGAAAGCCTCATCAACATACCTTTCTTCCTCCCTTAGCTCCTCCAGTTCAGCTACCCTGGCCTCCAAAGCCCAAACTCGGTCTCTGAGGATCAGGAGCTCCTTGCACTGGGTGCACACATATGACCTGCCCACAGGGCAGGTAATCATACATGTTACACTCGACACAATAAACAAGATAGCCCCCATTCTGCTATTGGGCTTCTCTCTGCATTTTCTCCTATAAAGAAATTTGATTATAGATGGGGTTTTTATTTAAATGTTTTGGATATAGATTATAAAAATTTTACGTGTACAGAAGGTCAGAAGTAATGAGTGCCCTCTAAGCTCCCCCTCTAAACTCCCTTCTCAAAACTCCCTCCTGTTAGCAATCGCCCTATTCACAAGCTCCCTGGTCACCTCCTCCCAGGGTTTATAAAGCTCTGGCCTTCCTGATAACTCCTGCCTCTGGCTATGGCTCGACGAATGAGCAGAGAGTTTTACATTTCACATCCTAATTAAGGCTCACATCTTCCAACTGCCAGCCTGAGCACATGGCCTTTCAAAACAAACAGGTCAGCACTCAAAACTCCAAACAAACAGACAAACACAAGTCCAGAACCCCCAAACACAAATACCCACACACTCCAGACAGCCACTTACCCCAAGGTGCTGTAAATTGCTCCCTCCTTCACCAGGAGAGCCCCTCTCAAAACTTCCTCCTGTTAGCAATCACCTTGTTTGCAAGCTCTCTGGTCACCTCCTCACAAGGAGGATATTGTACGCTTTCCAGGTAAATCTTACAAGACTTCACTTGTTACCTGTGAAATTACCCTGTATAGGAAGAATGGCCTTGTAGATAAGGAACTAGATTAGGATTCAGAAGATGCTGGGTGACCTTTAGCAAGTTATTTGCCTGTGTTTAAAATTCTGTTGAAGTCAAGTGAATTTAAACTTGTTCTTAAACTTTAAACATGTGTACTAAGTGCTTTCCTGATTCAATCACCTCATTCCTTTGCCTCCATTTTTCTTTAATTATAGATTATGTCATGTGATGAAACCTGCGGGAAAACGTTCAATCTAATTTGGCAACCCTATGTATAGTCATACTTTCCTACCTCCTAGATATATATCTTAATCAGGAAGAGCAGGAATGTTAATCTGACTCAATCCACAGCCAAATGAGCATCTTAACCAAGAAACCATTTTTGTGGGTATTTCTCCTTCTTCTGGCCTCCTGTGCTACCTCTCTCTCTCTCTCTCTCCCTGAATTCTATCCTGAACCTGGCACATTTCAACAAAACTTTTTGGTTTCAGTGGAAACAAATTTTTTTATAAAAGTTTTCAACCAGTTTTGCCCTAAAAACGAAGCCTGCTCAATTGAGGTAAAGCAGGCTCTATTTAGTGAAAAGTGTGTCTAGATATCCCCCAAAAGGCATACATCCATGGGCCTACAAAGACCTTGCAGCCTCTTTCCCTTCACACTGTCAATAATGGGAAGCAGATCCCAAAGGCCCTTTCTCCCATTCCTGTAATGGTCCTTTTGGGAACATTTACCTTCTCGGAGTGTTCAAAATTGAACACAGTTGCAATATAAAGATTAGATATACATGTTGACCTGCCTGAAAACTTTTCATGCATGCAAAACACTCCAAATTATTCAATCATCTCTTCTTCCTTTTGTTCTTCCACTCCGTTAAATGCTGGGTTATGATTCAAGCTGCCATTTGAAGGCCTCTTTTTCTGTGTCACTGAAAGGTGTTGCTTTTGGGTTGCTTTCACTTGTTATGTGTTCACTTAGGCCAGGTCTACACTGAAGGGGAAGGTCAAATTAAGATACACAACTCCAGCTACATTAATTATGTAGTTGGAGTCGACATACCTTAATTTAAGTTTCTCTGCTGCCCCACAGTGGGAGGCTAACTCCACGCAGGAGCAGGAGTGCTGGCCGCTGATAGAGGCGCCCTTTACTAGAGCCGCTAAATCAAATTTTGGAAGATCGATTGTGGCAGCCTCACGTTGTCACGTTGCCACAAGACATGGCCTCACGTTTTGTATAATTTGCTTTACTTACTTCTCTAACTTGCTGGTTGCACCTTACTGACAGCAGAACTTTGATGTAATTTACACCCTTAAGGATGTAGTCCTGATTGGGTTGATCCAAATTTACATTATGTGCAGCCTCAGAGCAAAACATGAATTTAAAAAAAATCTTGATAATGCTACACTATGCTACAAAAGCTCTTTATTTTGGGCAGATATTACTGCCATGAGGGAAGTGTGCGCTCTGTCAGAATGGTGGTGGGGAAACAGCTTTAGAAAGTGAAATGTAAGAGGCTATGCTTTTGCTCCATAACACTATAAACTGGCTTGAACATTGACTAGAATTAATGTTAACCCACAGTAGACTGTCCACTTTCATGAGCACTGTAGTTATAATGTGTCCTAAACACAGTGACACTGCAAGATGACAGCTCTTGGATTTGGAATACAGCTTTAATTTAATTTAATCACTGTAGATATTCAGGCAGCTCTTGAATCCCTATATTTACCTGAGTTCATAGATAGCATGCTTTTCATTTTCCCCTAAATGTTCAAATTATTTTTTTTCACAATATATCCATTTTTATTGTAAACCAAAGGGAAAGAAGCTCTCTACAGTAATGTTACTTATTAGTTGCACAGCTTTTATCTTGCTATCAGTGTCACTGGATGTAAAATATTATCATTCATGCTGCCATAAATTACTACAGCTCCAAACCACAAGCAGCATGAGAGCAAAACATATCCTTAGAAAGGACAGACTGAAAAGGCTTGGGTTTTATTAAATACTTCTTCAAACAGGAGAGTCATAATTTACCTCTAAAATGTTGCAAGCTTTTAAAAAAAAATTCGTTGCCAAACTAGCTGCATTGCACTGCTGTAGAGGGAATACCTTTTTTGTTTGTTTTGTGACTATTATTTTAATGATGCTGGCTCAGAGGTAGGAATAACTGCTCCCTTGCTAGTGTCTAGTCAAATTATAAATGGTGGTATTGTGTATGAATTGAGCTGAAAAGAGAAATGCCGGAATACTTTTTCTTAGGACCCTGTGTGGTATTTAAAGTATAGCTTGAAGACCATTTCCCCCCTATTGTCTAAGTCGAATTATAGTTTGTCTGCAGTTACTGATAGTCTGAACACGTATTCTGTTTGGTTGCTAAGTCCTTATGCATTTTGCACACAGCAACCTCCAAGGGAGGAGAGCTGGGACCTTATCACTGGGAAATCGCCCTTTCCCCCCCCCCATCATCTCTAAATTCATTATATGAAATACTAAAGGGAGAGTTAATGGGGAAAGGGACAAAAATGTTAGCACAAGTCTGGAACAAAATGAGGAAAGGCAGCTGGCATTTTTCAGAGAGGGTAGGAGAAAGTGTTAAGTATAAATTTCTCTTTCCTGCCAAATTGATCTTTTAGCAGCTGAGTGGGGCCTTCTATACAGTAACTTAGTTTCTATTGTACTGGGAATTCTTTGATACTCCAAATTGAGTTTTTTGTAATAGAAAGTGTTGAAAGTGGTTGATTCATTAACTGTGGTTGATATAGCACCCAAGCTTCTAGGACTAGAAGGGGAGAGAATAACAATGCTTATCTGTTAACAATGCAAATCTTCATCTGCAGGACTCAAATCAAATCAAATTATTCCTTTGTTTTTTCAAGAAGGGAAACTAAATACATAGAGATTGAATTACTTTTAGTTTCTCTTTTTACTGACTCCTCTAGGGAATGTATTTCCTAGTGATGGATACATTGGAAGTCACACTTTCCTCTTCACTAACAATTTTAGTAAAAAAAAATTTGTAAGGATAAATTAATCAGTTGCATAGCAATAAGCCACATTAGTGTTTGAATCATTAGCAAGGTGCTATTATACTTCTTGAGGGATAGAAATTACTTGATCATCTAATACACGAGCTATAGACGCCCATTGTCAGTCTAGAAATTCAGGGGCTGTGGCAGCTATTATTGTCAGATGGGCAGATTCTTAGCTGGAGTATACAACATAATTCCACTTCACTGCAGCTAAACCAATTTACAATAGCGGAATATTTGCCCAGTCACTAAAACTAATTTTAGACAATACAGTGCTTGAAGTGATAAACTGCATTTATTAGAGTACAGTCTTTAAAGAGCAATGGAATAATGGCTCTTTTGAGCATGTCCCACTGATATTTGCAGGTATGCAAAAGTTTCCTATGATGGGGTAGATAAGCATTATGCTGGCAATGAGAGGGTTAACAAGTGTCTGTCGGGCTAATTGGTTCTTCCCCGTAAGGTGCAGGGAATGTCAAGCATGGAGAGGGGAGTTAAAAGGAGAGGACTCCCGCCTCCTCCCCGCGCCAGTTCAGGGCTGACCAGGAAGGAAAGCAGAGCTCTACTTCTCTTGATGGGAGAGAAGCCTGATGTAAGCCACACTGTGAGTAGCTTGCCAGCCAGAGAGCCACTATGAGAAAGCAGAGTCAGATCCAGAGAGATTTTCAGAAGCATGGACAGTTCAGAGAAGAGCCCTGAAGAGATCAAGGCACACTTCTGAAGTATTAAGGTCCAGAAAAAATCAAGAGCAAAAAGAAAAAGCCCAGAACACAAAACAGGATCTGCCAATAAACCTTCATAGAACCAGAGAGTCATGCTCTGATAAGCCACAAATGCAGCCTAATCGTACTTTCTTTGCCATGACTGTTATGCCAGCACAAACTCAGTGACACTACTCAGCATATAGGTTTGTGAGGACAGATCTTAGAAAGTTATGATATTTTATGACTTTCATAAAAAAAAAAAAACACTTCCCCACACACTTCATGATTTTTTTTATGACTGTGCTTACTTTCCTTATATTAGAACTGTTATATTGCAGTTAATGCTGTTATTGTGCATAGGATAAACATAATCTGTGACATTATGGCTCAGCATAAGTCCACTGGCTTCAGTATGTTACACTGACTTATGCCTGCTGGGGAGTTGTCCTAATGTGACAAATATGGGTGTGCACAGTGAAGAATTTGTATTTAAACTAGAGATGTAAAAGTGTAACCATGTACACAATTAACCAAAGAGCCCAGGCTCGTGGGTTAATGTGCACGGTTACATTCAGACCCCTGGCTTAAAAATCAGCTCACCGCACGCACCAGTTCCTGCCTGCTCCCCCCCACCCTCATACTGCTGCCTCTGATACAGTTTCAACCTGATTTGAAGAGCAAGATTCTAACCCTGTCTTTACTCCCCGATCATCCTTAATGATGTTGAGAATCTCATTCAAACCAGTTGTTACAAAAGTGGTCAGTAATTGTGTCTCATTTTCTGGTTGCCTGATTTTAGACTCTGGAGGTCTGATTTGCAGAAGCATTCAACACTTACAGCTCACTGCTTTGAACATATGAGTGATTTGAACACATAAAGTGCTATATAACACAGGCCCCAAGTCTCTCAGATTGGGTGCAAAACATTAATGGAGACTTTTGACCTTAATCTTTGTGCCTCCACTTCTTCTCCATAAAAGGGGGATAATAATCACAACCTTCCTGCACTGAAGTTTTCTGAGAATAGCTTTCTGTAAAGCACTTAGGTACTATATTGGTGACCATCAAAGAAAAGTCCATGAGGAATTGAATAATTCTGTCTTCAGAGCAGGGTTTGAATAGGGTGCAGTAAATATGGCCTGTGGTCCTACATTGCCCCACAAGCAGAAAACTAAAGATTGAATAGTTGTTTATTCAGTGAGCACTGACCATCTTGTGCACTGATTAAGGCAAGGGTCCCGTGGAAAAAATGTCATGACGATGTAGTTAAAGACCAGAAATGGGTAATAAGTTGGTCATAGGCTGGCTGCAGAACTCCAGAGTTAGTCCTGGTGAGCCAATGGACACATTCTTTATCTGCAGGCCAGGCTATTACCTCACACAGTTCCCAAAGACTGGGAATGGAGAACTATGACCAATGGGAGCTGTGAGAGACCGTACCTGTGAACACACAGGTAAATAAAGCCTCAGGTGGTCTGCCAGATACTAACCCTGGTGAAATTCAGCTGCCCCACAGACCACTTATTGCCCACCCCTGCAAAAGACTTTCTTAAAATGTATACCCAACGTAGCTAGACTGAGGTTGCATAGGCAACTTTATAGTTGGCATTTCTGAACTTTCCAACCTTAATATTATTTTGATCTAGGGATCTTATGTTCATAAGAAAAATAAAATGTATTATATATAAATCTGCTTTCCTTTTTTCTCTCTAGGAATTCAAATTATGTGTTCCTTTGCTGTACTGAATAAATACTTCAGGGTTTAATCCAGAAATCCTATTAATCTAATGTATTTGGTTAGTATCAGAGTAATTGTTAATTTTTATTTGACTCAGATAATGGACAATTTTAGGATCTAACATAAGCAATAAAAGAAAATTCTAAAATAAAATTGTACCGGAAATAGGCATCAGAATTGATCTTTCAAAAACATTGAACTTATGAATTCAAATCATAAACAAGTTAAAAATATATAGAGAGAATAATAAAGAGAACATGAATTTATTACAATGAAATAAACATAAGGGATTTTTTTTTACTTCGCTAAAACAGTGAAATACGCAAACTAGGCTAAAACACCACACAGAAACAAAGCTAAAATAGAGAGTGTTTTTATTATATTTTGTAATCGGTGTTTCTCCTTTGTAAAGGAACAACAGACACTATATGTCCCCTGAAGAGTGCATTGTTTTGTGTCTTTGTGGAATTTTTAAGTCAGAAATCTTCTTTCTTTTTCTGCTAACCTAAGACTTGAAATAAGCCAAACCCAGGGGTATGTTTTACTGAACAAAACTTCATATAACCAGTCATTTTATCATTTCTCTTTATGCTTCTTTTTGCTTGAAACCCCATGACCTCCTAACTTCGTAGCATAATTAATTCATTGTTTTCCCACTCTCCCTCTATAAAGTTTCCTGTTTTGACTGCAAACGGGCTTATGTGCATCAGATATTAAAAAGCATAAGTGTGAATGAAGAAAACAGTAATCATAAAACAGTCCACAAAGCCCAAGTAGGTACCACAGCATGTCTTTGGGTGGAATATGTTTGTTTAACATCTCTTTGGGTGGAATTGTTTAACAAGTAAACAATGAGTTTAAATGGTTAAATCTGGCGATCATAGCAAATAGATATTGCAAAAAGGTCACCTCTGGGCCGTGGTTGACAGCTGAGAGGACTGAGGAATCTGTTCCAAAATGGCAGTGAAAAATCCTAGATTTTGGTTTTTAAAAGGTCTGTTAACAGGGTAATTGGAATCTGGATATTATAAGCAAAGGAGACTGATAAAATGAATTTATGGTCTGAGTATGGAAGTTATATTAGATACTCCAGAGATCTTCAAGGTGGGAAAGGAAGGTTTGGGGAAGGATATATCATCTTCTACTAGCTTCATGGAGCCCAGGAAGCAAATGTGATATGACTAGTGTTTGTATTCTGTTTCTCTTGGTGCTCCTTCACCTTTTAGCAGCCGTGGAAGGGTTCTTAAGGAGTGCCACTGGCTTCATTATCTCTGTCAGCATGGTTCTGATAAAGTCACACTGTTGTGGGGCTGGGTCAGAAGCATCAGAGAACTAGGCTTGATATAAAGTCACAAGGCTTAGTGGACCGTGTAAGTGTGTTCTATGGGTTACATTAGAGGTGAAATTGTCCCAAAGTCCTTAAATAATACTTTCATGAGGTAATTTTCTTAGCAAAAGAATTCCAAAATCATCTTCCTATAACAGATTTATCAAGATTTTTAGTAGAAGTTAAAGGAAGAACAGATCATTCTAGGCTGGAGATTCATATTATATTCATATTGACATAAAATGTACATTAATTCAATATATTAATGTAAAAGCAACTATATATAAAATAAGTAAAACAAAAATACCATAATAGTTGGAGCCATCACCAGTATTGCCAAAATGGTGACATCGTGTCTTAATTCTCAATATGCTAGTTTCTTTACAATATAATTATCTCTGGAGAATTGTGCTTGAGAGGATGGAATCTGAAGTCCTTGGAAGAAATAAACTGCATTTCTAACTGTTATACAATAATAATTCACTAATTTTTGGAGCTATTTAAATAGACTGATTATTGAGGGTGTTCAGATAAGTTTTTTTTTATTTTTATCTTGACACCTTTAAAATGTAATTTTGTAAAAAAGTCATTCAAATGGAAAAAAAAAAACCCTCAAGCTAAAGGCTTTTGAGTACTACATTACTGACATTTTTCACGGTGGTTTGATAAAAAAAATTAATTGATAGAAAAAGAAACATTATCCCCTCTAAAGATTATTCACTGGATTGCCTTGCTTTTCTCTGTAACCCTTGTGTAAGATATCTAACACTCTCTGCCCTCGTCTACACTAAGGAGTTATTTTGAAAACGCTCCCCTTATTTCGACACTCCACTTGTTATTTCCACACTATCAAGCCTGTTATTTCAAAATAATGGACTGGTTATTTCAGATTAATAACATCTGCTTTCCACGAGGAATAATGCTTATTTTGAAATAGTTATTTTCATAGAATTATAGAACACTAGAACTGGAAGGGAATTTGAGAAGTCATTGAGAATTTGAGACCCTCACAGCAGGATCCAGTACCATCTAGACCATCCTTGATAGATGTCTATCTATCCTG
The DNA here is from genome assembly GCA_030068395.1 of Apalone spinifera. Lineage (NCBI taxonomy): Eukaryota > Metazoa > Chordata > Testudines > Trionychidae > Apalone > Apalone spinifera. The sequence continues at coordinate 62,295,242 of CM057846.1, read as the reverse complement.
ATCTTAAATATCTCCAGAGATGGAGATTCCACAATCTCCCTAGGCAATTTATTCCAGTGTTTAACCACTTTGACAGTTAGGAACTTTTTCCTAATGTCCAACCTAAACCTCCCTTGCTTCAGTTTAAGCCCATTGCTTCTTGTCCTATCCTCAGAGGCCAAGGAGAAGAATTTTTCACCCTTCTCCTTGTGACACACTTTTAGATACTTGAAAACTGCTATCATGTCTCCTCCCAGTCTTCTCCTTTCCAAAATAAACAAGCCCAATTCTTTCAGTTTTCCTTAGTAGGTCATGTTCTCTAGACCATTAATCATTTTCTTGTTGCTCTTCTCTGGACCTTCTCCAATTTCTTCACATCTTTCTTGAAACATGGTGCCCAAAACTGGATGCAGTACTCCAACTCAGACCTGATCAGTGCAGATTAGAGAATAATTTCTTGTGTCTTGCTCACAACACTCCTGTTAATGCATCTCAGAATCATGTTTTCTTTTTTTGCAACAGCGTCACACTCCTGACTCATATTTAGCTTGTGGTCCACTATGATCCCTAAATCCTTCTCTGCATTACTCCTTCCTAGACAGTCGCTTCCCATTCTGTATGTATGAAATGGATTGTTCCTTCCTAAGTGGAGTACTTTGCATTTGTCCTTATTAAACTTCATCCAGTTTACGTCAGACTATTTCTCTAGTTTGTCCAAATCATTTTGAATTATGACCCTAGCCTCCAATGCAATTGCAACCCCTCCCAGCTTCGTATCGTCTGCAAACTTAATAAGCGTACTCTGTATGCCAATATCTAAATCGTTGATGAAGATGTTGAACAGAACAGAATTTTGAAATAGTGGTAGTGTGGACGCTCCACTGCTCCTGTTTTGAAATAGCTGCTCCCCAGAGTCCTTCAGTGTAATGACTTCCCAGTGCTTTCAGGGGCTCTAAGTTGAGTTAGGGCATCCAAATTAAGGGAGTCTGCCTTGGACTAATTTCGAGGTTTCCCTGTAATGTGGACATGCTATTTCGAAATAGTTATTTCGGGAGTTATTTCAAAATAATTTCCTGGTATAACCATGCCCTCCAAGACCCATCCTTTGTGCTCTTTATTATTGGTTATGCATGAGTAGTGTTTGTCTACAGAGATTTTCAAAACTTTTTGTCCATAACAAAAAATATGTGCCAAACTGAACTCAAAGGATTTTAAATTTGATGACAGATGTGCTGTGCTGTGAGTACTGTCACTCACCCCTGGAGCAGTGAGACAAAGGGATTCAGAAAATATCCAACTAGCCTAGGGGCATGTTGAGCTAGAAAAGAGGCAACTGGCAGGTGAAATTTCATATCTTCTAATTGCTGATTGAATTTCCAGGCAATTCTCTTAAGTTTATAACCCCCAATTCAGAAAGCAGTCTAGACCAGCTGATGAAACACATTCCCTTCCCCTTATTTTTGTTTTTAATTCATTATCAGAGAGCTGATAGGTCAGTATAGGCACAATCTCCTATGATGCACTGTGATGTTAATCTTTGCACTGTGCTGCCTTTTTGAGTGACTTAATCCAGTTTGGTTATGTTATCTCTAGCCACTACTGTAAGCCATGATCCGAATAGAATCCAGTATACCTGATTTTCAGTGTTCGACTACTGAAGAGTAATTAGTTGTGCAATCCATCCAGTGACTGATGTTCAAAGAGGCTAGCAATTAAATCTAAGTTAGGGATATGGAAGTCAAGCAGGTCAAATACTGCTGCTGATAAATGGGGTGGGAGGTTGGTGCATATGATGCACACGGAAGAAGATCTTTCGAATATAGTTTTTTGTACTTCAAAACTGATAATCTGTAAATTATAGTGTTCAAAAGCAAAACACACATGCTTCACATTTTGGGCATTTGTTACATATTTAAGTGTAACCTCTGTGTCCCCCAATGGCCAGTCTACAAAGGATAGGATTCTGGCAGCTCTCAGTTTGAAGCTTTGGCTTTTTCAGACAAGCTAGAAAGGCATCTGCTTGTAGCACTGGATATTACCAATTCAACCCCCAACATTGGCCAGCATGATAGCTGTCAGATTTGAAGGTGTCTGCAATGACATATATCTATGTTGTGAGAGGTTTTTCATACTGTCAGGGATAGGGGTTGTTTTACACCAGGTGGTCTGGGGTACTGCTGAAAGGGTCAAATCAGGGCAAATTACTTAGAACCAGGGCTACTTATAGCCCAAGACTGGAGACCTCCTTATAAGGTGCCAAACCAGTCACACAGAGTACTTCAGCTGCCACCTTGGCCAGTAAGAAGTCAAATCCCCTTAGACACCCCAGCATCCCCTGTGCCACAAGCAGCACTGCACCTTACATAGGTAAGGGGTTATAAAACCCAATATCACCAACGCTGAACAGGTTCTCCCAGTCCCAAAGGCCTAGCCACAGTCCCAAGCTAATTTATACCTCAGATCTTACCCAAAAGAGCGCTCTGCCAATCTTTTAGAATCTAAAATCTAAAGGTTTATTATTCATAAAAGAGAGATGGTTGAAAACAGGATTGTGAAAGAAAGCATATAACATACACCAATCACCAATTTCTTGATGCAGGCTGTTAGCAGAGATGTAAAAAAATGTTAACTTAAAAGTATCTGGAGTACATCCTATGTTAGGATGCATCAATACATTCTTCCCAGCCCTCTGTCCATAACAAGAATGTCTTCAATGCTGCTCTTGACTTCGGAAGCAAAGAGGGTGACATCCCCAGGATCCGTTTATAATCTTGCCCATGCAGAGGGAAATCCATTGTTCTCTTGAGTGATGGTACCTCCCAAACTGGAGCTGATCACGTGAACAAGTGGCCTGTCCATATCCCCTTAAGCAAGCAGCCTTGATGTGCCTGCTGCTCTGCAGGTTTCCCCCCGCATTCCTCAGGTATTTATTGGCAACCTTGAGAGCCATTGTCTATGCAACATTGTTGTTTAGCATAGCTATTCACTGAATAACCTCTCCTCACAATAGGTGGTCAGCGCCTATTGCTGTCTTCCAGACAGGGGACATTTAAAATATAAGTACAGAGCCCATACCCATACCTTTATATATAAAAATCATACAAATAAATGAGTATCATTAATTGAATCAGCATAACATAAGCTTTCATTAGACACCTCACTTGGCCCATTTTGCACAGAATATCGGGCAAACCCAAAATAGCGGGTGCAACAATGACCTGTTATATTTTCCTCTTACAACCCAATAATATGACAGGGATTCAGAGGAAAGGGATGCAGTAGGTCCTGGATTCCTTCTGGTACAATGAAGGCACACACACTGCTTTTGCAGCTGTGTCTAATTTCCACAAAATTGTGAGAGGCTGCAGAGCATTTATGGTGTGTCTACACAGCCAAGTGTTTTCTGAATAATGGCTGTTATTCCAAAATAACTATGCGAGCGGCTACACAGCCATTCTGTTATTTTGAAATAATTTTGAAATAATGGATGGCTTATTTCAACTTCTGTAAACCTCATTCTACAAATAACACCACGTATTCCGAAATAGCTATGTAGATGCTCCATTGCTGCTATTTCAAAATAGCCCCTCACCATGGCCATTCCATGTTATTCCTCCTGGGGCTCTAAATCGAGATAGCATGTTTACATTAGGGAAGCCTGCCTCAGACTAATTTTGAGGCTTCCCTGCAGTGCTATTTCGAAATAAGCCATTTCAGAATAACTATTCCAGAATAGCTTATTCCGACATAACTGTGCAGTGTAGATGTACCCTAAGGGAAGTGAGTGACGACACAGTTTCCTTCAGGGAGAGTCCCTTCATCTCAAGATTATGTCATGACTGTCAAATATGGAGGGCTGCTTTTGGTCATTTACTTCCAATAACTTTGAATCAGCATAAAATGTTGATTGGGACATATTACAGTCTCTCTAATACTCTTCAGAAGGGTCAATGTTATCAGGAGCAGCTTCAGCAGGGTATTTTTCTCTCAGGTGTATTCAACTCTCCTTCTCCCTGACTCTGGGAAGCTGTTGACTGAAATAAATCAAAAGTGCCTAAAAAAACTAAGAGACTAGCTAATGAACACTTTAGTGGACATGCTCCATGCACCCAAAGCCGTAAAGTAATGAAAATAAAAGATTTATGCATTCCTTTCAATCTTTGTATAGCCCACAAAGTTAGTGGTAATGTATTGCTGTGTTCCATAAGGTTCATTCCATTGCCAATAGATATGAAAAATATATTTATTTAATTGAACTTGAACTCAAACCCAAAACAGTTACCTCAGGAGTACTAAGGTAGAATAACTTCCTGCATAGTTGGAATAAATGCCAAAGTGTGTTGATCTGTTAATATAATAGATCTAAAAGCATATTCAGTTACTGTGCGGATTTTTTAGAGTGAAGCTTTGATAAAGTTGGGGTACGTTGTTTTTGGTATAGGTTGGAGATGGAGGCAGAAAGCTCATGGAGTTGCATTATCACTACTATTGTGCGTGTGATGGGGTGTACCAACCCCGCACTGAGCCAGTAAGTGTTAACCAGGCCTACCTGTCTGAGAGAGCACCACCCTCACAGCCCTGTTGGGCAGGCTCTAACTGGAGAGCAGGTATAAAGGCCAGTGGAGCAGCTCAGTCAGAGCTGACCACCACAGAGGAAAGAGCTCCTGCCCAAGCTTGGGAGGAGGAGCAGCAGATGGAGGCCACAGTGGAGGACAGCCAGTGGAGACTGGCCAGGGAAACTTCCAGTCCATAGGAGGCAAATGGGGAAGATGCTGATTTCAGTGAGGCAGGTAGGAAGTAGCCCAGGGCAGGAAATTGAAAGCCTGAAAGCTCAGCGTGTTGCAGGTGGATTCCCTATTGAGCTAATGGTGGGACACACCCACCATTGACAGGGCCCTGGGCTGGGACCCTCACCCTGATTAAACCCCAAGTGGGCACTACTGTTGTTGCTACTGACTTTGGCCTCAAGACCCCATTGCCCCATGGATGGAGGTTGCTATTGACTCAGGCCCCTGGGCCCTATTACTCCACAGACAGGGGTTGCTATTGTCTTGGTCCATTGTGCCCTACTGCCCTGGATTGCTATTGCCTCGGGCTACTGGGTCATATTGCCCCACAGACCGGTGACAGCTACTGACTTTTGCTGCTAGGCCGGACTCTTATGTGGGAAAAAGGGGGTAGTGAGAGAACTGGGGGCTCTTATGGACTGTTATGTTCACGGGATGGAGCATGTGTTGAGGGGCCTGACAGGCTCAACGCTCTCCCTGCAGCTTGGTATACTCACCCTGTGACAGTAGGCAATATGAAGGTGGAAAGGAATGTACAAGTCTTTCTCCTTAATTTCTGATTTGCATTTTAAAGGTTTTAGGTGGGTGGAGTGTGCCATACCACAACTTCAGTTACTACAACAAATTTATGTTTGTATATATGTGTAATATTTGTGTGTATGTGTAATGTTTGTATCGGGCCAAATTCTTGCTGATACCACCAAAGCTGCACAAGTGGGTTTTATAAAGCTGTTTTCAACTGAGCTGCTGAGGTGTCCCAAAAGGGAGAGAAATTCATGGCTGGTACTATCAGTTATGACTGCTCTACTCCACACGTTGCTATTCTCTGCCAATCAGCAACTGGACTGGAGCCAAATAACCTCTTGGGGTTATGGGAATACAAAAGAAATATACAACTGCTAAGTAGGGCTCAGACAGACCTGAGTATTGAAGCTACTGAGTTTGTGAATTAAATATTCTATAGCTCATATAGTTTTCTCAGTTTCTTTTCATTCAATGTTTTATGCATGGAAATCCTTCTGTGGTGCCAAAGTCCATCCAGTAATTTTCATTTGTTTGAAAGCAGTGGTGTTGTAGCGTATGCACACCCCATCTCTTGGGAGAGGTTGTATGAGGGTGTGGATGCTGCTTAGTCAGCCATTGGACTACTGGCAGTCTCTCTCTTAGTCTTTGAACCATGACCCTTGGTCCAGGGTAGTTATACCCTAGTGGCTAGAGTCAGTGAGAGGTGGCTCTCTGACTCAGGGTAGCATAGCTGGGTAACCCAAGTTAATAAGGTATGGCCCTTTAATGCAGGACGGCACAGCTTGGTAGCCTAAGTCAATAGGGTATGGCCCTTTAATGCAGGGCAACATGGCTTGGTAGCAAATCAATAAGTTGGGAGGTTGGGAGCCCACCCTACTCCACCTTGTCCTGACCCACGGCCCTGTGAGTGGCAGAGTGGTCTACCACTTCCTCAGCAGAGAATCAGGCTGAAACACGCCAAATTTACCTGAGAGGGAGGGTCTGCTCCTGTACCCTCCCAGGGTCATTTCCTACCGGTGAGGTCCCATGAAGTGGCTGTGTCTTCTTTTTCCCCTGTAGCTGCATCTCTCTGGGGTTGCTCAGGGGCTGTGTGGCAGAAATTTCCTGGGTCTCCATCCTCCTCTGTCTGAGTTGCTGTCTGGTGGAGTCCAGCAGCTGTGACTGAAGGTCCTTCTCCTTCATAGACCAGCCCAAACCGAGCTGTTCTGCTGCCTTTTATGCTGCTCCAGCATTTGGAGCATGCCCAGTCCAGATGAAGGGGCAGGACTTCCTCTACCCATAGAGTTTTAACCCCACCTGTTTCAGTGTGGGGTATGCACACACCCCATCACAAATGGAATCAGCCACATAATGTAGTAGAGAAAGACAAAAATGAAAGCAGCTGTGGTTTTCCTTTTCCTCTATTCATTGTGGTTATTGCTTTATTCACTTGTCTGTGCAAGTCAGCAAATGCTATATAAAGGAGGATTTCCCAGCAGAAATGTTTGAAGTGTGTACTTGCTTTGGCTATGTCTACATTGGAAAGTTTGGTGATGAAAATGCTGTTAACATACAAAAGTCACTAAAACTGAAAACTCACCAAAGCTGTTTTTCTGCCTCTGTCGGCATATCATGGCCACATTATTAGGTCACCTGTCAACAGAAAGAGCAAAGTAATGTGGATAAGCATCCCATAGTGCCTGGCGGCACTGTGGGAATGTGCAACATAGGACTAGGCATTTGGGAATGTGAAAAATGTCTCATTAGCTACCATTTTGCTTCCTAGCCCTCCCAGTGCCTCTCCATTTGATGTACTTGCCTCAAAGTACATCAATCAGAAGGGGAACTTCTCCACAGTGCTTCAGGCATTTGTGGATCACCAAGGGTATTTTACAGACATAAATGTGGGATGGTCTGAAAAGGTGCATGATGCACGCATCTTCAGGAACAGTGGATTGTACAGAAAGCTGCATGCTGGGACTTCCCTTCTAGACCAGAAAATTACTGTGGGGAATGTAAAAATATCCAAGGTAATCCTAGGTGAAGTGGTTTACCCCTTATAGCTCTGGCTCATGTAGACTTACATAGGCCACCTGCCCAGCAGTAAGGAGCAGTTCAATAACATGCTAAACTGATGTTTCATGGTTATTGATTGTGCCTTTGGCAGATTGACTGGGACATCGAGGTGTCTCTTTGGCAGGCTGGACCTTTTGGAAGATCATATCCCCAAGGTGGTGGCTGCATGCTGTTTTGGGTGCAACAGCAGATCTGTTTGCCTCCTTCGCGTTCTGGTATGCCTGCCGGAGTTCCTCAAGCTTAGCTCTGAAAACATGTTGGAGTTCAATAAACTTGACAAAATGCCTACGGTAGTACACACTGCATGATTGTCAACAGTAAGAGGAGGGGGAGAGACAAAAGTCCATTGCTGAGCTGTAAATTTTTTGTTGCCCAAGCTTGGTGCTTGTCATGACTTTGTTGTGTTGCAATATGAACATTCCTCGCGTTTTGTGGCCAGAAAGGATTTGGTACAGGATGCCCTTCTTGGAAAGGATGCAGTGTTTTTTATTTTTCAGTGTTATAAATTTGCATATAGAAGAGATGCATATGCCTGTGTACAATGGAATCCATTGCTCAATCAGTCACATAACAATCTGCCAGTGCTCAGTTAATTCTCTCATGTTGTATACACAGGTCACTCATTAAACCAGATGGTTTTGCTTATTTTTACAGAATTTGCATTCTTTTAAAATATTTATGCCTCATTTTCCTACGGTAACTGTATTTTTCTAATGGTATGTTTTCCTGACTTCATAAATGATGGACTTCAAACAGTAGCACAGAAATGTCCTTAGGCTAATGCAACCCCCCACTGTATTGTGGAACTAAATGTTTTGTTCAAATTTTCTTTAAATAATTGATAAGCCCATAGTCTGTAGTGTTTTTCTTTGGTATTAGAAATCTCTCTCTGTACAGCAACTAAACATAAGTGGCTCTCGGGGTTTCATTCAAAATGTAATTTATATGTACTCAAGCAAAATTACCACCATAAAATTATAAAAGTTACCTTTCTTTGACAGACAAGCTCAGTACGGCATGTCTGCGCTCCCTACAGCCATCTGAAAATTACAAGAAAACTTTCATTAAGTTTCAATACAGAGAGTAAGGAAATACATCTAAATAATTTTCACCTGTACTTGCCATTTTTAGCATGGAGCCAGAAAAGAGTGGGTGCATTTTAAGGGTTAGTGAAATAGGTCAAATATTTTTGAGTTATAGATATATGGAAGTTTATGGCTGTAGTTCTCAGGGGTGATCTGTCTTGGCTAACTACAGCTCCATTAAATACTCAAAGGTAATTGTGAGTATTACTTTTGACTTCAGTGGAAGTGGAGTTAGGACAGTGTGACGGGGTGTGGTCACAGATGACCCCTCAGGGGTGATTCTCGGGGTGCTGACACGGCCACTACCACTCGCCTTCCCACTCTCTGAGGTTCCTCACCACCCGGTCCTGCTGGGCCAACTCTGCTGGTCTCCCCCAGTCAAGGCCCTGAGCTGAGATCCCTGCCCCCACTGAGAAGCAATACAGGCACTTAACCACTTCAGCTCCGAGGAGTGTGCAGTTTAGGGCCCACCTTCTTGGGATACCACTCCCCAAATGGGATCAAACCCCAAAGAATTAGGAAAGAGTAAAGCCACCTTTAACAATGAAAGGGGGAATGTATACACTGGTTGCCCTCCCAGGTAATAATTATTTACACTGAGTTTGATAAAATAAAATAAAAATGATTTTATTAAGTACAAGGAGTAGGATGTAAGTGGTAACAAGGAAGAACAGGCAGAGCAAAGTAGGTAACTTACAAATCAAAAGAAACAAAAACGCTTGGCTAATTCTACACTGAAACCTCAGTACAAACTCTTCACACTCACTTTAAATCCTCTTTTCCAGCTGCCCCTCCAAACCAGGGCTGTTTCCTGACCGTGGGGTCTTTGGCTCCTTTCCTTCAGGTGCAGTCCAGCCAAAAGATCTAAGCCTCTGCTTTCCTATTCTTTTTGTTAAAGAATTGAGGCCACTCCCTACTGACCACTGCTCAGACTTAGGGACAAAAGAGATTGTTTACTAGTTACTCATCAAGACATCAAGGGTAACACCCCCATTTCTTGCATTCACACATTAGAAACCCACAAAGTATTCCCCATTCCATATGTCTAATTTTATACGCAAAAATGATACATATATCAAAGTAAGATAAACAGAACCAGTGGATCATGACATGAACATTGATGGGTTACATGAAATAATTCGTTCAAAACACCTTTGAGTTATGTATATTCATGTCCATAAATCCATTTCATAAAGCGGGGAAAGGGAAGGAAGAGGGAGAGGGGGTGCCCGTCACAAACCTCATTATAAACCCTTTTGAAAGTATCACCTGAAAATTTCAGAAATTCTCATTCACTTCAGTAGGGTTTGATTTAGTCCCCTAAACATTTTAAAAGACTAATACTTTATAGGAAGGGTATAACTCAGCTGGATTTATTTTCATATTTGAAATTAAAATGCTAAAACAATCAAAATAATAAATAGGATAATTTGGGAAAAATGGTATTTAAATTATACAATTAAAGTTTTCTTGTAAACAGAAAGTTGTTTGCACTTTAGATGCTCACTGAAAAAAGGATAAGAGAAATATTTTTTCACAACATATTTCTGCAAGTGGAAGCACTTTTGTATAGCAAAGAAGGGACTGGTTTTCTGGATTTAATTTTGCTCTATTATTAGTGTTTAAAAATTGATGTAGCAGACTGTAGAATAAAATAAATGGCTAAACAATAGTAATGAAAATTCTGTATGAAAGAATCTGGTTCCAAGACATGATTGTTGACCTAGAACGATTTTAATGGCAGCTGAAGAATATTCATTCCTGTGGTGAAAAAAATAATGCTACAATTAATCACCCACATTAAGAATTAGGATATGAAATACAGTAGAATTCAAAATAGGCATTAATGTGGACTTTAAAATGGTTCCAGATCTACCGACAGGGGATCAGACAGGGGCAGTTGTTCAGGAGCCTGGCAATTCATAGAGGCCGAGGGCTGTCGGCTGCTGCTACTCCATGTGGCTCTGTGTGGCCCTGGGTTCTTTAAATCAAACATAGAGCACCATGTACTCTGTGTGGCGCTGAGGGTGGACAATGCTGCACTCCAGGTCTGAGTCTTTTCTATGTGGTTTTAAACATAGAAGTTTTGCTTTTATTTGAAGGGAATAAAAATGTATTTTATGACAGTGAATTGACACAGAATCAGGGAAGGTAGGGCTGGATGGGATTCATGATTGTCTAATCCATGCAGCTACATTCAGGCAGGATTAAGTATACCTAGACCATCCCTGTCAGCTGTTTATCTAACTTGTTACCATGCCAACTATCTCTGTAGTTAGAATTTTTCTCTAATATCTAACAGAACTCACCCTTGCTGCAAATTAAGCTTAATGTTTCCTGCGCTATTGTATGAATGCAACATACTTTGGCATTACAATGAGTAAATTATTCAGTGACCCAAACATATTCAATCCAAAAATAAAGTAAACCTAATTTTAATATTTTTGTCCCCAGTCATTGCAGAGCCTCATGTACTCGCCTCTCATCCCAGACTCCATCTCTCCTTCCTTCCCACAGGTTCCCAGAATAGCAAATATATCGTTCTTATAGGTCCTGTCACGTCATTCACTTTCTTCAGTAATTTCTCCTTCATATCCCAGACAATACCTCAATGCCTTGGATTATAATGAGCCAAACATCTATTCCAATTTCATCTGGTTTAAGTGAAATGGAAAATGCAGTGAAAATCAGCAGAAGAGAATGGACCTCCTGGTTGGATCAAGTAACTACAGGAACTGCCAGGGGAGCATTAAAGTTTTGTAGCAGGCTCTGCCCAGTAAAATAGGCTAAATTTTTACAAACTAATCTTGTAGGCCAAACCTAATCCCAAAGAGGACATTAGCCTTTGGCTTCTTCCTTGCCTTTTATAAATAGGATTAACTTTCAGTTACATTGATTACCCTGCAGGAGGAATCTACCACTAGAACCGTGGTGTCCAACACGCTAGCCTCTCTAGATGGGGCTATTTGAATGTAGCTAGATGGCTTGAACAATGTGGCTATTTGGCCAGTTGAGTGTGGCTAGTTCTCTACAGCAATAGAACTGGTTGGACACCACAGCACTAGACCAACATTTCTAACACTGCGGGTTCAACACTATTCAGTCTCTTTGTTGTAGTGACTTGGCCATTGTTTGCAACTTTATCATGGAAGTACTAAAGGAAAAAATTGCCCTTGCAGTATATGAATGGTCCATAAAACATTCCTGAATCTGGTCCTTTATCTGAACTGCAACTTTACAGTCTAAGAAATCTGTCTCTGCTGAGTTTTTTGAATAGAAGAGAAAATTATCTGATCCTAAAGCATTTGATCTCTCTCACTTCAGCTAAAAGCCTTTAATATCTGAGCATCACCATTCCTAGCCTCTGGGAGCCTAGAAAATCACTGGGATTGACAAAGCCTGAGTTCAGCATCTAGGCAATAAGAGATGAGTGAAACCCTCCTTTGCTCTCCCCACTCCCATCTCTCTTTCTAGCCCAGTGTTTCTTACACTTTTTAAGACTGAGGAACACCAAACAATAATTTTTTTTTGAGAAACACCAAGGATTTTTTTGTTGAGGAGGAAAAAAAAAGGTTGGGGGAGGTCACCTGCCCCTTTAATGCCCCGCCATTTTGAACTCTGTTGTTCTCCGCGGCACACCTCCGACTGCTTCATGGCACACTGGTGTGCCGCAGAACACAGTTTAAGAAACACTGCTCTAGCCATTTTATATTATCTATAGAGACCCAAGCCACCAGGGGAGCTTGGAACATAGTGGAATGAGTCCCACAGGGAGAATGAAGCAGAGGAACATTCTCTTCCCCACAGGTTACACATTGTTCTGGGGCTTTAGATATCTGATCCCTGACTGCAAAAATGCAGGTGCCAAGTGGTTATGTATCTGCAATGTTTGGTGATTACTGAGTGAGGTCTTTGTGAATCCTAGTCGGACTTGGTTCCGGAACTTACTGGCATTTAGTTGCCTAAATCCTTCTTAGTTATTCAGAAATGGATAGATGGTAATATCTTTCTAGGAGATGCCCGCATGTTTATGCTAAGCCAGTTTTAGGTGCGTCTCTAAAAATGCTCTGGCAGCACCAGAATTTAGGGAGAGAGCGCATGTATGGATAGCACCAGCAGGAGCATGCACTGCAAGCTGCAAAGACATCCCTGCATTCAGAACTCCAGCTCTCTTACCCAGTACAGGCAACTTCAAAGGTCTCAAGCCTGATGACTTTCAAGAACATGTGCTCTCGGACCCTGTCTAATGTCCAATGGCAGAGATTCTACCCCTCTGTTATTACTAAAAAAGGCTTAGTAGACAGTTTCACAGGAATAATTTCTTAATAATGTAAATAAGACTGTGAAACCTATGTCCTGATTACACTAGGCATAAGCTGTATACAAGATTGCATCCCTGCTCCAAATTAATTTGCTCCATATTGAAATGTGTTAGATCAAACAAAATGGTATTAAGAGAAATACTAACCTTTTGGATATGACTTGCAAGAAAGGATGGATGTGGTTTCTGCAACATAAGCTCTTTTCATTTGGTTTTGGCAACATTTAATTACTTGTTCATGCAGTTATTAGCAGCTCAAATGGAAAATCCTTTTCTAATTGCGTCACATGCACTAATACATATCTAATTGCTGCTAGATATGTCAGTACTCAGACTGGGAGAATAAAAAGTGCTGGTGCTGTATCCCCCTCTTCTGCCTTGACACACAATCTTCTGGTCCCCATTCTACTTTGACTGTTTTATTTCTCATCTCTGAACAGACACTGGGCTCTTTCCTTCCCACCAGCACCCACATATGACCCCAATTCAGCAAAGCACCTCAACACAATTAATCTGCTGATTAATTGCTTTTCTCAAGCAGGGGCCTGTGTTCTGGAAATAGAACTCAAATTATTTACAGAAAAACCCAACCCTCTTTTAAAAATAATGTTAAGGCTACATGGATAAAATCTCAGACATTAGGACACACTAGAATAAATTCTGCACTATGATATAGTTTACCTATGTGCCATTTCTCAAATACTATATAATTTTTCCTGCAATGTTAGACACAATTAGCATTTTATAATTCCTGTATTATGTTGTGGTCCACTATATCTTCACTAACACTTTCTTATATAATTTGTCTCAAAGATAGTTCATTGTAGTAATTTCCTCAGCATGCATGTATCATACACTTTATTTTTCAGTATAAAGTACTAGTCTGCACTTAACAAATGAAATTTCATAAACACAAAGGCTACGTCTAGACTGGCCCCCTTTGCTGGAAAAGGCATGCAAAGGAGGC
>CM057846.1:62265980-62281423 GCA_030068395.1 Apalone spinifera | reverse complement strand
CGCTTCATTTGCAATTGCGACTGGCCTCCTTTGCATGCCTTTGGCGCAAAAGGGCGCCAGTCTAGACATAGCCCATATGGAGATAGAAAGCATTATATAAAATATTATTTCAGAGCACTGGACTTATTTTATAGTCACTCCTTTAAAACAGATAGTTGTTTAATAAACTGGCTGCATAATCCAAGACAATATTACTTGATTTTTGTGATTCATGGTTTAATAATGTATATGAAGAAATGAGGAAGATGAGTTTGGTTTACAAATAGTGATATCTTGAAGCAATGGTCTGCATATATTTAACTTGAGTTTGTTTTTCTGGGAGACAATAAGAAACTATTGCTTCCCACTGAAACCAAAATCTTTACTTTAGTCAAAACAATCTCTTATTATATTACATTATTATGAAGAATTTAGATAATGGGTTTCTGCTCGAAAACATATTGAGACAAATAGACTTATGGAGAAAGGGTTTAAACTTGTTTTCAGCTTTCTAACAGCCCTCACTTCTATGGAGCTGCATCCTTTCACTAAAATGCCTTTTTACAACTGTTTTTTCTATGACTAAATTGTTCTCAGTTGAGAAATGAGCTTAAGGAGCTGACATTGTGCCTGGTGTAACGCAGTGAAATGTAAGTATTAGTTTATTACTTTGTCATAATTAAGTCCAAACTATGTGATGAAGCAGAATTCTTCTTTAAATTTCATGTTTGGAGTACTTCTAAGACAGAAGTATTCAAGAAAGTGGAAGAATCTGTGAAGTTTTAGGCCCTGATTTTATAGTTATTAGGGAAAATTGTTTCTAAGAAAGGATTGCAAGAACAGGTCCTTAACTGAAGAAGAAGTAAACTGTCTCACCTAAATTGATTGGCAGTTCACCTCAGCATACAAAGTGACCAGATTGCCTGGGGACAAGGATATCACTAGAAGAACTGTCTTAGATGTGTAAAACAGGCACTACTCTTATGTGAAGGTCAGTTATATGCCAACATCTGAAAAGGGGGAGGTGGCCAAGATAGCCAGAGCATCAGCTAATTTGATAGATTTCTGAAGTGGGTCATATTCTCACAGTTCCACTGTGGCACTAGCAGAGCTTATTTCTTCTCTGTTCCAATTCTGCTGTATTTAGCTCATAAATGCAAGCTGTTTTTATATGTAAATCAATATAATTTTTTTCACAGAAACTTGCACTGTTCTATGTTTTACCATGCAGTAGTGTCCATCTCCTTTCACTGCCAAGCCCTTTAACATATTAAAGATATGTAATATAAAATTAGTACACAAAAACATAACCTTGTGTGGGCTAAGTTTGTTCTCTCTATAACATACCTAGCACAAAAAAACAAAATCGGGAAATGAACATTTTAAAGCATCTAGCATGACATAAGTGTACTTTGCCTGGAAAGAGAGACCTCACTGCTCATACAACTACCATAGAACACAGAACAACCTTAATTGTGCCCTGCAGGTATGGGAGATTGCAGTTCCCATTGGCTGCAGAGCGCTGTTTCTAGCCAAAGGCAGTTGCAGGAAGTGGTGTCCCAGTCCATGCCACTTTCCACATCTTCCATTGGCTGGGAATGGTGATCTGCAGCCAATGGGAGCTGCAATCACCAGTACCTCTGAAGGCACAGGTAAATATAGTAGTGGTGGCCCACCAGGGGCTAATCCTGGCAAGCCACCACCATTTTATTGCCCACCCATGGTCTAGGATGTTAACAAGTTAAGCTGGCTAGATAAGAGGGAGGTGCATCTTCCAGAGAGGTCACCAAACCTTTCAGGAGGGAACTAGATGTAGGGCATCTGAAGCTAAGAGCATAGTATCTTTTAATATAGAAAACAAGCCAGCTAATGGAAATCACAGTCTCATTAAGCACAATGACTTCCTTGGTAGGAAGGGTTAGTTCTCCTCTGAAATGACTCTCTCGTGGTTGAATGGGGAGGTGGAAAGTGGCTGTGATTCACTAAAATGCTGAATGCAGCAAGCCCTAATGGGATTGCTTATGTTACCACTCATGCCTACAGAAAAACTTTTAAACCTTGTTGTCACAGGTGCAGACATTTGTCTATGCCAATGGCAATTGCCAAGTGAATTTAGCATCAGAATCTCTTTTACACCCTTGAACCACTGCATACGTGTTACATCTATTTTAAAAATCACCAGCCAAATTCCCATAGGGTACCAAGTGCAGTCAGGCAGTGGTGTATCATTGGCCTACATTTTATATTATGGAGTAAAATATTTCTCTTTTTTTATTGTATTTCTACCGCCCTTCCATCTCATAAAACATTGATGCCAAATTTAATTGATTTACCAAAGTGAAAACTTCTGAATTTGCAAACCTGAACTTGCTGAATACAAAGCTTGTCAATGTTACAGTCCAGACCTGTGTGCTTAAATATCTGCTACTGCATTTTAAAAAGAATTTGAAGTGAAGTCATTCAGTCTACTAAAGCTTGTATTCAGTTTACCATGCATGGATATTGTAATAGCAGGCAAGATCACCCACCCAGAAAGGAAATGAAAGTGTGTGGATACAAGCAAGAGAATATGAGCCACCAGTTCATTTTTATTTAATTTTATACAGTCATGAAAGCATAAATTATTAATCTAAATAGAATGCAGCAGGGAAGCAGGGATACCCATGATACCTTAAATCCTCAGATCCTTCATTACCAACTTCTCTCCCAAAATACTAAAGAAGAGCAAGCTTGTATGTGGTAAACATTCAAATGGAGAAGTGACTTTTGAAGCATGACCATCCACTCATCTTTTATCTGGAGTTACAAACTCATAAAGAAAACTAAGAAAATAATTTTCAAGAGACAGTCCTCCATCTCCCATACATGTTTATGTAGATACCTCTATTGCTGCGCTATAAGCTAGTTTACATTAAATGCAAAAGTACCATAGCGGATTAAATAGCAATCTGTAGCACACAGTAATTCTAAAAATGTCACACATATTATGAAAAAAAAATGGATCCAGCTCCAAAGACTACTTAAACAAATTAAAGAATATTTGGTATTTTCATAACACTTTTCATCCTTGAAAGCTTTCAGAGCCTTTAGAACGGTGGGTAAGTTATTGTTGTCATTTTACAAATAAGGGAAATGAGAGACCGTAAATAAATGACTCAATGAAGATTACACAGTAAATCATCGGCAGATCGGGGAACAGACCTGTAAAGTGCCAAGTTTTTTGCTTTCACCTCTAGACAAGCGGCATCTTGCTCTAACAATGAGAGTTTAAAACTATTAGCTATTTTAAACTGGACTCAGATCATAGACTTTCATTCCATTAATAGAAGTGTATAACAAGCAACTGGGTAAAATATCATGCCACTGAAAAATAAATTGGATTTTTTACGTGAATTTTACCTTATGTTTTTAGACACTATATTGAATTTTTGGAATTCAAGTAAGAAATAACAAAGTATTTATAAAAGGCCTCCAAAAGTTAGTTTGTCTAGAGAATGGTGCTGCAGCTGTTGTTTACATTCCTGAAAGTATCCTTGGATAGCTACAGTCTAATGTACATAATTTAAATATATTAGTGTGAGAAGAAGAACACTGTTTCAAATAAGAGTCCCTTACACATGAAATAAAGCTGGTTGGGTTGGAAGAGTAAAGCTGGTTTGGTTGGAAGTTGCTGTGAGTACTGCATCTTAATTCAAGGTTCTATATAATTCTCTTCAACAAAAAATATTAGCTCATCAGCAAATCATTTATATAGATTTGAATTGTACTCTGTACTTCTGAGGCATGTAGAATACTGCTTTAAATTACAAGCTTGGGTATTTAAGAAGAATACATTACATATACTTAGGTGATGTTTTGCTCTGTTGCCTTTGCCTGCTTCTTTCAGCCAAAATTATTGGTACCATTAGGAACTATGGTCCACAAGCTATAAGCATTATGATGTAAACTACAGTGGTTCCATTCATTCTGTCCAAGGTATTGATTTGACAACAGTTGTACTTCTTTCCAAGGTTAGTTTAGGGGTTTTAGTTTGGTTTTTCTTCATTTGTTTGCTACTGATAGCATTGTCTGTCCTCTTGGTACATCTTCAGCAGTGAATCAAACATAATGTGTTTTGTCACTTCCAGTAACAGTCACAGTAGCTTTCAGATATTGTACTTCCTTTGTAGATTCAGTAATTTGGATGCTATGCTGGTCCTTCCATTTATGTCAGGTAAAGAAACTCAAGGATCCTGATGTGCTTTTAGTCCAAATACTTTTATTATAATTAAGGCTACGATTGTGTCAGAGAAATCACATAATCCATGATTTCCATTGACTTCCATGACATTTTCTGCCACAGGATTGAAGCTTCCTGCTCCCCCCTCCCCCCCATACATACACACACACTTCTACCAGCCCTGCCCTGGTGGGGGGACACTGTAGTGCAAGCCTCCCATAGCTCCCAGCTACTGCAGAGGGCAAGAAGACCCTGCAGCAGGAGGCAGGAACCCCCTAAAACTCCCTGCTGCTGTAGGTGGTAGGGCTGAGGGGGATCCAAAACCTCCATTTACCACAGATGTGGGGGATCTCAAAGCCCCAGCAACATGCATCCTGAACCTGCCTTTCCATTTTGTCAGGAATATTTCTAATGAACATTTATTGCCCATCATCTATTCATGACATTTACTAAAAGTACCATTCACAAAAATTCAGCCTTAATTGTGACGGAGCAGTAGGGACACTACAATTAATCTTGTGCTGAAAGTTTTCATTGAAGCAAAGGTGTTCACATGTCAGAATGCAAGGCTTAGGGGGATTTTTAACATATGGCCATTCAGTCATGCAGTCTAATAAAATTCTAAATTGAATTTCAGATATGGTCCTGTTGTTGGAACACCACTGACGTGCTGAATTAGGATCCTCATCTTATCCCACTGTAGATGTGTTTGTTTCAGGGCCCTGAGCACAGAAAGATTTAGCCAGGATTGTCTGATGTAGGGATGTTAAAAAGCAATTAATTAGGTAACCGTGTAACCATTAAAATTGCTAGAGGTTACATGGTTACACATTGGGCCTCTGCAGTATTAAGCCAGGAGCTGGCTCTCAGATGCCGGTACTTTTGCAGATTAGACTAACACAGCTACCCCTCTGATAAAAAAACCCAAATGTCAGTGCACTGATTTCTTCCTGGTTAGTACCGGGGTTGGTGATCAGGACTGAGTACCACTAAAAGATTTTCCATCCACTAAAAGATTTTCCTGGGGAGCCGCTTGTGCTGCAGGCTCTGCAGTATAAGGAGTTACAGAGCCAGCACTGCAGAGTGCTGGCTTCCAAGGAGTGGGGCCAGGAGCCGGCATGCAACTGTTACAGCCTGAGCTTATCGGTTAACCATTTAAATGGTTACACTGATACATGCCTAGTCTGTTGGGTCTGCTCATGCACACTGTACCACTCATCACCTACAACCAGGGCATAACACAGACAGCAGTCCCAGCTGCTGCTCAGTTCATTCCTTAAGCCCATGGCAGCAAGTCAGAGCTGAAGGTATCTTTCTAATTCCCTGTAGTTTTGATTCTTTAGGATGGTTATTAGAGTTAGTGGAGTTTTCATAGCTTTGGATGAGTTCATTTAAGCACATTGACACAGAAAAACTTCAGGTTTTTTTCTTTGTTTCACCTTGAAACTGATGAATGAGTATAACAGAGATCTAGTCTCCAGGATCTAAGATCTGCCCTACCTGGGGGATTGGTATGCCTGCTAATGATGTACACACAAAGGGTTTGTTCCACTTGGCATATATTCAAACCTCTGGCAAGTGAGCAATTTGCAATGATGTTATTAAGTGCATACAGATGCCTTGTGATACCCATCTAAAATCATCTTTGGTTGAAAAAAATCTATGCGCTGAAGTATCCCATCACGAGCATCCACTTTCTACTTGAAAGCTGTTTTCAAAAAGTGCACTGGCTACAAGAGACATCATTCCAGAATATAAGCCTTGTAGTCTTCAAAATATTGCCTGCTGATAACAAACAGCTCTCAGTCTGTTCCCAGGTCCTGCTGCTCACAACCAGAATGATGGAAAATCTTTTAGTGGTACTCAGTCCTGATCACCAACCCCGGTACTAACCAGGAAGAAATCAGTGCACTGACATTTGGGTTTTTTTATCAGAGGGGTAGCTGTGTTAGTCTAATCTGCAAAAGTGGCGAGGATCCTGTGGCACCTTATAGACTAACCAAAGTGTTGGAGCATAAGCTTTCGTGGGCAAAGACCCACTTCGTCAGATGCATGCAGATGTTGGGTTTTTTTGCAATTGTGCATAAACATGTATAGAAAATAAGCTTTTGTTGACAGTCTGTTTATAGTCTAAAAATGAGATTGCTAGAGTGACGGAAAGCAAAACTGTCTTCAGTAGCCAAAGTTAGAAATGTAGTGCCTCTCACGTGTAAATCAGGATTAATTCCATTGAAATCAATGGAGCTACATCAATATAAAACTGATCTGAGATCAGAATTAGGACCCTGATTTGATTGGCTGTGAAAGGAAGGTTTTTTGACTTCTCACTTGTGTGTGGCCCCCGACTGGGTCAGTGGCGCCCAACCCAAAAAAGGTTCCCCACCCCTGAATTACAGTTTTCTTTTTTTCAATTGGTTTATGGTGTGGAATTGTGTTCCTCAGTTTTTGCTCCATATTCTGTACTTTCAGTGATCAACATCACTCCCTCACTTAAATTGTCATCTGTACCATATACCTTTGTTGCTGGTACCGTGTTCTAGCCAGATTGGGGGTCACGGTATTTTGATGTGATCATTACTACCTCCCTCTCATGCTATGGCTCCATGCCCATCTTCTCTAGGTTAATGATCACTCCTGAACTTTGCATCTCCATTGCTAGATACCTCTACTTTCTCAACTCTGGCTAGAGCTTGCTGGAGTCCCAGGTAACAAAGATGAAAATATCTCTCCATTCAGTCTTGATGATACCAGTAGTTTCTTCTTGTACTATAACATTTGAGGCTGTTCCTTCTTCTACACCAGAGGGCTCGTCTCCATTAGAAGAATTGTATTCATCTTCATTCTCTTCTCTGCATGGTAGTAGGCACCCTTCTTTAGGACATCTTCTCCCTCACACAGACTGATTTCTGGCAGTGCCCATGGATGAAGTTTCTCTTTCCACAGATCTTGTGCATCAGAGCACAAGACAGTCCTTGGATCCCACCTTTGTGTCACCACATATTCCCTTCCCTTATGGGGGCATGGACCTGGCCCTAATGGTTTCCATGAAAGCACAGACTGTGACATCTGCTCCCAATATGACATCTTTGAGATCCAGAATAAAGTAATCTTCTCCTAAATTTTCAACTAAGGAGTCCCCATCATCCCTTCAATATCTTTTTTCAGTCTGATGATCAAGAACCTCTTAGTGAGGCGGAAGAACTCATAAAGAAATATGAAGATCAGCGTATTCCTCATGACATATCACCTATTCCTCATACTACCTATTCCTCATGACATACCACTCCTATCACATATTCCTCATATCACCATTATCATCTGAAAAGACCATGATTTCTTCTCACATAGTCATGATAGATTATTTCATGGCTTTCCCAGCACGTACTTACAAGAACAACAGACACCTTGGAGATCTCCTTGGGGGGGGGGGGTCTTTCGAGAGAGAGAGCCTATATTATTTCACATGTTACACAAAATGTCCCAAGATCATCTAGCCAGACCTACTAATGAATGCATTCTTGCCAGCCAAAGACCTGCATCTATTTTGGCCACATCTAAGAAGTCTGATAGCTAATACCAAGTTCTATCTAAGGGATTGGCATAGTCATTTTAGATATCCAGTACCTGGGTCTTTGATTACAACAACCAATGATGAAGAATCAAATTTTCTTGGGCCCTCTAGATCTACACAAGAGATAAGGAGCCCAAGGTGATGAGTTTTCTTGGGAGAAAAGTTTATTCATTAACTAGTTTGCACATTTGAGTAGTTAATTATTTAACTTTACTGGCCAAGTATGACTTTTCTGTGCTCTTTACATCATACATAATATGCAAGATTTCAGTGCATTTATTAGTGTGCATCCTGGTCTCTGGGGAGCTTGCTTCTGATGGTGAGCGTAGAGAGGTTCGGAGGTTGTTAAGACTAGAAGAGGAGGCTCAATAAATGTTTTTATTTCCATTATTACAATGATCAAATCTCCAGACAACACACCTTTCAGGATCAGTGGGTCTTGCACATTCCTATCACATGGGCTACGTCTACACTGGCATGATTTTCCAGAAATGCTTAAAACGGAACGGTTTTCCGTTATAAGTATTTCCAGAAAAAGAGTGTCTACATTGGCAGGATGCTTTTCCAGAAAAGCCCTTTTTCCGGAAAAGCGTCCGTGGCCAATGTAGACGCGTTTTTCCAAAAAAACCCCCTGATCGTCATTTTCGCGATCGGGGCTTTTTTGCGGAAAACACAACTGTGCTGTCTACACTGGCCCTTTTCCGGAACAGTTTTCCGGAAAAAGGACTTTTGCCCGAGCGGGAGCAGCATAGTTTTTCCGGAAAAGCAGCTGATTTCTTACAGTAGATCGTCAGTGCTTTTCCGGAAATTCAAGGGGCCAGTGTAGACAGCTCGCAGCTTATTCCAGAAAAGCGGCTGATTTTCCGGAATAAGTGGCCCAGTGTAGACACAGCCATATGGTATACCTCAACCACTGCACTAAATGTCCCAATGACAACTATGCGGATGAAACCAGACAATGACTGTGCTCTTAAATGAACTCACACAGGAAAATTGTAAGACAAAAACACCCTATCACCTGTGGATGAACACATTTCACAAAGTGATCATTCTATAATTGATTGACCCATCAGTCCTCAAAGGCAAACCACACAACACTCCCAGAGATGATCTTAGGAGCTTATATTCATTACATTCATAAAAATCAGTCTTAAAGGCATTGAATTTAATGCTTATTACAACAATCTGTAACCCACTAAGGCCCCTCCTCCTCATATGACTACCTGCATGTTACTGGGTCACTTTACCTTGAATAATCCCTTAGAATAGGTGCTAACTACTGTTTGACCTTGTGTTTAGCTGTGGCACTCTGAGTAACTTCCCCTGACCTGAAGAAGACTTCTGTGTAGCTTAGAAGATTCTCTTACACCAACAGGAGTTGCTCCCATAAAAGATATTCCCTCACCCACCTTCTTTCTGGGTATGTCCAGATTACCCTCGGCTTCCGAAAGAAAATATGCAAATTTGGTGTGAATTTGCATATCTTCAGATCCCGTTTTCAGAAGAGAGGGGGTTTTTTTCGGAAAAAAAAAGCAGCAGTCTAGATGGGGGGAGGTTATGCAGCTCCCTCCCCCCCCCCATTTTTCAAAAGAACACTTATTCCTCAAAAAATTAGGCTACAGGGGTCTTTCAAAAAGGGGGGAAGAGATTGCGTGAAAACCCCCATCTAGACTGTGTTGGTTTGGTTTTTTTAAACCTCTTCCAAAAAAGGGATCGGAAGAAGATATGCAAATTCATGCCGAATTTTCATAGTTTCTTTCAGAAGCTGAGGGTAGTCTAGATGTGCCCTGTCTGTAATAGGCTGAAGTATGAATTTGCAAAATTAATCTAATTCAGACTAACTTTTAAAATCATCACAATGCATTCTGTAATAATATGAAAGAAAAAAAGAGTGCTCTAGTTCATGATGGTAAACATTTTAAATGTGACTAAGTGACTTAAGAACTTACATTCTGTTTCATAAAGTGACTTAGGCACATAGGAGCCTTGTGCTCCTAAATGTCTAAGGGGCTCTGAGCCTCTGGATCCTCAGGTAAACAAATTATCCAGCAGCCTGCCAGTGGCTAACTCTGATGAACTGTGAGTGGCCAGAATGCTAGAGGTTCCCCACCCTTGCTTTAATGGTATCTACAAATACAAGTGGTGATGGGTACTGTAATTTGGGAGTGTTCTATAGGTGTTGATTTTAGGAACAAATTCATAAGGCCCAAAATCAGTGGCATGTAGAGTACAGACACTACACATATAGTTATATACTGTCATGAAAGGATCTAGTAGTGGGGAGTAGTGGGAAAATGCTCTGGCAGTTCCTTATTCCTTTCATCACTGCTACAACTTCCCTCTGCTGTTTCCTCTGCCAGAGCCTTTCCCCACTGCTGGAGACTTTCATTGTGGTATGGAAAGGCTCTGATATGCAGCAGGACATGACATTGCTAAAAACAGCAGGGTAGATGTGATAGGGCATTCAGGAAACATTTGAGGTATATACCTTGTGAGTTCAGATGTGTAGGGACCCTCTCTTCTGCTCATCTAAACTCTGTCTCACTAGGTACACTACTGTTTATATCCATGCTAACTGGGCATTTAGTGTCTGTATTCTACTCACCTCAGTAAGTGTTTATGTAGCCCATGATTTATGTATCTGCTCTTGTGAAAAATGCCTTAGGATGGATGGTGCCCAATGATTATACTGAATATCTTGGGACAGCAGGAATAGTTCTCTGCCAGTTTCCTTTTCTAGAATATGCATGAATCCAGAAAACAAAGGTACCAGGACTTTTATGGGGAGGCTTTGTTTTGAGGCCTCTATGACATTTTGGGATCAGCAGCTGATAGCAAATTTTTGGCAGTGCTAAATATGCTTTGATAACAAAGCTGAGGGAGCTGCCAGTTCAAGACTTTCAGGATGTTTAATACTGTGGTAAAATACATTTTTTCTTTTTTAAGTTTACAGTTGTAGTGCTTCTTTCAACTTTATGTGTGGATGTTTATTTAGATGAGATTAGAAATTTTAGAGGAAACACATTCTCTAGTGATTCATCTTATGTTCCCTTAAAATGTCATGCATTACACTGGAGTAGTGTAAATGTTATGTTCTGGTGTGGGGACCTGGCTGGCTTTACCATTGATGCCTGGTTGACAATACAGTTTATCCTTTTAATGTTTGAATTGCATTTTTTTTTGTTTCCCCTGAGACACAAAAACAATTGGCAATAAGATAGTGTAGGAGAGAGAACACACATAGAGATGGATGAATTTCCTTCTCTTAGCAAGAGCAACTAAGTCTGTTTCATAGTCAGAGTCTCCCATGGACAGAAGTGTCATGATCTGGGTTTTTGGTGCTACCCAAATAGAAATAGCTAGCTAGCCATGACATCCAAACTTCCCTATGATTCTGTGGGTTTTGTGTGAGCTCATCTTTACTTCTTTACTTTTGTTTTTAGGGAGATTGGTATTTGCTATTTATTAGATCAATGTAGCTTGAGTGACTGAAGGACCAATAGCTGTTCTCATGTTAGATATTTCAGTGCTTCCTGGATTCAGAATACTAGCCAAGGTTACATTTGAAATTATTGTTTGAAAATTTCTGAAAACAGAGACTAATGACACTGTTTTCCATTGCGTTTTGTAAAATTCAGAAAGAAAACTGAATGTATTGCAATTTCTATACATTTGAACAGTTGTTTGATTCAGTCCAGTACATGGGATTAGGAATTTTTCCTTTATTCACAATGGTTAGATCACTGAAATTAATGAAGTGGAGTTGCTTCTGATTTACATCTGTATAATCTGGATGAGCATATTTTGCAAGTGTTTCATGTCATCCACAGTGTCTTTTATTGTTGCATTTATATAGTATATTTTATTAATCAATTTTTTTTGTTCATTTTTATAGATTAAGAAAATCAACAGGAATTTTCCTGTAAACCAGCAGGTAAGTAAGAGGAACATTTGGAAAATTAATAATTCTCATAGTCTCTATTTTGGAATTATTTAATTTTTCTGATTTTTTTCAGAAAAGATAGGGATTCTAGCTCTTAATGGGCTTCCCCTTGCATTGGATCACTGAAATAAAGGGTTCTATATGGCTGCGTCTAGACTGGCAAGTTTTTCCTCAAAAGCAGCTGCTTTTGTGGAAAAACTTACCAGCTATCTACACTGGCCGCTTGAATTTGTGCAACACTGACGATCTAATGTATGATTGTCAGTGTTCTTGCGCAAATATTATGCTGCTCCCATTCAGGGAAAAAGCCCTCCCACTGTAGGCAGCTCAGGACTGTTTTGCGCAAAAAAGCCCCGATGGCGAAAATGGCGATCGGAGCTTTCTTGCGCAAAACTGCATCTAGATTGACACGGACACTTTTCCGCAAAAAGTGCTTTTGCGCAAAAGCATCCATGCCAATCTAGACGCTCTTTTCCGCAAATGCTTTTAACGGAAAAACTTTTCCATTAAAAGCATTTGCGGAAAATCATGCCAGTCTAGACGTAGCCTATGTGTTTAAGGAAAGTAGGATTTTTTCCCTTTGTCTCAAAATGAGTCCATGTTTGTTTTTTCTAATAAAAAAAAGAGGGGTGAAATTATGATACTTTATATAGTAATATATTGTGTCTTGAAAATGAAGACATTTTGAAGAATTCTCTTCTCTGGTGACACTTTCATTATTAAAACTGGTCTGGATTATAAAAGAACTTCACCTCTCTTTCATTCTTCTAAAAGATTGTTAGACACTCACAGGAGTAGAGAATTCATTTGTACCACAAGTATCTATAAGACTTCTCTTTTCACTGAAGATGTCAATTCACCTTGGGCATCTGCTTAAACAGTTACTGTAAAATCACTCAGTATTCAGTAGTGTAAAGATTGGTTGCTGACGGATCTGAAAACAGAGAAAGAAAAAATCGCATAGTAAACAATAGATAACAAGCAAGTTAAGGTTTTAATAGAGATTTTTTTTCTGAATTCATCCTTCAACTTTAATTACCAATCAACAAAAACAATAAGGATAAAATAATAGGTTTAATGGCTCCATAAGTATGCAATGCTTTCTCTTCTATTGGACCTTCTGGCACCAGCAATTAGAATGGCATTTAGTTCCTCTTCATTAGAGTTACATTAGCTTAAAATGCAAAAATAACTTTCTTGACTTGAGTAGCTTGTTGGTTATACTGTCTGTACAGGAGTTTGCAATCAATGCATTCTTCCCTCATGTGTATCCATCTCTACATGTCAAAGGACTTACTATAGAGAATTTCAGGGAAGAGAGATACAATATCAGTTTGAAAGGAGCTAGACAAATTAGAGAATTTCATATATAGAAAGGAAATAATTTACTGGATGCAGGAATCTGGGAAATCAGTGATATCAAAATCACATATTCTTCTTGTCTTGATTTCAGCAAAGGTTTGGCAGGGGTTGTTTTCTTTTGTTTTTTAATTGAAGATAAAAATCATCTGTTCTTAACTGAATACTGTATACCCTGGATCATGGACAGGAGAAGGGGCATCCATTGGCCCTCACAGTTGGGGGGGGGGGGACGAAGGGTGCGGAAGTCTGGGAGGCACTAAGGCTGGGCGGCCCTGGCCCCACACCTTCTGCCCAAGACCCCACCGCTTCCAGGAGCATGGAGTTAGGCCCTCTCTCCTTGCCCAGGGGCTTGGCATAGCTATCCTGTATATATTTGGTGAGGAAAAGATTCCAATCTTTTAATATACAGCTGGCATCAACATGAACTTCAGGGAAGAATCAAGCAATTTTGCTGTTCCATTAACAGCACATTATCGATTTGCTTATTAAATTATAGTTTTGTGTATCTTTATCATTTCCACATTTATTTTAGTATTGCCTGTCTGAGGTAGAATAACTATGGAAATATAGGAACTAAATGGTTTGTTTGATAGAAGTACATTATTAATGTGCTTGTGTAAAAAGAAACCATAAACTCTGAAATTGATCTGACTGGGAAATTAGTTTGGGAGATTTTCTTATAATAGCAATAGTGATCAGCACCAACTTCCTATGTTTGTATATTTTTTTATTGGTTTGGTATGCAAACACTTTCAGGGAAATAGCTTCTTTCTTTTATATGTCCTATTAAAAACCCTATTAGCACCCAAGATGCTATAAAGCGGGGGTTCTTAACCTTTTATCTTTCTGAGCTCTCACTCCAATATGCTACAAAAACTTCACAGCTACAAAAACCTCACAGCTATATCAACTGTTGACATCTGTTGGGAGACCAATACAGCAGTACACAGGCAATCCAGGAAGTTTTTGGAGAATGTTGGGGATAACTTCTTGGTACAAGGGCTAAAGGATCCAACCAGGGGCCATGCTCAGCTTGACCTTCTGCTCACAAATAGGGAGAAACTAATAGGGGAAGTAGAGGTGGGTGACAACCTCGGAAGCAGTGATCATGAGATGGTAGATTTCAGGATTCTGACCAAAGGAAGAAAAGAGAGTAGTACACACTTTGGACTTCAGAAAAGCAGATTTTGACTCCCTCAGAGACCTGATGGGCAGAATCCCCTGGGATGCTAACATGAAGGGGAAAGGAGTCCAGGACAGCTGGCAGCATTTTAAAGAAGCCTTATTGAAGGCACAGAAAGAAACCATCCTGATGCGTAGCAAGAGAGGCAAACATGGTAGGAGACCGGATTCGCTTACGGGGGAAATCCTTGGTGAACTTAAGCACAAAAAGAAAGCTTACAAAAAGTGGAAATTTGGACAAATGACCAGGGAGGGGTTTAAAGGTATAGCTTGAGAATGCCGGGCGGTTATTAGGAAGGCGAAAGCACAATTGTAATTGTGACTGGCAAAGGATATGAAGGATAAGAAAGGTTTCTAAAGGCATGTTAACAAGAAGAAGGTGACCAGAGCGGGTGTGGGGCCCCTACTGGATGAAGGAGGTAACCTAGTGACATGATGTGGGGAAAGTTGAAGTACTCAATGCTTTCTTTGCCTCTGTATTCACGGACAAGGTTGGCTCCCAGACTAATGTGCTAATTGACGCAAGATGGGATGAAGATGGACAGCCTGTGGTGGGTAAAGAACTGGTTAGGAACTGTTTAGAAAAGCTAAACGTACACAAATCTATGGGTCTGGACTTAATGTATCTGAGGGTACTGAGGGAGTTGGCAAATGTCATTGAGGAACCTTTGGCCATTATCTTTGAAAAGTCATGGAAATCGGGAGAGATCCCAGATGATTGGAAAAAGGCAAATGTAGTGCCCATCTTCAAAAAAGGGAAGAAGGACGATCCAGGGAAGTATAGGCCGGTCAGTCTTACCTCAGTTCCTGGAAAAATCATGGAAGGGATCCTTAAGGAATCCATTTTGAGGCACTTGGAAGAGAGGAAAGTGATCAGGAATAGTCAGTATGGATTCACAAAGGGCAAGTTGTGCCTGACCAATCTGATTAGCTTCTATGATGAGGTAACTGGCTCTGTGGACATGGGAAAGTCAGTGGATGATCTGGAGCAAAGGGTGGACGTGATTCCTTGACTTTAGCAAGGCTTTTGATACGGTCTCCCACAATATTCTTGCCAGCAAGTTAAGGAAATGCAGATTGGATAAATGGATGGTAAGATGGATAGAAAGCTGGCTAGAAGTCCGGGCCCAGCAGGTAATGATTAATGGCTCGATTTCAGGTTGGCGGTCGGTTTCTAGCGGAGTGCC
>CM057846.1:62255330-62265880 GCA_030068395.1 Apalone spinifera | reverse complement strand
ATCCAGAGAAGTGATTATTCCCCTTTATTCAGCTCTGATGAGGCCATATCTGGAGTATTAGCGGTGAGGAGTCCTGTGGCACCTTATAGACTAACCGAAGTGTTGGAGCATAAGCTTTCATGGGCAAAGACCCACTTCGTCAGATGCAGCCTAGAGTATTGTGTCCAGTTCTGCCCTCCCCCCCACTGCAAAAAGGATGTGGATGCATTGGAGAGGGTCCAGCGGAGGGTAACCAAAATGATTAGGGGGCTGGAGCATATGACCTATGAGGAGAGGCTGAGGGACAGATGGCAGAACAAGGAGCAATGGTCTCAAGTTGTGGTGGGAGAAGTCCAGGTTGGATATTAGGAAAAACTATCTCACTAGGAGAGTGGTGAGGCACTGGAATGGGTTACCTAGGGAAGTAGTGGAGTCTCCATCCCTAGAGGTCTCGGCTTGACAAAGCCCTGGCTGGGTTGATTTAGTTGGGATTGGTCCTGCCTAGAGCAGGAGGCTGGATTTGATGACGTTCTGAGGTCTCTTCCAGCTCTATGGTTCTATGATTCTATTAACTTTGTGTATAATTTAAATGCCAGGGCTGGAATATGGGGGTTGCAAACAAAGGCATAAGGCATACCATAAGGTTAAGTTGCTTGGACTTTGGCTTCAGTCCAAGATGGCAGGACTCAATTGTCAGCTTTCTTTATGAGCCCTAATGAGCCTAATGGTGGCTCTGAAAAATTATGAAGTATATTGTATTTTACCTTTACAAAGGAGGAATGCCTTGCATATTTGGCTTTCAAAATCATTTGTAAAATTCAAAATGTTTTGCTGAATATATAAAGTGAGATTCAAAATAATATTGCTAGTTTTCCATACGTAGATAGTTACTTTTTCATAACTATTCTTTGCTAAAATTTCAGCCACCAAAATAACTGACTTTATTAATGTTTGACATTATTAATACTTCAACTGTAC
This sequence comes from Apalone spinifera, assembly GCA_030068395.1. NCBI lineage: Eukaryota > Metazoa > Chordata > Testudines > Trionychidae > Apalone > Apalone spinifera. Next base: position 62,264,923 of record CM057846.1, on the reverse strand, counting down.
ATAAATCAGTTGACTTTTTCATCTCTTTATCTGTGGTCACACAGAATTTTCCCTTGGCACTGAAATTCGCAAACGTATTAGGTATTTATTTTTCATGGTGTAAAAATAATCACACAGATGTGCACTTTCTTAAAATACAGAATGTGAAACTCATTTAAAGTAGCTGAGTTGATGCCAGAAGTTTACTTTTTAAAAACTAGAGGGGGGCAATCATTATCATTAAATGTGATGAAGTATATTTGTATTGGAATATAATTTTATAAAGCCTATAGCTAAAATAGTGTTAGCCTGTTTTGAACAGAACAGCAATCTAAAAATTTGGGCTCTCTTAGATTGTTCCAGTTAGGCAGAACAATTGGTGATAGGTATTTCTTTGTTTCATTTCTGTTTACTGACAAAGAATATGCACAGTCCATAGAAGGCATCAAATATCAGGAAACTGCTTCTTTTATGGTAACACCAGGAACACTCTTTTCAGTCTGGACTCCTGACGCAAAAGCCTCACCCCAGCATCAGACATTGTGCTTTCAGCAGGTCCTTCAGCCTGTTTGTGTTATTCTTTGTGTTCTGCTCAGTTAAAAAACTCCATAATTGTCATGGTAGCTAAGCACCGTAACAAACTGGTGACAGAGGATGTGGAGTTTCCGTCACTGGAAGCTTTGAAGATTAGGTTAGACAAACACTACTCAGGAATGGTCTAGTTATTATTTTGGTCATGTCTATACTAGAGATTAGTCTGAATTTACTAAGTTTCTGGGCACCCAATTTTACAAATGTGAAGTTCCGTGTCTTCACTATGGGGAAGAATCAAATGTAGGCAGGCTCCGTTAATGTGGACATGCTACCTTGGACTCACGGTCCTGGGGAGCTGTGGGAGGCTTCCCAGAGGCCAATTAGTTCAGATTAATGGCATCAGAGTGTCCACACTAAAGTTACTTTGGAATTACAAATTCAGGAATAGTGTTGCTCCTCATGAAAAAGAGGACTACAGAGTTTGAATGGCCCCTTATTTCGGAATAACAATCTGGGTAGTGTGGATACATCGCTTACTGATTCTACCTTGGGGAGCTAATTTCAGAATAAGGTCCTAGTATAGACCAGGCTTTAGTGGGAATAGGATGTGTCCTGAATGGGCTGGATGTCAGGAAGGCTCTGGGAAATGGGGAGAATAAAGTAAGGAAGGAAAATATAACTGTAGTGAGATGATGGCTGCAAAGAAAATAGCACTGCAGAATAAGCACAATCATAGAACTGAATATTTTTCCCTTCTCTGAACCCTATCCATTCTCCATATCTAATGCTATCTAATAAAATAAAGACAAGTAATTGACAAAATAGATTTAAACTACTTTCATACGTACTGAGTAGAAATCCCATTAATTCCGTGGAAAGAGGATCAGGCCCATTATCACATAGGCAGCAAGATTAGAATATCTCAAGGTTATAGCCAAAGGTTTCTATATTTGATTTGCCAAGGTGGAACAGGAAACACAGATGTCACCTTTTCTTGGAGCTCATCCTTTTTTTTTTCCAGCTGTTATGTGAAGCACTGAAAATGTCAGCCCCTGTGAGAGAGAGATAGATCATTAGGCTAAAGCGAGTGCTAAAAAGTAACACTGATTTCTTTGTTGACCCTTACAACACTGCAGACTAATGTTTTTTTCTCAGTATTGAAAGATATTGAGGGAATGTAGAGTTCAACTGTTTATAGGTCCTAACATCTTTAAAAGTTCTGTAGCCTTCCTCTACATTGTTCATTCTAATCAGTCCATAACTGCTTGCCAATAAAGAGATCTCAGTTTGAAATTTGTCTCTCAGCCTGCCAGGAACCTCTTGGATTAGAGTTCTAAATCAGGCCTTTTCAGCAACCTTTACAACCCTTCTGTCAGGGGGAGCCAAATTCACCTGCCTCCCAAATGCTGGAGACTTTATTGCTAATTCTGGGTATGTTTCCCTCACCAACTATTTGGACCTTCAGTTTCCATTTGTGATTCACATGGAATGTATATCATGACTGTAGGGTAAACATGGTGTTGAGGCATTGTTTAGGTGAAAATTAGTTTTATAATGGAGTTAAGGTTTAGATTTAAGGCTAAGGCTGAATTTGGATTCAATGGTAACACAGTCAGTGCTGCCAACTGACATTTTTTACCCCGAATTTCAGAGGCCTAGCACCTTCACAGAGTGAAAATTTTAAAATCCTCTGTTCTCATGAAATTTTGACTACATCCAAACCTTTCTGGTTTTTTGATCCAACCTAGATCCATACACATACCAAGTTAGCGAGGGCTTGAATTCATGATTTTGAATCTGATCATCATTGAAAATAATAAAGGTCTGGGTTCAAACTTAGTTTTGGACCATATCACTTTAAAACCAAGTAGTTTCTTTTCCCCAATTCTAAATGTGCACTACCTTTTTATATCTCTCATTAAAATTACTCTGAATGATTTACATGATGCTGAAACATAGGAAGTTCCAAGTTCATCATAAACCAGTTCTTCTGCCCATTTATAAATATTCTCCCTTTCTTATTTTGAGGATCCTACTATGGAAGAGCTCCAGAGGCGTAGTGAGGCGGAAGCAGGGGGAGCAGTTGCCCCTGGGTGCCATGCCGGGGGGGTGCCGGGCTGGGCTGTGGGGGGAGGTGCGGGGCGCTGGGCTCACCTGGGCTGCAGGACGAGGGAGGTGCCAGGAACCCGGCACTGGACTCAAGGGGAGGGACGGAGGGAAGGGCAGGGAATCAACGTTGGGCTCAGTATGTCAGCGCGGTTTGGGGGAAGGTGCAGGGAAATAGAGCTCAGCTGGGCTGCAAGAGTGAAGAGGTGTGGGATGCTAGACTGTGCTGGTCTGCAAGAGTGGGGGATGGGGGGTGCTGGGCTGAGCTGGGCTGGGCTGCGGGGGGGAGGTGCAGAGCTCAGAGCTCAGTTTGTCTGCAGAGGAGGGAGATGCCGGGAACCTGGGGCTAGACTCAAGGGGAGGGAGGGGCAGGAAATCAAAGCTGGGCTCAGCAGTTCTGCGAGGCTTGGGGGGAGGTGCAGGGAAACGGGGCTCAGCTGTGCTGTGGGGGAGGCATGCAGGGAACCAGTGCGTGGCTCAGCTGGGCTGAGGTGGATGGGAGAAGGCATAGGGAACAGATGGGCTTCTCAGCTGGGCTGTGAGGGGCTGCAGGGAACTGGTGCTGCACTCCCTTGGATTGTGGGGGATGGTTTTGGGTGAGGTGCAGGGAACCAGCTTAGTTGGTTTGCAGGGGAGGGAGGTGCAAAGAAGCCTAGTGGGGACGGGGAGAACCAGGAGCCCTGAAATGACCTCCCAAGTCCAAATAATCCCTCATCTGGGACCAGTCAGGTCCAGAGGGTTCCAGACCAGGGAGGTCCAACTCCTACCCAAGTTTCCTCCTTGCACCCTTCCTCCTAGCCAAATACCCTACCCCAATCTGCTCCTGCTCCCTCCCCCTGGCCAGACACCCTACATCCAGCCTGCTTCTGTACCCTACCTACCACCCAGACCTTGTCTCCTTCCACCCCCCCACCTTCCTCCCAGATCCTGCACCTCATCCCTATCCTGCTCATTGGCAGCCCTTTCACACATGCTGAACCCCTTATTTTTGTCCCCACTTTAGCACCTAAGAGGTCCATAAAATTCATCAGAAAAGCAAATCTAGCCTATGGAAAGCCCTGAACCTCAGTCCTCCCTGTTCCTTCCCCTGGCCCCTTGGGGCTGGAATGCCAGAAGAGTGAGGTGTCTCAGTGGGGGCCACCTAAGTGAGGGTTGGGGTTTTGGGAGGAGTGTTTTTGTTTCTCACTTGTGTGGTTCCCATCTGATTTTTCTGTGGATCAGTGACCCCTGATCCAAAAAAAGGTTGCCTACCCCTGCCATAAGTAAAGAAAACATTGAAACCTTTTGTATTGGACATAAATAAATATTTTACTTTATTTAAAATGAAGTTTGATAAACTAACATGAGAAAGTTAACATTTAATCTGTTTAATAATTGAAATTAAACCATTCTCCCCAGCTGCAGCACTAGCAAAATGGCTTCGGCATAACTGTGTAATTAAAGGTGGGTTTCCATTAGCAACTGGCCATCTGCAGAAAGGTTTACATTAAGCCATGTGGTCCATGGGCCAAAAAGCTTGAGAACCACTGGAATAGAGGCATCCCTGGCCTTTCCCCCCAGAGACTGCTGCAGGCTTCCTGCTGTTCCACAAGAATCCACAGAGAGATCAGGTCTGTTTCCACGGTGGTAAATCACCATGTTGCTCCAGTGTGGATGATGGACAGACTCTTTGTGAGTCTTCCTCATCCAAGCAGTCGATTTAATCAGCATGATAAGATGACACATAAAAACATTTGGTACGTCCACCGAGAGGCAGGATGTTTTATCTCTCTCCAGAGAGAGTTGTCATGACTTGTGTCTCTGGGTGAACAAAACCCTTTGTGAGCTTTGTGAAGAGGTAAGATGTTTTGACTTCCAGCTTCAAGGGATTTGTTCTTCTGTCTTTGGGGTACATGTTGCTTTGACCTGAATGCAGTTAGCTGTGACAACACATTTCTGTGTTATTCTGGCACATAAAGTGAAACCTGTGCTGAAGACCCCATATTCAGTGAGAGAAAGTGCTGCTGTTAGAAAAAGTAAATTCAAAGTCTCTCCAATTTTCCTCAAAGATCACCTCTACCAGGCAGTGGAGCTTTTACTGATTGGTCTCTTATATGTTTGAAGGGTGACTAAATGTTATTTGGATCTTTTTGGGTCATATCAACAGATTGTTTTGGGCTCAATCCTAGATTAAAGTTTAAATTGTATTAGGTCCTTTGTAAGCAGGTTGGGAAATGGTCTCATTTGGCAATTATTATTCGGTATTATTTACATAATATACACATTGCCATTTTGGTATTGACATATACATTTCTCAGTACCTTTACATATAAAATAGCCCATCCCCATTGACCTCCATGGGCAATGTACCTTGTAAGGAGTGATGGGGATACGATGAAATTGTTTAAACAAATATGTTGCAATTGTAGAAAAAATTATGTGTGTCTGAAAACTGTAGGTATTGGGGGTTCTTATACATTTTTTTAAAGGGATACTTTATAAAAAAAAGATTGAGAAACACTGCTCTAAACCATTCCTTTTGGCCTCCCTATTTCCTTTCTCCTTTGACAAGTTGGGCAGGTAGCAGTTTTGGTAAAAATATATCAGACATGTGCATGCAGTGCCTGCTCTACCTCAGCTGGTGCTGGATAATCAGAGCCTCAATTCTAAAAGAGTTGGCATTACTGAGGTGATCAATCCTCCCACGTTTTGGTGTGGATTTTCCAAAGAAAATGCTGGTGTTTTCTATAAGTCACCCACATCTCCCGGTCATAGTAGAGACTTGGGATTAAACACGGCTTTCTCAACTAAAAGTCTTATACATGTTCGGATATCGTGATTGTGAATACCTGGTGAGGCAGTCTGCCAAAGGCAAGGCTAGCCTTGAATCTTGATATCTATGGCTTCAGTTGAATGGCTTGTGTGAAATTTGGAAGAGCAACTCAGAGAGATCTCTCTCCTTTACTTAAGGATAGAATCTCACAGCAGCCTGAAGAAAAAAGTCCTTGTGGCAGACTGAAAGCCTCGCTTGCAGGATATCCTCAGCCTTAGGCTACTTATTGCTTCAAGTAAACGAGGGCGATTCTTGTGTTGTGTGTTAGTTTTATTTAAAAGCTTTTTCTGAGTGTTATTTTACCAGGTAAGTTAATCTCTAACGTTCACTGACATAGGAAAGGTGGTATGGAGGGGTAATTGTCCTTCTGCTCCCCCTGTCAAACCTCTGATCACCTGCTCCTCCTCCATCCACCGCCGCCTGCTGAAGCCTCCTCCCTGCCTCTGCACCCCCGGCCTGACCTTCCTCCCTCTTCAACAGTGGGATAGTGCCCGCCCCAAACTGGAGGGGGTGGGGGAGAGACGCGGTACAAACGCCCCTAACCCCATCAGACTCAGCTGTGCACCAGGTTCGGGGCCCTGTCACATGGAGGTGCGGGCGTGTGTGCAAATTTTGCTTTTTCCCCCGGCACATAACACCCTCACTTTGCCTCTGAAGAGCTCAGGGAATATTCCGGTAGCTTTCCGAGCACAGTTACTACATTATTATGAAGTAGTTTGGAGGATAATGTTGATTTTGAAAGTTGCTATGTATGTAAAATCTAGTCTTAATCTACCTTCCGGACAGTTAGCAAAGAAATACCTCCACTAATCTGCATCGCTGCAATTTTTTATCATCTCAGTTTTTAAACTTATTTACTCTTAATTAAAAAAATATTGTAGGACTCCTCCTTCAGCATCAAGATCAAGTGCAAGTAAGAAGAAAATGTGACTGTCTTTAAAGAACAGTCCTGTGCTGTGGATGATAGAGAACTCTGCAGTCCCAAGACTGGGGTCTCGAGTACAGATTTTCCCTTTTCCTTAGAGCAGGAAGATATCCCACCTTTTGATTTGTGGAACATGTGGTGTTACATGCATTGTATCATTCTAAAATGGAGCCCACTTGTCCTGCTGCTCTCCCCAATATGTCCAACCTCATTGGTGGTGCAGTGCAATATTTGAGGTGTTCCCAGGAAGTAGCCTCTGCTGTCTGCTCTCTGGAGAATGTAGTCAGAGGTTCACAAGGAGGTGGTGACTCCTTGGGTTCCCCTCACTGCACTCCCACACTGAGGAACAGCTATAATATTTGGTTAGGTTAGTACAGTATTTGGTTATGCTCCCCTGTGGAATTCCTTTATACACCCACAAGATTTGTGTGCCTTTTTTTCTATATTACTCAATCTGACAGTAACCTTGGGGGTAAATTCAATATCAGTGAGGATGTTGTAATCAGCAGAGTAATTTTCTGTGTTATTGATTTACTACTACATTAAATTGCACTTGCGCCAGTACATTATGATCATCACCCTTCCGTGCTGTAGAGGCAAAAAAACAAATTGCAAATATATGACATAAATGATGAGCTGACCCATTTACAAAGTAAAAGATATGTACATGAGAAGCTGCTATTGAGTGATGTAACTGATATGCTGTTGAGAAGAAATGGCCAAGATTAACCTTTTATAAGTTAATCAGAGAACTGCTTTTAAAATAATTATTCTATTTGTTTGATTTTTATTAAACTGGTGAAAATAGCACTGAAATTTTCTGTCCAGTATATTCACATTGTTCTTACACAATATATGAATGTTTGTTTCCATTTGAAGGGGCAAATTCAATAGCTGGTGAAAATTCAGCCAGATACTCGAAAACTGTTAGATCTTTACCATTCTCTTCTGCTATATTGCCATTTTATTAGCTACTAAAAAAGGTAGTATTTGAGAGGGAAATAAAGGCATTATTTGAATAGAGTGATCTTTAAACAGCTCTGTTTTTAAAGATTAGCCTAATATGTTCTTGCTCTGATGTTGAACAAAAAGAAAGCAAAAAATAGCACAACACTTACCCACTGAGGCACACAAACATGGCACTTGCAGCTTCCGCGGTGTAAACATTAGTTAGGGTTTCTTCAAGGTTACTGCAAGCTATTGGCATGACCGTCAATGGAAGCACAGATTTTATAGAGTCTCTTCACATACACCCACCTGAAAATAGTGGGTTTTTTCCCCTCTGCCTAGTAGCTCTAATAATCCATACTCAGAGTTGTCCTCTCTATGTAAGTGATTGACAGGCAGAGATGCATCCAAAGAAACACAATGGGACTGAGAGTTGGAGTCACTTGTGGTAGCACACAAAGAAGCAGTTGCTACTCTGCCTCAATAAAGACCACATACATTTTCAGAAAAGGTCAGGCTAGCCTGCCAACTTATCACAGGAAAAACAAGGTTATCCTTCTAAGAGTGAGGGATTTGATCCCCCTGCTCGAGTGTACATACTCTCATTGAACTAGTGTAAGTCTAAATAGCAGTGTAGCAGTTCCTTTGTGTTTCTCTTTTTACCTTCTTGGATCTGTACCTGTCATACCATCTTAGAAAGATAGCCCCAACTTCCACAACTCAGTCATTAGCAAGCTTCCCTTCTCCAGACAAGTTCCTGATAAGCACCATGTTAACTTGCCAAATAAAGAATCCACTGAAAAAATGGCCAATACATGTTTTCTGGGTGGCTTACCATCATGAGTGCCAACCTCAGGGCAGACTGTTAAGAAGCTGGCAGAAATCCCAAACGGGTTGTGAATTCTGTACTTGGATTTCACCAACCATGTATCAAGTGTAAATGACTCAGGCACTGTAACAGTCCAGCCATGGAGTCACAAATAGTCCCCTTGGGTATTTCAGTCTATATTGCCACCTAGGCAAGTCTGATTTTTGTGATAGATAGTCCCTTAAACCAAAATCACAACAATATTCATAGTTCCAGAGGACCAGTCACTTCCCCCTTGGCAACTGCACTTTAGATACTACACCAAAGACAATGCCTGTAGCCAATGCTATAATAAACTAACCAAAATGTATTAGTGAAGAAAAATAAAGGAGTTATTTACAAGCTTAAAACAGGTAAAAATATACACACATAAATGATTTACAGTCCTAGGTTCCAAAAGAGATGTTTCTATAATAAGTAAGCTCTATATGTCCTTCAGGGCCACTCAGACCAAGCACTGGGGATCTTTGACTTATACTATGCCTCTTAAAGACCAAATAGCATAAACTTCTTTTCAGATATTTTTATTCTCTATCCCTAGAGTTCAAACTGATGGAATGAGTCCACCTAGACTCCCCCCACCCCAATACCCATGAAGGGTACACATTAACAAAGTCTTTGTTCTTTTTTTTTCACAATGGCTCATTTTATTTCAGTAGGCCTTCTTGACAGGCAGGATTGTAGAATCATAGAATACTAGAACTGGAAGGGACCTTGAAAGATCATCAAGTCCAGTCCCCTGTCCTCACAGCAAGCAAGCATCTAGATCATCCCTGATAGCTGTCTGTCCAACCAGCTCTTTAATATCTCCGGTGAAGGAGATTCCATAACCTATCCAGGTAATATTCCAGTGTTTAACCACCCTGACAGTAAGGAAGTTTTTCCTAATGTCCAACCTAAACCTTTCTTGCTGCAGATTAAGCCCATTGCTGCTTGTCTTATCATCAGAAGCCAGGGAGAACAATGTTTCTCCCCACTCCTTGTAACACCCTGTGGCAGACTGGTCCTGGGCGCGAACACGGGAAGCCCTTTCGGGGTACCTCCCGGCTCAGCGAGCCCCCTGCCTTGTCCTGTCCTCCTAGAAAACGGATGAGTTCTGGGCGCGAACACGGGGTTGCCCTGCCTGGCACCCCCCGGCTCAGCGAGCCCGTGATCTTATTGACCCCTGTCTCCTAGCTTGGGGTACAGTTATGGGCGCGAACACGGGGTTGCCCTGGTGGAGGGTCCCCGGTTCTGCGAGCCCGTTGTCTCTTTCTCGGGGCCGTGCCCCGGTGCGGTTTACTGGGTTTAAGGGGGTCGGCCCCACAACGTTCACCGACCCTAATACCCCCTTGTGAGGGTGGCGTCCTGACACTCTCCTCCGCCGAGGAAGGATGTGTCAGCGGGAGGGGGAGCTGGGGGGACCCGGGCCCTCCCTCTCC
>CM057846.1:62244360-62255230 GCA_030068395.1 Apalone spinifera | reverse complement strand
GTCTTCTCTTTTCTAAACTAAACAAGCCCAGTTCTTTCAGTCTTCCCTCATAGTCATGTCTTCTAGATCTTTAATCATAGTTGTTGACCTTTTCTTGATCTCTCCAATTTCTCCACATCTTTCTTGAAATGTGGTGCCCAGGACTAGACACAGTACTCCAACTGAGGTCTAGTTAGTAGAGCAGAGAATGACTTCTCATGGCTTGCTCACAACACTCCTGTTAATGCATCCCAGAATTATGTTTGCTTTTTTTTAACAGTGTCACACTGTTGACTCATATTTAGCCAATGGTCCACTATGACCCCTATACTCTGTAGTGCTACTTCCTAGACACTTGCTTCCCATTCTGTAAGTGTGACATGCATTGTTCCTTCCTAAGTGGAGTACTTTGCATTTGTCCTTATTTAAACTTTATCCTATTTACCTCAGACCATTTCTCCAGTTTGTCCAGATCATTTTGAATTATGACCCTATCCTCTAAAGAACTTGCAACTCCTCCCAGCTTGGTATCATCTGCAAACTTAACATTTGTTCTCTCGATGCCAATATCTAAATTGTTGATAAAAATATTAAACAGAGGCAGTCCCAAAACAGAACCCTGTGGAACCCCACCTGCTATGCTCTTCCAGCATGAATGTGAACCATTAATAACTACTCTCTGAGAATGGTTATCCAGCCAGTTATGCACCTGATGTATAGCAGCCCCATCTAGGTTGTATTTTCCTAGTTTATTAATAAGATCCAACACCTTCTGAAGGAAGCCAGAATTGTATATTAATCTATGTTTCTTTCCAGTTTAATGACTTACATAATTACAGAGGATTACAATGCAAACATTTAATATAACCTCATAACGTGGAATACAAATGTTATAAATGAGAGTAATACATGTGGCATCCTACTAGCATTTTATGAAGTCTCAACACATGCTTATAAATTTAAGATCTATATGCCAACAATGCTAACACATTGAGGCATACTGGATTCCAGCTATCCATTTGCCAGTGTTCAGCTGAGGTCTAGGCATTAACTAGCATCTGGACTGTCAACAGAACAAATATATCTCTTCAAAGATTTCTGTGGAAAGAAAGCAATTTTTCTCTAATGTCTTCTTACTCAGGCTTCAATTCTGAGAAGTTTTAATGCAGGGAACATGAATTGGTCCCCCTTGCCCCTCACCCCACCACCTCCACCATCAGAGTTTAGGCTATTAGATGATTCAGACTGACCTGCTGTATATTACGGGCAATTAATTTTCATCCTATTATTTCTATATTGAGCCCAATCATATCTTCCAGAAAAGCATCTAATCTTGATGTGAAGACTTCAAGTGATGGAGAATCTACCACTATCATTGCTAGATTGTTCCAACAGTTGAACAATATCACAGTGAAACATCTGTGCCTAAATTCTAGAATGAATTATTTGCCTTCAGCTTCCTGTCATTTTTTTTCTTGTTATATCTGTCCTAGCTTCAATAGCTATTTAGAAGCAGATATTTTCTTCCCATGAAGGTAGTTATTCAGGAAGTCAATTTACCTCCCAATCCTCTTTTTGATAAGCTAAACAGATTGAACTATGTAAATTCCTCCCTAAGAGGCATTTTCTCCAGCCTCAGATAATTTTGTGTGTCTTCTCTACTCTCTGGGTTTTTTTAACATCCCTTTAAAAATGTGGCTACAGATTTGTATGCAGTATTTCAATATCTGTCTCACCAATGTCACGTACAGATGTAAAGTCACTTCCCTATTCCTATTCATTGGTTCATTACCCCCAGAATTGCAATAGCCCTCATTTTTGTGACAGCTTTGTTCTGGGAGCTTATGGTCAGGGTGTATTTGTTTATTGTGCACTATAACACCTAAATCCTTTTTAGAATCACTGGTTTCCAGGATATAGTTCACTATTCTGTAGGTCTCTCCTGGATTCCCTATTCTCATAGGTATAACTTTGCGTTTGGTGGTGTTAAAATGACTGGAACCAACTTATTAAGTGATCCTGAACCTTCTATAACTACCCTGTCATCAACATTAGTTGTCAATCTGACAGTCTGACAGTTTTTGTGTCATCAGCAAATTTTAACAGCAGTAGTGTCCTATATACTTATAGTTTATAGATAACAATGTTGAATATCACAGTCCAAGTAGTAATCCCTGCAGAACAGGCTGTCTGCATCTTTCTGGACAAGTAACTTTTCTTTGTCGTTCATTGCGGTAGATCATAGTAATTTACGAAAATAATGGCTAGTCATTGGGCCAGGTCTATGGCCTTGTAAACACTTATGTTGGAGACCCAACTTCAAATTCCTTCTACTCACTGGGCAGAAGAGGGAATTAAATTCAGATTTCCCACATGAGTGGGAGTGTCCTAACCACAGGGCTAACACTTATAAGAGAGGCAATGATGCCACCACCTCCTCACCAGCCTGTTTTGTGAATCTAGCCTCTTTTTGGTTTTGTCGGAATACCTCAAAATCTAAACTATTTTTGAGCATTGAAGTGAAATGTTTTGTTTCAAATTGAAACTTTTTTCAACTTTTCAATCTGGTGAACCTTTTAAAAATAATTTTCTCTTTAACTTGAAACTTTTATTATTATTATTATTATTATTATTATTATTATTATTATTATTCCAAATTAACAATTACTTTTAAAAAATCCATTATTTATTCAGCTTTGCTCCTCAGCTCCAACCCTGTTTTCACAACTGTTTTCCGAGACTGAGAAGCTGAGAATAAAAAGACACGTATCAGTTTTCAGATCCATCTTGCAGACAGGAAAAGGGGAAGAAATCAGCTAGTGCAGGCTGAGTCAGACTGACTGACAGTTGGACCTGCTGCAAACACCCTGTAACTTGGACCCAAGGCCTAGTCTACACTTAAGTCGACTTAAGATATACAGTTCCAGCTATGTTAATTACTCAGCTGGAGTTGACATTTCTTAAATCGTGTTTTCGCACCATCCACACAGTGGGAGCTCAACAGGAGTAAATGCTTCCGTCGACTTCCCTTACTCCTCCTGAGGAGCAGGACTATCAGCACAGACAGGGACGCCCTCTCAGTTCAAATTAGCGGGTCTTCAGTAGACCCGCTACATTGAACTCCAGAAGATAGACTGTGACAGCATCTATCTTCCACATAGTGCAGACAAGCCCCAAGAGATCATGCAACACCTGATAAGTCTTATCTATGTTGGGGCTTCAGAGGAAAGCCAAATGAGGCAAGATATATATGTTTATAGAGAGCTTAGTTACTTAAACTGTATTTTTTCTGAAGGCTTTATGTCTTTTGGCAAGTAAATCATGCTTTGTTTTTAAGAAGCAGCATACTGTTACTGTCCATGGACTTCCAATGGGAAACTTTTGTAGGTACAAACACACTAGATGCCTCAGTTAGCAACTGGTGATGGGGAGTATAACCCCAGAACCAACTGAAGAGTGTCTGGATCATGGATCTCTATTACAAAGAGAAGTGAGTGCCAAGATCTGCCACTTGAGCAGGGGTGGGCAAGACGATGTGTCCAGTGAGCTGCATCTAACCCACCAAGCCACTACATCTGGCCCATGTGCAATGAGGTTTACAGGATCGGTCGGAAAAAGCTTTCTTTGTCTACCGATCCCCGTGTAGACTGCCGCTTTTTGCCAGCAAAGTGCCACATTGGCAAAAAGCGGCAGCCATTTCTATTCAAATGAAGCGCAGGATATTTAAATCCCCGCTTCATTTGCAACAGCGATGTGCTTAATCTACATCCCTCTGTCGGCAGAGGGGTGTAGTTTAGACACACCCTTACTGTCTGAAAGATATTGAGAAGTCTGTCCTCATAAGAGAATCTCAAAAAAATTAAAAAAGCAATTGGATCATGCCATGTTCTCTGTTGATTTTTGCAGCTGCTATTGAACTTTGAAATATAAAAAATACAGCAAACAAGCAAATGAATGAATGAATAAATAAATAAAATAAGCAAGCAAGCTTCTGTTTCTACCATTCAGGAGAGGTATCTTTTTGTGTGTGTGTGAATGATCTACCTAAATATGTTAAATTTTCTCACTGAAGTCATTCCTTTGGCAAAGTCAAAGAGTTCCAAATGTCAATCCAGTTCTACACACAAACTAAAATAATTTCCTCAGCCTTTCAGATCTATTTTCATACTGCAATTAATACTAATGTCAGAAAACTCAGACTCTGGTTTCTTCCACCACATATACTTCTTTGAATTGGCCATTCCCTAACAAATGGATTCTTTTTTTTGCTATTAAAACATTATGGATGAAATTTGTCTCACACTGATTTCAGAGAAGGAGGTTTACCAAAAAGCAACCTGTAAGCTCATTTGTTTTTTTACTAATTATTATAAGGGGAAAATGGATGGCTTGGGTTACAACTGCTCTCAACAGAAACAATTTGAGGGCAGCACATTATATTTGTGAGAAGCCATGTTGCCATATTTTCTTCTCCTCAATTTAGTTAATACTACTTTCGTTAGTTTTACATTGCTAGATATATTTTTTGTAGAAATGGGATTTATTTTCTCTAAAACTGTAATAAAGGTTTATAAGAAGGAGCTCCAGAGTCTACATTTCTGCATGGATATGGATATTCTATGTTGTTGAAGCTCTAAGAAAGCCAGTCTCTAATTGTAGAGACACTACTTTCCTTTTTCTATATCCATTGTAGAAATACATTATAGAAATACATGTCTACATAGCAGGGCTAAAGTCAAATTAAACTACGCAACTTGAGCTACATTAGTTGTGTAGCTTAAGTCAAAATTTCTTATTTTGGCTTTTGGTGCTGTCTACGCTGCAGGAAGTCTAAGAAGACAACTCTTCCTCCAACTTCCCTTACTCCTCATACAATGAGAGTTACAGGAGTTGGAGTAATAAATCCTCCAGCTGAACATTATTTCAACATTATGTCAAAATAACTGCTTGTATTGTAGACACAGACTTTGTTATTTTGGAATAATGTCAGTTATTACGAAATAACACTGCTGGGTAGACATAGCCTGAGTGCCCTGATCTTCTGATTCATCATTCTGTCAGTCACTCTGCAGCTGAGGGGGACACAATAGTCTGGATTAATGGTACCACTCTTCTAGGACTCCATTTTACAAATTTCCTTATCTTAATAAGGAAACTCACAAAGCATTTCAAAAGGAACATTTTTATGAGTATAGATTTCAGAATGGGCCACTGCTAACAATTCTTATGTCAACGTTACTTAAATGAAAAGCTACTTCTCACTGGAAAGGAATTGTGATTACTACATTTTGGTCACTTTGCTTCACTGTTGGGTGTCTGAGAAGATTGATAATGTATCCAAAGCTCTTCCAGTAAACCTTGGAGAATAAAGTTGGGTATGTTGGAGAAGCAGCATAAGGAAGTTTACATTCATGTTACTTATGCTGTAATCACCCTCTAAAATAAGATTTCTTCACATTCTAGTGCTGTCAATATGATACCATCTACCTGTTTTGTTAGACTATAAAGTGTTTTGTTAGACTATAAAGTGCTAAAAAACAATACTATTTGTTGTTTTTTAAGTTTTTACTAATACAATAGTAAATAATAACAGAGGATAAAATGTTAATGTTCAAGCAGGACAATATTTCTTAGATACAGAGACAGAACAAGTATTTCCCAGGAGAACCTTCTCAAAGATTTTTCTTTCCTTTATACAGGAAAGAAAAATCTTTGTTAAAGAATTTTCAACTACGTTTTTTAAAGAGATTCCTTCCCTTCTAGGATTTTCATATACATGCAGAAGAGGAGTATGTAAATAACTGAATTTTACAGGGGGACCTCACACATCAGGGCTAATTTGTCCTTGTGGGTATTTTACCCTTCTTATAGCAATGTTTAATTGATTTTGTTTCTGTTTTCCCACACTATCTCCAGTTCCAGAAATGTGTGTACATTTTCAAATGCATGATTGACTAGCCCTTTAACAGGGTAAAAAACTCCACTCTACTCACCTGGAGTTTTATAAAACCGAATATTTTACATGTGCAGTTGCTTCCTCATTGGAGAACATACTTGCATGTGCAAATATTACCCATTTTCTGTAGTATTAATCATTTGGTTTGTTCTTATGAAAAGCAATAATATTCAGCTATGCATGTGTAATGCCAACAGTCAGAACTGAACCTGGGATCTCTGGAGTTTAGTGCATGAGCCTCTGGTTTCATATGCTGGATCTCTGTCATTGAACTTAGTGGGAACCAAATTTGTCATTATGCTAGCTTTAAAACAGACCCTTTTTTAAATTCAACTCACTGAGTTTCTTTTGTTTCATAAACTCTAACTTACAAAAACAAAATTTATGCAAACAAAAATGTAACTGTAGCCTGCTTCTTTGTCACTCATACAAAGAAGCAAACAAATGTCATGATGCCATTTCTTACATCCTTCTGTTAAGCCTCTTCCCCAGTCATAAAAGTGAATGGTATTACTTGGGAATTATGTTCTTTCTAGGGTGCGCGCCTGTGTGGGTGTGCACAAAGAATTGTATTCCCGCCCACTTCATCAGCAGAGCTTTGCAGCAGCACTCAGTTTCCATGATGTGGAAAGTAAGCTGGTGGCAGTGGGCGGGAGGGGGAGGGGGGGCCAAGGTCACTTGGTGACTTCCAGAGCTGCGGCCGGAGCCAGGGGCCAAGTGGCAGCAGCCAGAGCTGGTCACAGGGCTCAGGCAGTGTCGAAGTAGGCAGAGCTGGACCCGGAGCTGGGGGCTGCATGGCAGTGGCCAGTGCTGGGCCCGCATGGCGGTGAGCAAAGCTGGGCATGGAGCTCAGGGCTCCGTGGCAGTGGGCAGAGCTGGGGTCGGAGCCAGAGTCAGCGTGGATTTGCATGGCCCAATGGGAGAATGGGAATAGTACCAATAGGAATATTCTTGTGGCAGGAAAGTGGCTTATTAATTTCTTGGTGGGGGGCAGTGCTTGTGCAAGGTATGGGCTTGGCTGTCATGCCCTGTAAATCAGAATGACATGATGAGTAAGGAATTTGGTTGTGCGGGGATAGGGATAAAATGGATGTACAGATGGAATGTACTGGAATGTTTCTCTAGCTAAAGAGAAGAATACTATTTTCCTACTAGTGCTTAATTGCTCCTAAACATGTTTTTAGTTTTATCAGCTCTAATCATGATGGTATAATGTGATGCAGAGATAGCAATACATTTTCCTGAAAACATTACATCCTTTATTTGTAAACGTGTCTTAAAATAGTAAAACATGCACAGCATTCAGCAGGCCCGCTGCCATTACAATGCGCCCCTCCTCCCCCCAAAAAAGATCAGGAAATAGTTGATACACATTATAAGCCATCTACTGCTACATCACTGGTACCCTCCCATTCTGGTTTCCTTTCTTTACACATTACACACACTCATGCGCACGGGTGACAGCCTAAGAGGGGAGGGAGAGTTTTCAGCTGAGAGCGTCTGAAGAAGGAAGGCTGCACAGGATTTGCCCAGCCACTTATGAGTCCTGAATGCACAGGCCACCCTGATACAGAGCTGTCCAAGTTACTACTGGACTGCCTGTGTACTCTGGCATAAAGCAAAGAGTATTATTTGTCACGTTTCTTATACATTAATAGACATTTGAAGCTTTGAAGAATGCTTCTGAGTTGATCATATCAGACATGAAAAATCTGCACTAGATTCATCAGCGAGCTTTAGCTCTCATTTATGCCTTGTGTGCAGAACAAGCATTCCAGGTAACTATATTTTCTAAGTTGGCTATTATCTGTAATACATTTGAAGAACTGTCTAAATAAAAAGAATTGAGGGCAGTGATGGGGACACTAGATTGACTTCGCCTCTGATCCAAAATATAATATAGCCCTGACACACAAAGTAAATGGGGAGAAATATTCAATAAGCTGTTGTCTAGGTATGCAATGGAGAGAGTTTGCTACACAAGCTCAGAAATATTAGTCTGAAAGGCAAATTAACATAGTTCCCTGAAAGGAGATCCAGATTTAATTGAGGAGGAATCCCAGCTGGAGGAGGGTCTAGGAGAGGGCTTTAAACAGTGGAAGTTGGCTACTTACAATTTTGCAATATTAATTTTTTATTTGACTTCATATGAAATGAACATTTAAAGTCATGTACCTTGTTAATTATCCCTTGTTTTAGTATTCTTTCTTCCATAGCTTTTTACAAAAATATATACAAGATATTTGTTAATAACTTGGGTGATATGGTGGTACACATCCAAATAAGCACACATGACCTCAATATTGGTACTCAAGACAAATCTCATTCTGCTCATGGGTGGAAAATCTTAGAGGGAATACTGCTTGGGAAGTTTGATAGATTAACATCTGATTAAGTAATATTGTGATTTTACACACTCCACATACAAATATTTTGATTATGGGTTTATAACCTCCCAAAAGATATCACTTTCATAATATTTTTAAAAATGAAATAATGGGACAGAATGTTCTCCTAAAAGATGAGATGTTTCTCAATTAAAATACCATCATTATGATTCTGGATACACAGGGGAGGTAATGTTTATGTGCTACCTCATTTGGGGTTTTTTACTTTGTAGGTCTGTTGAGTTAATTATTTTTCAATAAATCATAATGGTTGTTCCTCAGAATTGTCATTCTATGTCTCGTGATGACCGTTAATGAACTTTCAGGTCCTATGGTACATCTGCATTATCACCATCTGCCACACTCAAGTTTTTGATTGGGTTTATTTTCAGGGAGAAGATTCTAGAATAAAGCTCTTATTGTCAAGTTTTTATTAAAACTCCTAGAGGAGCTAAGTTTGTGCTGTTAAACTAAGCTTAGATGCACAATAAGGTATAAATTCTGCTGCGATCATTTCCTTGTATTGCATTGTTAACCATGCATGCAGCCAGGAATAGATTATTCCAAAATTTAAGGTCTAGAAAGTCTTACATTGATAAAACATTTGTATTTTACTTGAATAAAAATATATTTAAAACTTACACTTTACTTTCTCTCCAAGAAGGAGATGGGTTCTAAGATAGTAGAAAAAATGTCCACTGAATGAAATATAACTGAATTAATTTATGATGTTAGGGTCACCCATTGAAATTAATTGGAAGCAAATTTAAAGCAAACTGAAGGAAGTATTTCTTTACACAACATACAGACAACCTGTGGAACTCTTTGCCAGAAGATGTTCTGAAGACCAATACTGTAAAGAGTTTTTAAAAATTAGATAAATTCATGGAGGATAGATCATCGATGGCTGTTTACCAGATGAGCTGTCCTTACCAGTGTTCCTGCTAAACTGTGAGGCAGCACAGCTTCACAGGTGCTTAATCAGCCCCGCCCAGTCAGTCGCTCCCTGCAGGGAGTCCTGAGCCTCTGACAGGGTTTTGCTAATTAAGCACCTGTGAAGCTGTGCTGGGAAAGCTGCTCCCTACCCTTTGTTTGCCATAAGGTGAGAATGGGTGACCATGGTAAGTCAGGATACTGAACTAGGTGATTCTTTGGTCTGACCAAGTATGGCTGTTCTTATGCTTCTGAAACTTATTTCTTTTAGTCACTGATTCCTAAACCGATAGAAGGATGGTTTATTTGTCCCTTTCCTCCTTGATTCAGTATTTATTAGAGCAGGTCTTTCAAAAAGCACTGAAAATGTTTGCCCTCAGAATACTGCATACATTTACAGGTGGATTAAACCTTCCCAATAGGAGAAGCTGACATCTGAAAAGGCCTTGTCAAACGGTGCCAAATATCTGACAGCTGGAGGGAAGTTATATTGAAAGTCACTTGGTGAGAATATTGGAGGTGCTGTTAATGAAATTTGGGATATTCCACAGCAGTTTATGTGAATACTATACAGTTGGCAATGAGAACTGGGACAACTGCTGGAGCGTTACGCAGCAGGAAAGAGATATCAGCTCATGCACTTTTCTTTGATTTCACACTACAAGTTTCATATTGGAGTCTTTTCTCTGAACAAGTTTCTGGCCTGAGTCCAAGGGGCCATTTCAGTTCTGCCTTCAGCATGAATCATTTCCTCATTTAGGGTATGTCTACACTGCAGCGTTTTTAAAAACGATATGTCCACACTGCTATTGTATTCTTTCGACAGAAAATTGAAAGAACAGAAGGGTTTTTTTGACAGTGGTAAACCTCTTTTTACAAGGAAAAAGACTTTTTCTGAAAAAGCTTTTTCGGAAAAAGGTGTGTGGACGCAGAAGAGGGAGTTCTTTCAAAGAAGAGGCTTCCAGGAAATAACATAGGTCCCCTGGTGGCCACTCCATCCATACTAATCACAACTTAAATGTGAGATAGCATCCAATCAATGTGGATGCTATCTTTAGAAAAAGCACATCGTTTTTTCCTTGCGCTTTTGCTGTGTAGATGCTCTCTTTTGAAATAAGCTTTTCCAGAAGATCTCTTCCAGAAAAGCTTCTTCCAAAAGAAGATTGCAGTCTAGACATAGCCTTAGTGTTTTTTTTAATATCCATTCTCAAGTTTGTCTGTTTTCTAATGTGGCCTTTTCCATAGTATCAATAGAACATGCCACAAACTGGTACTACTGTCTGAAATCGTATTCATTCCTTATGGGAGTTTGTGTCTTTTGAAGAAAAAATCTTAGATATTGTTGTATTTTGCTGTTCGTTAAGTCTTCAAAGAATTTGGATGTTTTCATTGGAAGTCTCAATGTTAGTCTGTATCTTTAAAAACAACTAGTGGTGTGTCCTGTGGCACATTAGAAACTAACAAATATATTAGATCACGAGCTTTTGTGGGTAGCTCTTGATCTGAAATATTTGTTAGTCTCCAAGGTGCCACAGGACTATTTGTTTTCTTTGGAAGTGTAGATACATACAGAATGGGAAGCGACTGTCTGGGAAGGAGTATGGCAGAAAGGGAT
>CM057846.1:62221495-62242251 GCA_030068395.1 Apalone spinifera | reverse complement strand
CCCCCCCCCAACACATCAGACTCATGGGAAGATGCCAGGGCCGGGGGGGCAAGGCTTGTGCTCCAGCAGCTGCCCCCCTGACTTCTTCCTCTTCCTTGCCTCCCCACTCTAGGAGCCTGGGGTGCAGGCTGATTGGTGGTCCCAGGATAACTTGTGTTTCAGTGTATCTGTGAAGTGTGGGGAAGCAGGAGCTTGACATGCAGGATCCCTTGGCAATAGTCATTAGTCCCAGCAGGAAGACAGTGGCACTGAGACACACCTGGTGAGTGACAGCATCAAGTCTAGCTGCAGCAGCAGTAGCAGGCTGTCTCAGAGCAGCTATAGTTCCTGTGCTCAGGTCTCTGCAGTGGCAGCAGAAGATGGGGTTCCCTCATTACAATAGCCTGTCCCTGCCCCACAGCACCAGTAGCCCAGGTAATACACAGCCTGCCTGCCACTCTAGGCGAGGGGAAAGAGCTAGCAAGCTAGGGGAACTGGCTTCAGTGTGAGTGTATGTCCGTCCATTCATCCTTCCCTTCTTCATTCCTCCCAGTTGTGGCCTCATTGTCCTGGCTGGAGCTGCCCCCCTCTAATTATAGCAGTCAAACCACGCCAATGTGTAAATGATGCCTAAATCATATTGTATGATAGGCAGCAGAAACAGTTTGTTTACGGAGTAACTTCAGAAGAAAACAAAGCGTAGAAGCAGTAATTTACTGAATATATCCCAAAAGCAACCAACATTAAAAATAATAGGCTATCTAAACAAATAAAATGTAAAAGTTGTTGGGGTTTTTTTTAGAAAAAGTCACTCAACCTTCATAGGGTGTTACATAAACTACAACTTTTTGTCCTTTCAAGAAATTTTACTCTGAGGGTATGTCATTTACTAAACAATAAATAACATGTTGTATGTGTTTATCATACTGGAGATGATAAACACATACATTTGGTTTATATATTCTTGTGAATAGATTTATGAAGCCCATGTTATTTTACAATACATAGAATACCAAATTTTCAAATCTCCAGTCCACAAGAGATTAAAGCATTTATTTTTAAATGCTATGGCCAGACTGTCTCCTAGTGAAATGTGTTTAGAACTAAGAGTTTATCCTTAATTAAAAAAAATCAGACTGGGAAATTCCAACTGTGGATATATTGATGAGACCATGTACATTTTTCAAACAAATATGATTACATATGATCTCAGTGGACTCTGATGTTGTTAAAGATAATTTTTGTCACATGCTCAAGGAAAAGCTAACATTTTTAATGAAAATAAATATGACACATTCAAGGTGGGACTTCAAGAGAAGTGGAGAACACTCAGATAGCTTTCAAGGAGTTCAATGTAAAGATACCTTCATTTTCCCCATTCATGATGGAAAACCATGGTAGGACCAGTCCTTCATGTGCCAGTGCTTGCAAATGCAGAGGCTCAGATTGCTACTGGCACTTCTCTGACTCATATCCCTAAAATATTTTAGCTGGAAGTGGTAAATAGGAAGAGCTCAACCACAGAGTATCTTCTGCACTGGAAATCTGTAACAGAAGAGTTGTCATACTACAGAATTTAAAGTACATTGGTTATGATTCTGAAATTATCTGGATTATTTTAAGAAATTTGACTTTCTGGGTTTGATGATATAGAAACCTAAGTGGTATAGAAGTATAGCTGTGTAATATAATAATCAACAGCACTATACTAGGTTAATAACTTAAAGTAGCTTTAAGATAAATGACAGTCAAACTTTTCAGTGTTTTGCCACAACTCAGGAGGGCAGACATAATTGAATAACTTTGCTTCCTTACAGCTGGTAAGCTACATATTAAGTTTCATTTTTGAAAGTACAGTCTGCAAATATGTTTAAATTGTATTTACAGAACTGGATTCATTGTATTTCTCTAAGCTATAAGTCATATAATGAAAATGCTCAGCTCAGAGTCCTAAAATGAATGGCTAATAATATATTCTCCCTTTAATTGTAATGGGAACTGAACAGTCTAGGGGGCAATATTGTTAATAAGCCATAATTGTTTTTCTGTCTTCATCCTAACAAATTCTCTAAGAGAAAGTCTTCACAGCCTGTGGATAGAAATATTCTGGCACTTAAGAAATACTTCAGTGGGGCGTGAAACTATCTTTGGGCAGGTTAAGGAGTATGAAAGAAACATAAATATTGTTAGTATGATCATTGAAACATACTGATTATGTTATAAGCTTGAATATCAGTGTTTTCTTCTAAACTTATTTCTTTTCTGATGTCCCATAGCATGTGACAGTCTATCTCCTGCACCAGGAACTAGAAATACTCAGTGTGTTTCTTTCAGTTATGCACTTCATTATAAGCTGCTTGAAGGCAAACTAGGGAACATGTCACTCATCTGCATCAAAATGTAGAGGAACTTGGGATCAGTAGCAAAATGAAGATATGCAAAAAGGAAAATGCAGTACTCTACTCTGCACTGATTAGGCCTCAATTGGAGTATTGTGTCCAGTTCCGGGCAACACAATTTAAGAAAAATGTGGAAAAACATGAACTATGAGAATTGGTCTTGCTTAGCTTGGAAAAGAGAAGACTGAGAGGGGACATGATAGTTTTCACGTATCTAAAAGGGTGTCACAGGGAGGAGGGGGAAAATTTGTTCTCCTTGGCCTCTGATGTTAGGACAAGAAGTAACGGGCTTAAATTGCAGCAAGGGAGGTTTAGCTTGGACATTAGGAAAAAGTGCCTAACTGTCAGGGTAGTTAAACACTGGAATAAATTGCCTTGGGGGTTGTAGAATCTCTATCACTTGAGATATTTAAGAGCAGGTTAGACAGACATCTGTTGGTCATGATTTAGACCGGGGGTTCCCAACCAGGGGGGTACGCGTACACCCAGGGGGTACGAGAAGCTTGTCAAGTGGGTACGGGGAATATTTGGTAAATAACTAGATTATCCTAATTGAAATATTCCAAAAGTAGTAGTGTTAGTGAAAAAAGTTGTGGATTCTAGAGTCTAGAATTTATTTCCTTTCATATTGAATAGGGGGTACGGGAAGGTTTACTAAAAGCCAAGGAGGTACTGGGACCAAAAAAGGTAGGGAACCCCTGATCTAGACAGTGCTTGGTCCTGCCGTGAAGGCAGGGGATTGGACTTGATGACCTCTCAAAGTCCCTTCCAGTTTAGTGTTCTTTGATTCTGTGATACTCACAGTGGCAAAGAAAGGAGACATTTGTGCAGAGACAATAGGTAGCTCACTCCACCCTCAGAGTCTCTGGAGCCAATGGCGACATGAGAGATGTTGATTGGCCAGCATTCCCCACCTCCCAGGATTTAGCCCAGCAGAGGGACCATGTGGAATCTCTTTTGGCTCTGTTTCATTAGCCTGTTTTATCCTCTCCCCGCAACTGGGAATGGAAACCCAGCTTGATGAATGCTGTGGGTCTAGCCTACCACCCAGTATTTAATTTGTGCCCTGGCACTTCTTGGCTTGGCAGTTTATAGCCCTCAAATCTCTGGGATTGCCACATCAGTTATTAAAATTAAAAAAGAAAAAGCTTGAGCCCCAACACCTAGTTGCTTGAGTTCCAGCACCTTTCCAGAATTATATACTGTGATCACCTATTTTAGGGATCAGGAAGGAATTTTATTTCTCCCCGGGGCCAACTGGCAAAGTAATAGCAAATTTTTTGCTTCTTAGCAGCACCTTCAAGCCAAAGTGGATTGTGTAGAAATGTGTTCAGTATCTAACTGAGGTACTTGGGTAGTGATGTTTATTCATTTGAACTTCTGGCTGGTTTCAATCACAGTTAAGAGTAAAAAGAACTGTTCCCAGAGGTAAAAGTCCCTGAGATGATGGTGATGGGCCTTGGGCTAATGTGATAGAGACCTCGTGTCCTTTGAGGTCCCCACCTTCCTGCATCTTCTGTTCCCACCACTATGGGGAAGATGATAGAATTAGAATAGTTTAGAGAAAACTGAGTCCTAGGGGCTGGCCTAGGGTTATACAATAAGGAGTCCTGTAAGCCCCAACTCACTGGAGACAATTAAATGCATGGTATAGGGAAGCAGGGTGATGGGCGGGTAGCTCCCCTCTTCTGTGTTAACGTTGTGGCCTGCTGCTTAGTTCCATGCATGTCTCTGTCCTCATTTTGCTGTGTCCATATTAATAGATTTCATATACTACATCTGTATTTTGAGGATTTAGTATCTTTACTTGCCAAGTTTTTATGCATTATTCCACATAAAATGGATTTAAACTGGCTAAATAATAGATCTTATTAAAACTGTAAATGGGGAATCATGACTTATGCTGTGTCCTCTGTTTCCAGTGGGGTCTTACAGGGTTTTGTTCTTGTCCCTATGCTATTTAATATTATGGTCAATAAATGACAAAACAAAATCATTATTGGTAAAGTTTGCAGATGACACAAAAATTGGAGTAGTGGTTTATATTTGTCATTTAAGAAGCCATATGCGGTGCCTGCAGCTCAGCAGGTTGGGATGGAAGTTTCCATCCCTGCTGTACACAGCTTAGTACAGCCTTGAACCCTGCAAATGCGAACACCAGCTAGCCCTTATCAGCTTTAACCCATGCACTTGAGCTGGGAAACTACTAAGCAGTAAACAAATTTGACCTTGGTCTCAGCTAGTAAGAATGATAAAAATGTCATTGAGCTAGTACATCTAATTAGTGTAGGGAGTAAACAACTGTAATCTAATTAGTGTAGGGAGTCTGTGATGGGGCGGACAGGCCCCACACTGAAGGGCAGAGAGTAGCCCAGGCCCAGTTGGCTGAGAAGGTCCCACCCAATCAGCTCTGCTGGGCATGCTCCCATCAGAGCAAGAGTATAAAAGCAGAGAGAGCCCTGCAGCGAGGAGGGCCGCTAGGGGAAGGAGTAGTTCAGTCCGCACCTGTATTTCTGCATCAGCTGAGACCCGAGTCGTCGCCTGCAGCCAGCCCTAGAGCCGAGCCAGCAGCCACCATCCCCTGGGAGGCAGGAGTGCCCTCAGCCCCAGCGCCAGCCCAGGTAAGGACCAGTCTGGGAGGCCAGCAGACTACAGGGGTACCAGAGTGTGGTAGGAAGCAGCCCAGGGCAAAGGACTGATAGCGTGGCTCGGTGTGTATCAGTCGGATCTCCCACTGAGCATGCAGGAGCAATAGTCTCTGCCCAAAGGGCCCTGGGCTGGACCCGGTAGAGAGGGAGGGCCGGATCCCCCTACCACCCTTTTCCCTACCCTGCACAATCACCCCTGGCCAGGAGGGGCTTTTCTTGTGACTGGGCTGCAGGTGCCGTATATACCATGCTAGAGGGATATGAACTTTGTGACTGGGCCACAGTTGCCAAATATACCCTGATAAAGGGGCCTGAACTTTGTGACTGGGCTGCAAGGGCCATATATACCCTGCTAGAGGGACATGAACTTTGGGGCTATGCATTAAGGGACGCTTGTAACCTAACATGGGCGAAGGATGTTTTTGGATGTATACTCTAGGGGCAGGTCATAGAACCCGGACTGGCGGCCCCAACCCCGACAGGGAGACATGCCCCTTGAAAGAGTCCCATGCCTGGGGAGTTTCACCAGGGACCCAGACCTCAGAGGGTGCCCTGGATTCCCTCAGTTGGAGCCACGTCAACCATGGCCCTTGAAGCGAGGATCAGGACCGGGACTCTCCACTGTAGAGTAAGCATTCCAAGTGCCTTTTACTCTTATATGCATTGCCCTGTAGTTCTTGCTGACGTGCATTCTGTCATAGCTATATAACCACAATTCAGCAAGTTTAACTCTGTAGTAGAAGTGATGTAGTAAGACTAATAAAACAAACTATCCCTAATTGACTGTGTGGTGAAGCGAATCCATAATCCTATTTGCCCACAGCCCTGTGAGTTGACAATAATGAAGAGGAAAAGTCCAAATTCAGAGCAATCTGGATTCCTTGGTAAATGGGGTGCAAACAAGCAGTATGTGTGTTTTAATACAGCTAAGTATATTCCTCTAGGAGCAAAGAACATACGCCATGTTTACAAGAGGAAGTACTGTAACTTTGAGAAGCGGTGACTCAGTAAAAGATTTAGGGGCTGTGGTAGATAATCAGCTGAACATGAACACCCAATATGATGTGGCCAAATGAGCTAATGCAATATGGAATGCATAAACTGAGAAATCTCAAGTAGGGTTATAGAGTACAATATCTTTATATTTGGCTTGGTGTGACCACTGTTATAATTGTCCTTTTCCTAGTGCTCCCAATTCAGGGGCACAGTGGCAAATTGGAGAGGGTATGGAGAGAGTCATGAGAATGCTTAAAGGATTGGAAAGCATGCCTTATAGAGACAGACTTAAAAATCTCAGTTTAATTAGTTTAACAAAAAGATGGTTGAAGGGGTGATTTGATTAGTCTCTCACTACCTATATAATAGAAGAGAACACAGTCCAATGGCTTGAAGTTGAAGCTAGGTAGAGTGGAAAGAAAACATATATTTTTACAGTGGGAGTAACTTACCATTGGAACTATTTACCACAAGCACTGACCATTTTAAATCAAGATATATTCTAGGTTTTTATTTTGGAGAAGTTATATGGCCTGTGTTCTACAGGAGATTAGACTAGAAGATCATAATGATCCCTTCTGGCTTTGGAATTTATGAATCTTTCGGCACACTGAGAGCTCTCCCATTTAAATAGCAATAGTAGATTGTCCTAAAATTGTATCTTTGATAATATTCTATCATAAACTGAGATTATGTGTGTGTGAAAAGAATGAAGCATACTATGTTTATAATGATATATTTTAATTAGTTATGAGATTTTTTTCTCTTAAATCCAGGGTCTGTTACAAGCATGAGATAAGGGCATTGTATCATTTTTAAGGCCTATTTGGTTTTTATATTTAACTCTAACTTCTTTCCCTTCTGGTGTTTGGGTGCGGTCACAGTATTGCTTTTTTCAATTGCTTTTTTTCATTATAGTTCATTTTCACAGTAGGTGAAAAATTAAAATCTGTGACTTCATAGATTCCATAAATCAGGGGTTTTCATAGCTTGGTCATGGGCCCACCCAGGAAAGCCACTGTCTGGTGGAGCATGAAATGCTTTGTTTATCTAAGCATCCATAGGCACAGAGCCTCACAGATCCCTTTCGCTGGAAATGGCAAACCACAGTCGATGGGAGCTGTAAGACTCCATGCTTATGGACACTTAGATAAACAAAAGTCTCTCATGGCCCACCAATGGGTTACCCAAGCAGGCCCCTGACCCTGCTTTGAAAACCCCTGCCAAAGGAATACTGTCAGTTTACATATGATACACATTATACTGTGGATACCAATAATAGTAATAATTTAAGGCCAAACTCTGACATTTAGTCACTGTTGTGTGATCTTGTTTTTAATACTACAGGTTGAACCCCCCCAGATCTGGGAGTCTGGTCTGGCAACATCAGTGATCTGGCAGAGCCATGGATGTTGCTGGACCAAAGAGCCCCAGAGATAGGAGCAATGCAGGGATTGGGAAGCTTCAGCTGGGCCAGGCAGCATCTGGAGAGTGCCCGCCTTGCCTGGGGAATCCCCGGTGTTGGCAGGGCCAGGCGACATTTGGAGAGTCCCCCTCCAGCTGGGAAACCCCTGGCATTAGCGGGGACAGGTGACTAGGGAGTTCCAGCCAGGGAATCTCCAATTGCAGTGGAGCTGTCAGCGGTCTCAACCAGGAATCCCGGCAAACAACCAGTGGCAGTGGGGCTAGTGGAAGTGGGCAGATGGAATCCCCAGCAGCCCTGGGGCCAATCTTAGCAGTTGGGTGGCTGGGTACCCTGGCTGGGGAACCCCAGGGAACTCGCTGCAGCAGCGGGGCCAGCAGTGGCCAAGCAGTCCCTGCTGGGAACTCCAGGGGACCCTGGGGAAGTGGGTGGGTAGCAGGGTGGGCAGCCTTCCAGGCCAATGTTATGGGGGCCAGTGGCAGGACAGGGAGCCCCAAAGAGGGGAGCCCAGGTACAGGGTAGACAGTAGGAGAGCACTGACTTCCCCTGATCTGGCAAACTTCCTAGTCTGGGACATTTCAGGTCCCAAAGATGCCGGACCAGTGAGATCCAAAATGTATACACTTTTCTCTCATTTCATCAAATTCACTTACCATTATCAAACACACTTGCTTACTTTTTAAAATTTTGTCTAAAGCTACAACTTCTTCATTTGTATCAAAATAGTGTACTGTAACAAGATGTTTCTACTGATGTGTCTGAAGTTAGTGAAATCTCGCCATGGATTGCTGCCACTACACCTTACTTCCCAGAGCAGTTATATCTTCTGTTCCTCTTGTTTATGAGAATTAATTCCCAAAAGTCTTTGAAATGACTCAAAAGAATGTTGGCTAATGTTAGGTATGCCTCGCTGTTGATAATGAAACTGTGATAGAGTAGCAACCCCTGGAGTACAGAATCATCGAATACTAGAAAAGAAATGGTTTTAGTCCAGTACCCACCCTCATGGTAGGACCAAGCACCATCTAGATCAGCGTTTCTCAACCAGCGATATGAGTACTCATAGGGTACTCGAGAGAAGTCTGGGGGGGGGATACATCAATACAACTGAAATTTGGAGAAAACTTAATTTTTGTTTTGTTTTATAGCGCTTTATTATTTTTGTACTTTTTACACCCAAAAATTTCATCTTCTGCCCAGCTATGATTAAGTTATTTAAACACATGTGTTGCAATGGTAGAAAATAAATTGTAGGTCTGAAAACTGTAGGTAGTGGGGGTACTTACAATTTTCTTTTAAAAAAAGGAGTACTTCATAAAAAAAAAGGTTGAGAAACATTGATCTAGATCATCCCAGACAGAGATGGACCTTCTACAATTTCTTCACATCTTTCTTGAAATGTGGTACCTAGAACTGGTTACAATACTCCAGCTGAGGCCTAATCAGTGCAGAATGGGGATGGAGGAGGGGGGAGAATTACTTCTTGTGTCTTCCTTAAAACACATTCCTTAAATGCATTCCTTAAAATGCATTCCAGAATGATGATTGCTTTTTTTTGCAACATTATCACACTGTTGACCATATTTAGCTTATAGAAGCTATAGATTTGCTTGTAGTTTCTAATTACTGTCTAATATTAAGGGAAAGGCACTAAGAACTTTTAAGATCAAGAATGGTACAGTGTATTTCCAGATTAGCAATCATGCTTAAGTAGATAAATTATTGTTAAAAGTGAATACCTCAGCACAGTAATTTGTGACTGCTTTGACTATGACATTTTAATCTTCTAATTTATGTTAAATGTCGTAATTTCATTGTGGTACCTGTGATGTTAGTATAATGTGAGCATGCTGTTCAAAAATTGGAGGTGTAAAGAATACTTTCATATCTGCTAAGCTCTTTGGAGCTTATTGGCAGCACTTTGTGGCTGCAAACTTATTACTTCAGTTGTTAATCCATAGGCCCTAACCTCTTCAATATGTCACTGTTTAGTAAACTTGCCTGGAAGATGTTTATATGCACTTGGTGGAAGGCATTGATGCGTGTAAAATTTAATTTCAATGAGATAATTCTAAAGACATTTCCATTAAACTTTGTATAGTAAAAAAACTGCTGACTTTATTAAATCAGTTGCATCTAGATGTGGGCCAGATTTGAAAAAAAGTACTTAGGGAATTACTCCACTCAGTCTTGCAATGCCAAGTCTAAGTCCCAAAAGTAACTTGGGCACTTAGGACCCAGATCCTTAAATATATGTATTGATTTCAGCAGGAACTTTTGAACATGAAATTTAGACTCCCAGGTCAATTTGGCCTTGCAGTGATGAGTAGAGCAACACAAAAATTCCTTTAAACGTTTGGGTCTGTGTTCCTGATACTAGAAGCGGCTTCTATTACAGTGATTTGTGGTTAGTTTTAACAAATTATTAATTGGTAAATTGTTTCTGGAAGCCATTCAGCCTTTTGGATAACTAGGAAATTAATTCAAATAGTATTTGATTAATTGTATACATTTTTGGAGAATGAACTTCTTCTTCAAAGAGTATGTTTGCCTGATTTAATAATGTAGAATATTTCTTTTCTTAGGCTATGTCTATACTACCAGGTTATTTTGAAATAAATTATTTAAAAATAATAACTTTTAAAATAACAAGCCCCTTATTTTGAAATAACAGGCTTGTTAGTGTGGACATGCCCTTAAATATTTGTGTGGTTTAAAAACTGTTTGTGGCTTAAGACATTTATTCTGGTCTAGCGTACCTATATCATGTTCATTTAAAACTCCTTTCCTTTAAATGTCGAACAGTTATATTAGCCCCTCCTTCCCAGCAATGTGTGTTTGATTTTTTTTTTCTGGTGAATACTGCGGTTTGGCACCTTTTCGTATTTTCTGTGCAAAGAAGTATATATTGCCTACTGGAAATTCTATCGGAATCTTTTCATTGACTTCAATGAACAATCAATTAAATTCACAGTGACTGTATCCTAGTTATATATTATTTGCACTTCAGAAGAGGCTCAGAAATCTTACCCAAGACCTTTTAGATAATGAAAGCTGCTCAGAGTATATTAAGCATTTCAACCTTTAGCCTTCAAAAAAATTTCTGGGTCAAAAACCAGTACCAGTAATACAGGCTTAGTTAAAAGGATATTGCCAAGTACGTATTCTATACTTTTCAGTGCTTTCTTTTATTACTCATGGCTTGTACTTCCCTCTGATAGGCTTGAATATAAAATTTAATTCTGTGATTACTTTGTCCTCTTTCACTTACAAACATGGATTTCTCTTTCAAAAGATGAATCAGCCTCTGCACTACCATGTAATTTTATGGGTAATTTTGTTTGATAGTTATACATTCCAAAGCTCAAAAAGTGGTTACTTTGGGCTCTTATAGGTTTAAGAAAATGAAAAATCAATGAATTTTCAGAGTATTATGTGTCTATGCACAGGCTTCTAGGATGGATGTCCCACAGTTATAGCAATATGCCACAGCAGAGTGTGTCTTAATAGGTTATTTTCCTTATTGCTAAACATCATAAAATGGCAACCTCATTAACAACTTTGCTGTCAAAATGCCTGACATTTAAAAGTTAGAATTAGGCTTGCCAATGGTCTTGACTCTGGAGTAGTGTATGGCATTTTCCAGAGAAATTTGATTTTGGCTTCACCAGAGTATTTGAATAGTAAAGTCCGAGATTAGAAATGTCCAAGTGCATATAATTTTGCAACCTTACCAGTGTCCTGATCCTGTAGACATTTAAGCATATGGATAACTTTACTTGTATAAAGTCACTGAAGTGTTTGGAATTACTGGAATTACCAGTGCCTAAATTGAGACCAAGGAAAATGACATTCAGTTTGGCTGTGTCTAGACTGGCCAGTTTTTCCAGAAAATCAGCCGCTTTTCTGGAAAAACTTGCCAGCTGTCTACACTAGCCGCTTGAATTTCCACAAGAACACTGACGATCTCATGTAAGATAGTCAGTGTTCTTGCGGAAATATTATGCTGCTCCTGTTCGGGCAAAAGTCCTTTTGCGCAAAGCTTTTGTGCAAAAGGGCCAGTATAGACAGCTCAGATTTGTTTTGTGCAAAAAAGCCCCGATCGCGAAAATGGCGATCAGGACTTTTTTGCGCAAAAGAGCATCTAGATTGGCACAGACGCTTTTCTGCAAAAAAGTGCTTTTGCTGAAAAGCGTCCATGCCAATCTAGACGCTCTTTTCCACAAATGTTTTTAATGGAAAACTTTTCCATTAAAAGCATTTGCGGAAAATCATGCCAGTCTAGACGTAGCCAGAGAGATTAGCTTTGGAGTGACTTCAGGCATCCATTTATAGAAACCCTGTTGTGCCAGAGTGTTTTTATTAGGGTTACTTTTTTCAAATACAACAGGGAAAGCATGTCTCAATTTTATGAAAGTGACAAAATGAAGGATATGTGTGGCAAACTCTGTGCTAATATATAATTAGGAAATGTACAGTGTGTACGTGTAGTGGAAAGACTTATTAATGCTTTGTGGCTGATCACTACTAATTTCTTTGTGGCTGATCACTACTAATGCTTTGTGGCTGATCACTACTAATTATGATCAAAACAATTTCTGGAGCCAATGGGGTACTTTTAAACCAGTCAGATATAGATTTTCCTGTCTGTCACATCTTCTATCTTTTTTGAGGCCTAGTCACAGCGCAGCCCTGCCTGGAGTACCCTCCTGCAGCAGGCCCAAATACAACTGACACTCCTGTCTCATTTTCTGTCCTTCTGAGACCAAGCAACTCTATCCCAGGCTCTTTTGCCATAATAATACTCTTCCTGAGCTGTTATGTTACACAAACGCTGTGCAAATATAAAATATAATTCCCCTCACTTACACAATTTGTCATCCCCTGTGCATATATACACTAAAATCCCAGGACTTGTAGTTCCTCAGCGCTCTGCATACCACACACTGGTGTCTTCCACCATGCCTGGCTTTTTGTCAGGCCTTTCTGTCTGCACCCCAGCCCTTCCAGGTGCTGTACAACCCTGTTCTTTCAACGGGAACCCTCCACAGTCCCTCTTAGGGAGATCATCTTCATCCAAAGAGCATTCAATATTCCTCCTGGCCATGACACACACCATTCCTCTGGTTTCTGCTGTCCATCATTTAGACAGCAGCAAGTAAGCCCTTCCATTGGTTCCCTGCCTGTGGTCCCCTCTGTCTCTCTGCTTCAGTTCTTCAGCTCAGAGACATCAACTGGCAATTCCTTCTGCTGTTCTCCAGCCTTTTTCAGGGTAGGTCTGTCAGCACACCCCTCTTGCTGCTCTCTTACTTTCATCCCACCCCAGAACCTTATCCAGTCTGCAGCAGCGCTCGTTAACTGTTTTCCTGACTGACTCCTCTGAATCATCGGTTCTCTCCATGATGATGCTGCACGTGATGTCCCACCCTCTTAACTGACTGAAGGAAGCACCTCACAAGGACTGGACCTGATTCATTTACAAATCACCAACTTGTTCTACATTCAATATCAAGAACCATGTTGTCGTCTCTTAACAGTATTTCCATTAATAAATTCAGTGGGTAAGAAACGGGCATGGAGTCGCTTCAAAATCGGTCCTTGTTTACAGACACGCCTTTTTAAAGTAGAAAACACTTCACTATGGGTATGTCTACACTACAAGCTTCTTTCAGAAAAAGCTATTCTGGAAGATATCTTCTGGAAAAGCATATTTAGAAATAGAGCGTCCACACTACAGGGAAGCCTCAAAATTAGTCTGAGGCAGGCTCCCCTATTGTGGACATGCTATCTCAATTTAGCGCCCCAAGAGGCACTGGGGAGGAATAACTTGGAATGGCCCTGGTGAGGAGTTATTTCGATATAGCAGCAGTGGAGTGTCCACACATACCCTCTTCCGAAAAGCTTTTTTGGAAGAGCTATTATTCCTCATGAAATGAGGTTTACCAACATCGGAAAAAGCCATCCGTTATTTTGATTTTCTTTCGAAATAATGCAGTTGTTGTATGGACTCTAGTATTGTTTTTTCCAGAATAACAGCCGTCATTCTGGAAAAATGGTGCAGAGCAGACAGAACCCTATGACTTCAGTTTGTTGAGAGCTGCTCTATTCAGAATGACAGAATTGTCTTGGAGTTAGCTGTAAAATCCTTTTGAGGGCACAAGGATGGGATTCCTTCAGTGATAAAGCTAGCAGCCTAATTAACCTAACTAAAATGTATGCTAAGCTGCTGTGAAGATGCATTATATGTCAAATAAACAAGGCAAGTCTCCACAAAAAGAAAGGAGGTATATGGAAATTAAAAAAGCAAGATCACTCTAGATAATACTAGAAGTATGTTAACCTTACCAGTTGGTGCTTACCTATTAATAGTTCCATTTTGACCAGAGAGAGAGTGTTTTAAGTGACTCATGCAACATTAAGACACTTTATCATTTTTGTGCATAGCTGTCCATCCCGTTGTTGTATTTAAAAATGATTCAGTCAATACTATCAAAGGTATAACTAGACCAAACGTTTTTGTACTGCCATCACCTATTATTTTGACAAGTGGAAAATATAAATCCTTGTTGAAGCCTACAGCTTGGATTGAAATTTGGCTCAGCAAAGAAAGCTCCGTTAGCATTTTCTCATGAATGGTAATTACTTTTTTTTCTTCATTTGGAAGAATCCTTTCCATTGAGAACCATGCTTCCGCAGTGCTAATCTGTTCTGGACTAACAATAACATATTCATTCCATAATGAATTTTAACTACATGAAATTGTTCATTGACCTGAATAAAACTCTGGGGGGCAGGGAAAAAAAAACCTTGTTGTTTTAACTCTGTCATTTTGACAAATGCACGTAGTTATCCAATTAGTGTTCAAATTGGCTTTGTCATCGCCGGAATCTCTTGCAATGAGCAAATATTTTGAAAACTTACATGAGGGGAAAAAAGACTTATTTGATAATAAATTCTAACTACTTACCTGCAACCTGAGTGAGGGATTGAGGGATCTTCATGTCCCTGATTAAAAGAGTCTGGGAGTGAGAGCACTATGAGAAGGATAGGCAGGCATATCCTGCTTCCTTTCTGCTCTAGTAGACCCTT
Organism: Apalone spinifera; assembly: GCA_030068395.1. NCBI lineage: Eukaryota > Metazoa > Chordata > Testudines > Trionychidae > Apalone > Apalone spinifera. Next base: position 62,227,717 of record CM057846.1, on the reverse strand, counting down.
ACTTCTGCAACTTGTGGTGGATGGTACTCTAACTACCTGATGGATGTTAAAGGGGTGGCTTTCTGTATTGCAATGAAAAGCAGGAAAGGGGCAAAGAAGACCACCCAAAATGTTAGTGAGGGAAGTGCAAATTATTGGGACTTGTTAGGACATGGTGGAAAGCTGAGGATATGAGGAAGAACCCGAGTTTATGCTTGTGCACCTTTCACAAATGTGGGTTTAGATTAGCAAAGAAACCGAGCTTTGAATGAAGGTTACATCTGAAGATGATAGAAATGCACTACAGAAGTGTCACAGAGCTCAGCTCTGAAACATAGTACAGTAATAAACTGCAAATGTCATTCTGGCTGGTTTCACTAGACAGTACTACCTATAGCTCTCAGAGCAGCAATTCTTGCCCGCTTAAACTGTTTACTCCCTCTGTGATTATATTCTTTTGTGTTCAAGTAAACAAATATTATAATTCAATTTTACCATATTATGGTAAGTCTGTTACTCAGTTACATGGAGAAGAATGGAAAAAGGCTTCCAATTTAATGTGCACATCGCTGGAAATTATTTTCCAGTTTTAGTTAAATCCCCATTATATTTCTTCAGAAGTTTACTTTACAGTTAAAGAACCTATTTTCAAACTACCTCTGGTAGTAGGGTGAAGAGGAAATTAAATTCTTACCAGGAAGGAAATTCAAGTACATTAAATACGTTAATATAGTTAATCCTTTGATCCCCTTGAATTGGGAATAATGTGTTCATTTAAAATTAAATAATCTAACAGTAAAACCCATGTATGGGGGCTTCTCTTCCATGGAGGGTTCCAAAACATAAGGAGTTGAAATGGGGATTAGGCTAGGAGAAAACAGCAGGAGAAAGGAGGAGAATAATAACTCCTCAAAATATCAGTAATACTTTTATTGCTAGTGTTAGTTATTTTTCTTTATGCCAGGGTTTCACAACAGTCTTTGAATCATGCTCCGTGTGAGCCTTGTTTTTCTTTTCTTTTTTTATTCAGACCTTACCAGTCTTATAGTAGTGAGAAGGATACTGCCACCTAGTGTTGTTAATGCATTTGATGATGATAGGAGGCGAATTACATCAAAATACATTTCAAGTGGTATTACAGCAGTACCTTTTACCTTTACGTGTGTGCACACCTCACACACCAGGTCGCAGATGCTGATTACCCAAATTTGAGCTGATCCCCATCTATTTTGCTAGCAGGAAAGGGGCTCTACCCTTATGCCATCCAACACCTCTCTGGGGTCAAGCCAGTGGGGCTTATTCCCTCCTCATTGTTCCCCTGCCAAATTCAAGTTCTCCAAAGTGTATGGGGGGGAGGGTTAGGGTTGTTTAGGGTTGTCCTCCCCTGTTTAAAAAGGGAGGAGGAGTATGATTCTTAACCCTTTTCTCTGACTCTGGTATCCATAGTCAACTGCCCTTCCCTCGCTTCCAGAAAGTTTGATGCACTCCTGTCAGTTGAGAACTTATGTTCTAGTCTGTTGACTACACACATAGGTATCTGATATACCTAATTGCAGTGCAAAGGAGTGGGAGACTCTAAAGTGTACTGAGTTTGTGCTACCATACAAAATAATTCCTACATCAAATCAGATTTTTAATATAAGTAAAGCAAGATGTAATACCTCCCATTAAGTTTAAATGACACTACGCAAGATTAACACTGCAGCTCAATTTGTTCATTTTATTTATGTTTTTACCAGATTGTCCCATATACAGATTGCTTTAAGAGTCACACAGAGAAAGGTATAGAAGACTGGACCCTTATCTAATACAAGTACTTGTCTGTAGTGCCTAATAAAGCCAAATCATTGCTAGTTCAAGGACCATGGGAAAGAATTCTCTTTTGCTTCAGCAAAAAATCAATACTTAGCTGGTATATTACTTATAATTGAAGACAAAATCATTTGTCCAGTAAATGATTGCTTTTAATAAAATATATGGGTGTGGGGGGTAAACACAGATAAAAATATTCCATAGTACTATAATAAAGACCATCACAAAATACATATTAAAAACCTGCATGATTAATATTTATATAACCTGATGTATTCCTTTTGGTGAAATACTAGATAGATAAATATACCTGTGTTAAACACGGGTGGCCTGTGGATGTAGGCAACCTCGGCAGTTGCCTAGTGCGCCACGTTTAACGTGGTGCCCAATGATGACATCACGCATTTGAAGGCTATGGAGGCGGGGGCGCTGATCGCGCATTCTGCCTAGGGCACCAGTTGCCAGCAGCTCTCCTTGAGTCGCTCCTGGTTAAACAGTGAAGTATTTCATTTGCCAGCTCTGTTTGAAGCATAATTTTAAAAACAAACACATGGAAAAAACTCTTGTGTATTGTTTAATGTCTGTGTTTCCTATGAAACATTCTAAATGAATGGTGAAAGAGGGGGAAAAAAACCGTGTTCAAACAAGGGATTTATTCCAATAAATATACATTTTCAAGGCAATGAGGTTTGATAGCTTAGCTGCACAATTCCCAATGTATTTATTTGAATTGTGAAGCAAATGCTATGAAAATATAGATGCATGAGTCTCCATTATGTGAAGGATTCTTATCACTGTAAGAATCAGTCCTATTATAAAAGAATGAGGCCTAAAATTCTCTAGGGCAAGGAGAAATGAAAGAATCATTCTCTAAAACAAAATAAAGCAACAACCCTGTGAAAGTAGTTCCCCTCCATATGTACAAAATAACAATTCTTTTTTATTAAAATAAGTATTTTACCCCTCTGTGAGATTTGTCTTATCTAGGTTGAGATTCAATCAGTTGTGTCATATGCACCAGGCAGAACTTTAGCACTGAGATGGAATAACAGTATCATACAGGACAGTAAGATAGATCTGATCAACCTCAGATTGAGGATACATCAAGGCATGCTGCCTTTTCTAGTTTTCTAATAACTTAGCTGCTGTTATTCAATATAACCCCTGAAGGACTCAATAGGAACATGCATTTGGAGTTGATGGGTAGTTATTTAACAAAAAAGATGAGAATCTGCCCCAAAGAAATAAGCAGTATCACTATAAAGCAACTGTGCTCACTTCATTTAGTCTCATGGATGGTGTGGTAGGACTGATTTACTTTGGGACTGATTCTTTTTTGTGAGGGGAAGGGGGCGGAATTCTTGACTATCCCTAATGATTAGCCAACACAAATATTAATGAAGCAATTGAGGCCTTGCACCCTCTTAAACCAGAGAGTAAGGTATTTAAGAAACTCATCCTTCCCTGATTTTCCCTGATTATTTGCTCAATCAGTACCCAAAAAAGATAGGCCTCATACTGGATTACAAGCAAACATATCTTCAGTATCACGTTGTTTGAGCAGTAATTAAATCTGCTTATACTTTAGCCTGATTGGCACCCAGGACTCCACAGTAGAACAAAAAAATAATAGAATGCATACAATTAGCTGAGATCATTGTGTGTGTGTGTGTGTCCCTTTTTCTTTTATATATCAGTACACCTGACATTTTGTTCCTGGTGCAAAGAACCTATCTTTAATGCATCCTATTTGCTCAGTGAAGATGACAGAAAATCATTTACAGAGCTAAAATGACAAGACTACTTCAAGGAAGAGAATGTCTGAATGATCCAGACTCTTCAAAACCCTGACCAATTCTGCTAGGAATTTCTTTTTCCAAGTCTATAGGCCCTGGTATACACTAGGACCTTAATCCAAACTAAATCCTCCCAAGTTCGAATTAGTAAATTCATCCACTCTACAAAGCCCATTATTTTGGAAAAAAAGGCCACGGAATTGGAACTCTTTACATCTGCTTTTCATTAGGAATAATGCTAATTCCAAACTTGTAAGTTTGAAACAATGTTAGTGTGGATCCTCTGGTCCCACAGCTATCCAGAATGCTTCTTGGGGCTCTGAGTCTGAGGTACTGCATCCACATTAATTGAGCATGCCTCCAGACTCATTTGATGCTTCCCCGTAAAGAGGACACGCTTGTTCAAATTTGTTAAATCATGAATTCTTATTCAAATTTAGTAATTTCGAAATAATTTCCTAATGTAGACATGGCCTAAGTCAGCAAAATATTTTTCTTCATATTTATTATTGCTCTTTCATTCACTCATATCCAGACATGATGGAATCTTATGATGGCTTTAAAAACACAGTCTTTATTCACTGTTCACTGTGGGGAAAACTGACTTTGCAGTCAATGGGAATTTTGCTGTTGAACCAGGATTTCAGCCCTGGTTTCCAATCTTCTTCCTAGCTTTTTCATTGGATGAATTTTCTGTTTCACCATAAACCATGATAAACTCTGAGTACTAAGATGAGACAAAAGTGTCAGTAGCAGTGGGGAGATAATTATCTAAGCTCTTCCCCAAGACAACAAGACTCTCCTTCCTGCTGCGTAACATGTTAATTTCTCCTCTGCCTCTGTCTTTGTTCTGGTGTCCCATTCCATTGCCAGAAGTAATATTCTGTTAGTCTGAGAATTCTCAGAGAAAGTGGAAGAGAAAGTGTCCTGATATTTTAATTTACCAGTCTGTAATTGCCAGTATCACCTCTAAAGCCCTTTTTTGAATATTGGCATCATGTTAGCTATCTTCCAGTCATTAGGTACAGAAGCTGATTTAAAGGATTGGTTACAAACCATAGTTAATAGTTCCACAATTTCACATTTGAATTCTTTCAGACCTCTTGGGTGAATGCCATCTGATCACAGTGACTTGTTATTGTTAAGTTTATCAATTTGTTCCAAAACCTCTTCCAATGACACATCAGTCTGGGACAATTCCTCAGATCTGTCACCTAAAAAGAATGGCTCAGGTTTGGGAAACTCCCCAATATCCTCAGCCACGAAGACTGAAGCAAGGAATACATTTAGCTTCTCCGCAATGACTTGATCATCTTTGAATGCTCTTTTAGCATCTCCATCATCCAAAGGCCTCACTGGTTGTTTAGCAAGCTTCCTGCTTCTGATGTACTAAAAAACATTTTGCTATTACTTTTTGAGTTTTTTGTCTAGCTGCTCTTCAAACTCCTTTTTGGCTTTTCTTATTATATTTTTACACTTTGATAAAGTTTATGCTCCTTTCTATTTTTTTCAGTAGGATTTGACTTCCACTTTTAAAAGATGTCTTTTTCTTTGTCACTGCTTCTTTTACTTGGTTGTTAAGCCACAATGGGACTTTTTTGTTCTCTTACTGTGTTTTTTAACAACTGCTTTTCGAAGCAACTGATACAGGAACCCACAAGGGGAGAGGAGATTCTCGATTTAGTCCTGAGTGGTGTGCAGGATCTTGTCCAAGAGGTAACTATAACAGGACCGCTTGGAAATAGTGACCATAATATAATAACATTTAACATTCCTGTGGTGGGAAGAACACCTCGGCAGCCCAGCACTGTGGTATTTAATTTCAAAAAGGGGAACTATACAAAAATGAGGAGGTTAGTTAAATGGAAATTAAAAGGTACAGTGACTAAAGTAAAATCCCTGCAAGCTGCATGGACACTTTTCAAAGATACCATAATAGAAGTCCAACTTAAATGTATGCCCCAATTTAAAAAACATAGTAGAAGAACTAAAAAAGCCACCGTGGTAGAAGAACTAAAAAAAACATGTAAAAGAAGCAGTGAGAGATAAAAAAGCATCTTTTAAAAAGTGGATGTCAAATCCTAGTGAGGTAACTAGAAAGGAGTATAAACACTGCCAAATTAAGTGTAAAAATGTAATAAGAAAAGCCAAAAAGGAGTTTGAAGAACAGCTAGCCAAAAACTCAAAGGTAATAACAAAATATTTAAGTACATCAGAAGCAGGAAGCCTGCTAAACAACCAGAGGGGCCCCTGAACGATCGAGATACCAAAGGAGCACGTAAAGACGATAACATCATTGCGGAGAAACTAAAGGAATTCTTTGCTTCAGTCTTCACGGCTGAGGATGTTAGGGAGATTCCCAAACCTGACCCATCCTTTGTAGATGACAAATCTGAGGACTTGTCACAGACTGAAGTGTCATTAGAGGAGGTTTTGGAATTAATTGATAAACTTAACAGTAACAAGTTACCGGGACCAGATGGCATTCACCCAAGAGTTCTGAAAGAACTCAAATCTGAAATTGTGGAACAATTAGCTATGGTTTGTAACCTATCCTTTAAATCAGCTTCTGTCCCCAACAACTGGAAGATAGCTAATGTAACGCCAATATTTAAAAAGGGCTCTAGAGGCAATC
>CM057846.1:62208834-62221395 GCA_030068395.1 Apalone spinifera | reverse complement strand
ATGGGGGCTAATTTAGCTACAACTAATCAGGAAAGAGATCTTGGAGTCATCATGTATAGTTCTTGGAAGATGTCCACCCAGTGTTTAGCGGCAGTCAAAAAAGCAAACAGGATGTTAAGATATTCTCCATCTTATTCCCTTTTTAATGATTCCTATTGCCCTTATATAAGTCCATGGTATGCCCACATCTTGAATACTGCGTACAGATTGGTCTCCTCATCTCAAAAAAGATATACCATAAAATCGCGGGTATAATGTACACTTTTTTCTGGGTTTTTTAGTGTCAAAGTCAGGGTGCGCATTATATATAGGAGTTGGGTTTTTTAAAGTTTTATTTTGGCAATTCTGCGTCAGTTAATTAATTGCTGGACACCGGATGTGAAGTTGAATTTTATTACCATAGACAAGCAAGCATATAGACTTTGAAAAAAGTAAGTAAATCAATACTGTAGTTTAGACACGCAAATATGTTAATAGTAAGTTTCACTGAGAGAAATTGATCTTCTACTCATCTTCGAAGCCCTCGAATTCGCTGTTGTTATAATCTTCCTTGAATGGACGAGCAATATCTTCTGGGGTATAGCCCTCGACATCTTCATCCAGTTAATATAAGTCATCCACTGGGTCATGTCTTGCAGCATCGGTGTTTGCATACGTCCACCTGCAGTAAATGTATGTTCACCTTCCAACAACTAGATGTTCCATTTCCTGCGTAGTGCATCTTTCATTGGCTTGTTAACTGTCACATCAAGCAGTTGCAACATTTGTTCATTCCACCAGGAATAATTGCCAAGTCTGTTTTGTCATGCTGAAGCATTTTCTTGATCAATGGCATACGATGACAACAAAAAGCATCCAAAACTATTACAGACTGCTTTCTCATAAGTCCACCTGAACTTATGCTTTCTCATAAGTCCACCTTCGCCCAAACCGTCTGTAGCCAATCAAGCATTAAAGCTTCATCAATCCAGCCTTTAGGGTTAACAAGCACGTGAACAGTCTTCGGGAATATAACATTTTTGGCATTGTCTTGCGCTGAAAGACAATATAAGGTGGCACCTTCGTTCCATCAGGCATGCAAGTAAGCATTACGATAAACCCCGACTTTTCATGTCCTGTGGTAGCAATTGATATGGTCTTGGCACCTTTCACTTCAAGCGTTCTATCATAAGGATTATTGAAATGTAAAGGTGTTTGGTCTGCATTACCAATTAATCAATGGTCGTACCTGTGTTCCCTATGTAGTTCTATGATAAACTTCTGGAACTGTAGTAATTTGGCATCACAGTCCATGGGTAGCTTCTGTGTGATTGTCGTTTATTGTCAGACCGATAGGCCATGCTGATGCATGAACTTTGTATGGCTGAGGCGATTGGTTTGTGCATTGGCTTGGCCTATCAGTCCGATGACAAATGACAATCGCCCCAGCCGTACAAAGCTTTAAACCCAGCTGTATTAGTGCATGTTTTCACAATGGTCAAAGCCTTCATTCGAACCTCCGCAATGCTAACTCTACCGCCTGGCTGTTGACACTCAGTAATCCACTAAAGCAGCTTGGCCTCCATCTCAGAATATGCAATGCTTTGACCTCACTCAGCGATCTTCGTCTGAGGCATCACTTGCAGGCTCTCTTTCAGTTGTCTCCAAAGTTGAATGTTCGACTCTGTTATGCTATCAAATTCACGGCTGACAGCTCTGTTACCATGAGTCTCAGCATAGCTAACTACCTTAAGTTTTTCAGCTGCAGTGTAAGTTTTTCGACAACTCATGGTATCACAAAGAGAGTATAAAAACACCACTCATTATATAGTTGTACGCTCATGTGCTATCAACCAGCAATACAAAAAGGCAGAAAATACGGCAAATTCAGGGTGTGCATTATATATAGGAGTATAGATTTTTTCATTATGATAAGATTCAAAAGTCAGGGTGCGCATTATACATTGGTGCACATTATATTCGAGATTTTACGGTGCTGGCATTAGAAAACATTCAGAGAAGGGCAACTAAAATGATTAGGGGGTTGGAATGGGTCCCATATGAGGAGAGATTAAAGAGACTGCAACTTTTCAGCTTGGAAAATAGGAGACTAAGGGGGGATATGATAGAGGTCTATAAAATCATGAGTGGTGTGGAGAAAGTGAATAAGGAAAAGTTATTTACTTGTTCCCATAATATAAGAACTAGGGGTCACCAAATGAAACTAGTGGGCAGCAGGTTTAAAACAAATAAAAGGAAGTTCGTCTTCACACAGCGCATAGTCAATCTGTAGAACTCCTTGCCTGAGGAAGTTGTTAAGGCTAGGACTATAACAGGGTTTAAAAGAGAATGAGATAAATTCATGGAAGTTAAGTCCATAAATGGCTATTAGCCAGTATGTGTAAGGACTGGTGTGCTTATCCTCTGTTTGTCTGAGGGTGGAGATGGATGGCAGGAGAGAGATCACTTGATCATTACCTGTTCGTTTTATTCCCTCTGGGGGACCTGGCATTGGCCACTCTCGGCAGACAGAGTACTGGACTGGATGGACCTTTGGTCTGACCCAGTATGGCCATTCTTATGTTCTTATGGGTGTATATTTAAGTTGGGCCTCTATTACGGTGTCTTTGAAAAGTTTCCATGCAGCTTGCAGAGATTTTACTTTTGTCACTTTACCTTTTAATTTCTGTTGAATTATCTTTCTCATTTTTGTGTAGTTCCCTTTTCGGAAATTAAATGCTACAATATTGGGAAGCTGAAGTGTTTTTCCCACCACAGGGATGTTAAATTTTATTATTTTATGATCACTTATTTCCAAGTGCTCCAGATATATTTACTTTTTGAACCAGATCCTGTGTTCCACTTAGGACTAAATTAAGAATAGCCTCTCCCCTTGTGGGTTCCAGATCCAGCTGATACAAGAAGCAGTTATTTATGGTATCAAGAAATTGTCTCTCTGCATCCTGTCCTAAGGTGACATGTACCCAGTCAATATGAGGATAGTTGAAATCCCCCACTATTATTGAGTTTTTTATTTTGATGGCCTCTCTTATCTCCCTTAGAATTTCATAGTCACTATCACTGTCCTGATCAGGTGATTGATAATATATCCCTACTGCTATATTCTTATTATTGGAGCATGGAATTACTATTCATAGAGATTCTGTGGAACATTTAGGCCCATTAAAATTTTTACTTCATTTGGTTATATATTTTCTTTCCCGTATAGTGCCGCTCCCCTACTAGCACGATCTGTTCTATCCTTCTGAGATATTTTGTATCCTGGTATGACTGTGTCCCATTGATTGTTCTCATACCACCAAGTTTCCATGATGCTTATTATATCAATGTCGTCCTTTAAAACTAGGCACTCTAATCCTCCCATTTTATTATTTAGACTTCTTGCATTTGTGTATAAACATTTTAAAAATTTGTCACTATTTAGCTATCAGCCATTTCCTGATGTGTTAGACTATTTTTCATTTGAGTCATCTGATCTGACCCAAACTTCCATCCTCTCCTCCTGACTAGAACATAGAGCATCTCTATTAATAGACCCTCCCTTAATAGATGTTTCTGTCCAATCCATGTGCTCCTCCACACCTGTCGGCTTTCCCTCAGCCCCTAGTTTAAAAACTGCTCTACAACCTTTTTAATGTTAAGTGCCAGCAATCTGGTTTCATTTTGGTTTAAATGGAGCCCATCCTTCCTATGTAGGCTTCCTCTATTCCAAAAGTTTCCCCTGTTCCTAATAAATCTTAAACCCCTCCTCGCTACACCATCGTCTCATCCACGCATTGAGACTCTGAAGCTCTGCCCTGCGTGTGGAATTGGAAGCATTTCAGAGAACGCTACCATGAAGGTCCTGGGTTCAATCTCTTTTCTAGCAGCCTACATTTGGCCTCCAGAACCTCTCTCCTACCCTTCCCTATGTCATTGGTATCTACATGTACCATAACTACCTGCTCCTCCCCAGCACTACATATAAGTCTATATAGATGTCTTGAGAGATCCACAACCTTCGCACCAGGCAGGCAAATCACCATATGGTTCTCCCAATCATCATAAACTCAGCTCTCTATGTTTCTAATGATCAAATCCCCCATTACTAACACCTGCCTTTTCCTAATGATTGGAGTTCCCTCCCCCAGAAATGTATCCTCAGTGTGGGAGGATACCATATTCTCTGGAAGGAGGGTCCCAACCATGGGCAACTTTGATATAACTGCTGCTGCTGCTTTGTAAAGATGAAAATGCTAATCAGTTATATAAATGTCCATTGCATATAGTCATTCCATATTCCTTTAGAGCCAACATTTATTCCTTTATGTCTGCAGTGTCCATGCTTCTTCTGAGATACACAATTGTCTGGTGCTCACATCATTTCCTTCTGCTGGCTAAATTAGCAGTGATATTCCTTTAGCTCAGTGCATAGATATTTAAGTTCTACTCCACATGGTCATAAGCAGTACAACCTGTACTGGTTAACATCAAATGCTGGACAGCATTTTATGAAACCAGAAACCTCATGAAGTACCAATGGCTTTGGGCTGATAAGCACCTGAGGAGGATAGTGGAACACTTCATGGAGGAAATACCATCAAAAGGCAGATGAGCAAATTCACTCAGTGTTTTTTGATAACAACACCCACACAATACATAATGGGTCTCTCAGCTGTGGTTGATAAGCAGTGGAGCCCTGAAAAGTAGGCAGATACAATATTTCCTCTGCTCTGACAACTCTTGCAGAATAGCTGGTTCCAAATGTGTTCCATTGGTTTGGACCAATGAAGTCACAAGAGGGATGCTGACACGTAAGCAAATCAGTGCCTCCATATCAACTGCCCAAGCTTGGAGAGGATCAGCTGGAGAGAATACTCCATCCTTCCTGGCAACAGGGACACAACACAGAAGGTGACATTTTATAAGTTCTCACTTGATTGGTGTAGAGGAGGGTGTTATGGGTCACCTTTGATGGTGGAAGGAATAACTGCCATCCATTGGTCATCCACCAAAAAAGCTGGGAAGCCCCCAGACAATTAGGTGCTGACCCATCACAATCTGCCCACATCATAGTTAGACCAAACATTGAATGGCAGATGGAAACCTTGCACCTGGAAAAGATAAGAAAACAAGACATTTCTAGCTGGGAATCTGGAACATCAGGACTATGCGTCTGGGATTGACAGACAGTGATGATCTACAATGCACAAGCAGCTTATGCAAGTCAGCTTTGATACATTGTGAACTGTACAAACTCAATGTTGATATAGCAGCACTTCAAGAAACAAGACTTGTAGATGCTGGTTCTATCCAAGAGTCCATTGACACTTTCTTTTGGAAAGGTAAAAGCAGGAAATGGTCTCAGGCTTCTAGAAACACCCATTGGGAAGTTAGATCATATCATCTCATTTAAACTTCAGACAACCATTTGCTCTGTGAACATCATTAGTGCCTGTGCACCAAAACTCAAATATAGCCTCCAGGAGAAGTATACATTTTTTGACTCTGCAGAAAGTTGTTAAAAACATGCTATCAATAAAGCAACTTTTCCTCCTTGGTGACTTTAATGCAATAGTCAGTACCGACAATACCTCACAGCCAGATTGCCTAGGACATTTTGGCACTGACAAGAGGAATGAGAATGGCCAATGACTTTAATTATGGACCCAACCATTGTGCATTACTAATTCATATTTTACAGCAGGGGGCCTCAAACTCTCAGCTTGTGGGCCACCCCTGGCTAGAGAGATTGTGCAGTCCAACTCAGGAGTACTGGTGGGAAGGAGTGTGTGTCAGAATTGTCCCCCAAACCCATGCTTTCCTGCCATTGCCCCATCTTCTCCTCCCCATGCCACCCCTACCCCTGAGGGTTGCAGCCTTGGGGCTCACTGTGGGGAGGGGCTGGAACCATGTGGCAGCAGCATTCAAGAACCCCTGGTGAGATTGCCCAATCTCTGCAGCCAGGGGTGGCCCACAGGCCAGGAGTTTGAGATCCCTGTTTTACAGGAAAACTTCTTCACAAAGTGTCATGGCAACATCCATGATCAGGCCACCAGTACCAATTAGACTTTGTTATCATCCAGAGGAAGGACTTACCTCTGGTACAGAACACTCACACGTTCCACAGTGCTGGTTGTGATACTCCTTGATTATTAGTAAAGTGCAGTTTATAGCTAAGAAACAACATAAACCAAAAGCTAGGAGCAAGCCCCAAATCAATGCTATTAATGCTAAAAATAGAGGAAACGCCAGGAGTTTGTGAAGGTTTTTGAAATTAACATGCACGGGAAGTTGTTACCAGAGAAGGCAGAGGAATTTTGGGAAGATTTAAGAACAACAATCCATGAAACAGCTTTAGCTATATTTGGGAGAAAGAGACCATCAAAAAGAACTGTTCTGAAGAAAATGAAGCAGAACTGTTACCTCTCATCAACATTAAGAACACAGCCTATCTGGAACACAACAGGAAGCCAACAGAAAGCACCAAAGTGAGACTTTTACATGCAAAAACAGAGATACAGTAAGTAAGCAGATGCTGTGTGAATCATTACTGGATCATGCTCTGTGAAAAGATACAGCCTCAGATACAGGAAACCTCAAAGTCATGCATGACAGCCTAAAGAAAGCACTAGGTCCCACCATCAACAAGGTTGCCCCTGTCAAATCACAGAGTGATGAAATCATCACAGAGAAAAACAAGCAGCCGTCTCCTTGGGTTGAACACTATTCACACAAGAAAAGCTACAAGCAAGAAAGAAACATCACCAGCGAATAACTAAACAGAATATCAAATCTGGCATCTCATGCCAGAGCTGGATGTGGAACCCACCATAGAAGAGCTAAACAAGGCCATTGATTTGCTGTCAAATAGAAGCCTCCTGGAAAAGATGGTATCCCAGTGGAAATCCTCAAGTGTGGGAAAGACAACCTATTACCACATCTTCATCAGCTGAGACTTAAATGCTGGAAAGAGGGTGGAGTACGACAAGAGATGCACAACACAAACATTATCACTTTGTATTAAAAAAGGTGAAAAGTATGACTGCAACAACAACAGGGGTATCTCACTACTAAGCATAACAGGAAAAGTTTTTGCAAGTGTCATCTTTGTCTGCCTATAACAACTGGTGAATCATGTCTACCCTGAAACATAGTGCAGATGCAGGGCTGGAAGATCAACTGTAGACATGATCTTTTCTCTGTGTCAGCTCCAAGAAAATACAGAGAACAAAGCTGACCATTGTACATCACCTTTGCTGACCTAACCAAAGCACTTGATGCAGTCAGCAGAGCAGGCCTATTTGAAGTACCAGAAAATATATGATATCCACCAACCCCTGATAGTTCTTATACATTCATTCCACTGCAATACAAGAGCAACTGTCCAATTTGAAGAAGCACAGTGAAGCAAAGATGTATTCTTGCTTCTATACTGTTTGGAATCTTCTTCCAAAAGGTCAAATGGGAAACTCTTCAACCTGTCCTAATTTACATCAAAGACCAAAGTCAAAAAGCTGCTAATCAGGGAACTTTTATTCAGTGATACTGCTGTGCTCATAGCCCACAATATAGTTATATTACAGGAACTCATGGGCTACCTTTCAAATACCTCAAATGGTCTGGTAGCACTTTATAGACTTATACAACATGTAGATGGTATCATGAGCTTTCGTGGGCACAGACCACTTCTTCAGATGACTAGAGTTATGAGTTGGGGATATTGAAAACTTGAAATAAATAGGAGAGGGGAAGGGGAGAGGGTAGACAGAGAAAAAAGGAAGGGAGTTGGGAGACAGAGCATCTATCAGACCCATTGTTGGTTTTTTCTGTAACTGACTAACTCAGCTACCCCCTGAAGTTTCAAATACTTGTCAAGCATTTGCTCTCAACAACAGCATCAATAAAATGGTTGTTACAGCATAGGGGGTTCTACAAGACACCTTAAATGTAAACCAGGTAGAAGTAGTCCAAATATTCAGCTATTTAGTTTCCACGGTAACCATCAATTTCTCACTGGATGAAGAACTAAAAGTTCACATTGGAAAGGCTGCTACCCCCTTAAGTAAGCACTTTATAAAATGCAATCAGAATTGTGGGGAAGAGAACCTGCCAGCTGAACACTACTTACTACAAAAATATTAACTATCTTCAGGCAAAATGGTTGTCACATTCTGGGGTGCAATCCATGCCAGTGAGTAATTATATAACAACCTGCCCTGTAAACTTGGATGCCTCCCAGTGCTTTGCTATTGTAGGTCCCAACCTTGTCACCACAAAAAACAGGATGACAGCAAGCATGTCTCTTCTGGCATGCCTGTGTGCTGGACAGTCCTGGTTCAGCAATTCCGACCCCAGCAGTCTGTCTACAGCCCCACTCTGACTCTCACCAGCCTTGACTACTACCTTCAGGGAAACCCCAACATACTCCCAGTTCTAAATTTTCCTAGAAAAATGTTTTCTGAAATGGCCAGCCCTCTCCTGGATAGTCCAAAGAAATATTAAGGTTTGTTTGGCCTCTAAGGAGTCAGTACAGTAATTCCTCATTTAACACGGTAGATACGTTTCAGAAAATGATCGTGCTAAGTGAAAACCTGTTATGCGGGGTCAATTTTCCCATTGAAAATAATGGAAAAGGTGGGGGTTGCATTTGTGCTCGTGGCTCCAGCCTGCACTTGTTAGCAGCTGGGACGGGGACATAAGGTTGGGGGAGAAAGGGGACTGTGTTATAGCAGGGAGGGGGAGGTGTTTGGCTCTGGGGAAGGAAAGGGGAGGACAGGGGAGAGGGCTTGCAGCTGGAAGCTGGATTTCCCCAGCTGGCCTGTCGCCAGCAGCTGCACGGGGCTTCCCCTGCCCACCCTGCAAAAGCGGCAGAGGTTTGCCACTCGCCACACTGTTCCCCGGTGACCCCTCCTCGCCGGACGCAAGGAGGCAGGGAAAGCCCCATGCAGCTTCCAGCGACCGGCCATCTGGGGAAACCCAGCCACTGGCTGCAAGCGGGAGGTGGAGGAGAGGGAGTGAGGCATCCAGCCAGAGGAGGTCACCGGGAACGGTGTGGCGAGTGGCAAACCTTTGCTGCTTTTGCAGGGAGGCAGGGGAAGCCCTGCACAGGTGCTGGCGACCAGCCAGACAGTCGGGGAAATCATGTTATTATGAGGACAGTCGTGTTGTTTGAAAAATGTTCCCTACAAAAAATCGTGCTATCGCGAAAATGTGTTAAGCGGGCATGTGTTGAGCGAGGAATTACTGTATTCAATAGTTGGTTACTTTAACTGGAATTACCAAACAGATCTATTTAAACAAAACACTGGATTACTTTAGATTAAAAAGAAAACAAGTTTATTACCAAAAGAAGATACGATTTGAAGTGAATTGACTAAGAGATAAAGTTAGAAATGGTTACCAGCAAATAAAAGTGAAAGCACACATTTAACTGTCTGAAACTTAAGCTAGCAAATTTTTATTTATGGCTTTGTTCAAGATGGCCAGTCTCATGCACAGCCCTCCAGCTGAGGATGACTGACCTGCTCCTTCATTAGGATCTCCCCCAAAGGCATAAATGTATAGCTGCCTTTATCTTCTTGGGTAAAAGAACTCCAGTTTTCTGCCCCTTTGCTTTATAGTGATGTGAGGATTTAAAGTGGACTCTTTAAAAAGTTACCCTTCTGATTAAGGTTTATTCAGACACTGAAAAAAGTGACATGAGGTCAGGTGATGAAGGAAGCTCCATCCTCTTTCTTCCCCCAACTTGTGTTTGCTGAAATGAAAATATTTCTGTTTACTTCATTTCCTTCTCTTGCTGTCTTGAGGACTTTGTTTACCATTTATATGTAAATTGAGGGAAACACACATTTCTTTGTTTTGGGTAAGCCTGTTTAGAATTTTTGCCTAGGCAGGGCTGGCTAGTGTTGAACAAGTGCAAATACAAGGGGAATTCTTAAAATGTTGCTTCATGCATTTCACAGATCGGAACATTGTTTTCCAAAATCTCCCAAAGCATATTTTGTATAAAGATTATTACAGTAGTGTGCAGGGTGTGAATATGGGGTTCTTTTGGTCACAATGGTATCCTATTGTGTATGCAATTCCAGTGAAACTAATCAAAAGCTAGAACCTAATACATTTATGTTTAACTCTTTTCACAATGTAGCTCTATCAACCTCTAAAAATCATCCATTTGCCATTTTTCAGCAAGAATATTTTGCTAATTCTGGGCCCAAACTTGCAACATCTTATATGTGTAAGTAATTTTACTCATTTAAGTCAATTACCTCCCCAGGCTCCTTAGAAATCTCAGGCACACATTGCTGATTTTTTTTCTGGCTCAGTTGAATGGCAACGCAAGTACTGCCAGTAAAGGAAATTAAATAGAGTTTTCTGTGGAATAGTTCTTTAACCTTGCTTCAGTGTACTTATGATCATCTCTCACTCTAAGTAGCAGGCAGTCTTAGCCTCACATTTCTCAGAATGAAAAGCTAAGGCTGATTATCACAACTGCTAAAGTATAGCGCTAATTACTTACTTAACTATTGCAATATAACTTTCTCCTTGGAGTCTTGCAAAAGAGGGTTAGGCCTTATGTGTAATGTTGCTCCTTGGAGTAGACCCATTGAGCTAATGGATTTTAAAGCCCAAAGGGACTATTATGATCACTTAGTGTGACTTGTGTCATAATACTGGTAACAATAAAATGCAACAAAAACACATTTAAACCTTATAGGGTATGTCTACACTGCAGTTATTCTGAGTCCTATGGCTTGTGCATTTTGGGCTAAGGCAGTGTTTCTCAAAATGAACCATGGATCACTCTGAGAAACCTGCTAACTGGCCACTGTGGTTTGTTTATTTACTGGCTCTGTAGCCACAGAGTCTTGAGGCTTCCCTTGGCTGCAAACCATGAACCAGAGCCACTGGGAGCCACAAGACTCCATAGCTGCAGAGCCGATAAATAAACAAACCACAGCAGCCAGGTAGCAAGTGTCTCAGTGTGAATCTGCAGACTATGTTGAGAAACACTGGGATAAGGGGTAGTTTAACTGTAATTTGGACATTCAGGTTTGGACTGGAGCCTAGGCTCTGGGACTCCCATGATTGTGGACAGTCCCTGGGGCTCAGGGTCCAGCTGGACCTTGAATGTTTACTGCAATTAAACAGCCTCTTAGCCAGTGTAGACTTACCCCAAGAGCTTGTAATGATGTATACTATTTTGGAGCAATACATTTATGTATATGGTTACAAATGACAGAACATTTTCTGTCCTGGGTCCTGAAACATCATAGGTTGAATCATGCCCCATTATGCAAACAGAAAGATGAAACATTTTACTCATAATAGTAATTGTAATTTATGTAGGTCGTCCTATTGGCTGCTACTGTGTATAAAATTACTTATGTATAAACATTGGCCAAACTGGGTCCTTTATATCTCAGTATGCAATCTGCAATACATAAAAACACTGAACAGAAAAAAGCCCCACTTATTAGGGTAGAAAGTGTGACAATAATGAGTTGAAGAATAAAATGGGCAAAGTCAGTGCCCGCAAGCAGATCATAGTAGAAATAAGTTACACAATGGTATTGCCCTAAAATGAATAGGTCTGTTCTATTGCCAGTCCTGTGTGAAATACATATTGCTTTACCTGTGTTCTGGAAATTCGCTGTTTATCAGCAAAAGAAATGTTTTGAATCATGTTTGTAGCCTTGGGCAGTTGGATCTGGGCAGCACTGAAGGTTTCCTCCCCCCAATTCTGCCCCTTCCTCCCAATGCCCTGCCCCTTCTGGGAGCATGGAGCGCCTCCCCCTCTCCCACCTTGACCAGCAGCCCGACAATACCATCAGCTCTCCTGCTCTCACATATCATAGAAGGGTGCATAATTACATTCAAATTTAATATAACTTCCAAAAAAGGAGATGATCGTTGTAAGGAGTCCTCTGCTCTCTCTCTATAATATACATTGCAGTTACACTGGTCTACAATTATTTAGAAGTCGTCTGCTTGAGAGATAAAATGTTCTATTTATTATGTATTTTGATGTGCTGAATTAAAATATGACAATTAAAACAACTGATTGGCTACTATTTCCAAGATATTTACGTTTTTACATTTTACGTCTATGTATTGTGACGGGGCGCCACGGCCCCGCACTCCGCTGGCTGGGGAACGCGCAGCGCACGCTGGAGCAAGGGAGAGGGAGCCGCGGGCGGAGTAGGAAGCGGCCCACGGCTGGGTCGCGGAACCCGTGAGCGGGAGGGTTTAGGGGCACTTCCCCTCCCCGCTAGAGAGGGACCGACAGTCCCTGTCTCAGGGCCCTGGGCCGGGGTCTGGAGAGAGGGCGGGCCCGGACCCCCCTACTCCGCGGGCCGACCCAAGCGAGAACTAGACGCGGGGATCGTACGGCACGGTTAGTTGGTTGCGGCATTAGAAACGGCATCAGGATTTTCCTTGCGATTGGTACGGGATAATAAACTTTTGGGACGGTGTGGAGCATACCCCCCTTCGTGTGCGGACGAATCGTTTACATGTATATTGTATTGATAGTAGAGTTTTAATCATAAATTGTAAACCTAGGTCTTTTCATGTGTT
>CM057846.1:62188536-62207334 GCA_030068395.1 Apalone spinifera | reverse complement strand
AAGTTTGACTACATTTATTTCAGAAGCATTTTGGCTGAAGAGCAGTGTAATCAGTCAAGATTTTTTAAATGAAAGGGCCTTAGGACAGGTTCATAAACCCACGTGAAGCACCTTAAATTAAAGGATTGATTTTCAAAATGGTAGATCTCCCCAGTAACTCCCATTGATTAGATCCAGTAAGCAAAGGTTATCATTAGACTATCATGAAATTGTATCTGGTGCAAGTAGCTGTAGTTATACCATGAAATAACAGTTTTATTCCAGTTTTCCTTCTTTTTCTTTGTTCTGCCCCTGTAGAGGTGATGGCGAAAAAGGGAGAGACTATCTATTCCATCTCTGTTTTCCATAGCTGTTACAGCACTGAGAAACTGGTCAGATATGTTATGCTGGATGCAATAATGAATATTACATAAGTAAAAACAAACAATTAAAACCCTGAATTTTTAAAGGTTTACATAGGATTCCTTTCTTAGCCCAATTATTTAAAATTATAATTATGTTTTTCAAGTGTCAATTGGGCATATCGCTTCTACCTTAAGTCAGTGGACATCTTTTGAACTGGAGTACATAGTTAAAATAGATGATATACTACCAACATGAATAACTCTGTTGCATTCAGTTGATGGACTGTATAGTAATATTTGAGTCGTGTGGGTTTTAGCTTTTTTCATCTGGTAGTGGACATCTGTTGATAGTAGTAGTGCAATGTACTGCTACTGTGTTTTAATTCACAGCTCTGTCAGATATAGGGTGTGTTTTCTTGGGTTACTCACTGTAGCGTACTGACCCTTAGTTTCACTGTATGTCACATTAATATAGCATCAACCAAATACCATGAAATTTCATTAATATCTGAAAATTATGTTATGGTTCTTGGATAAAACTATAAAATTTGGGAAATATTAATAGCATGCCTTCTCTCTCATAGGATGTGTCTAGACTACAGGGTTTTTCGAAAAAAGTAGCCTTTTTTTGAAAAACTTCACCTGCGTCTAGAGTGCAGCTGTGTTCTTTCAAAAGTAAATCGAAAGAACGTGGCAGTTTTTTCGATTGCGGTAAACCTCATTTTACGAGGAATAACACCTTTTTTCGAAAGAACTCTTTCGAAAAAAGGCGCTATTGAATGCAAACTGTGCTTTTTTGAAAGAGAGCATCTAGATTCTTTTTTGAAAAAGCAGCTTGCTTTTTCGAAAAATCTGCTTGTAGTCTAGACTCTCTTTTTCGAAAGAGGCTTTTTCAAAAGAGGCTTGTAGTCTAGACATACCCATAGAGAGGTGACAGACTGCAACCCAGGATTACAAACAAGCACTACAACCCAAGAATACAAACAAGCACTTTCAACTACTACTTGATAATTTGTTAGAGCTTTGTAGTTATAGTTTCTTACATTTTAGTTTCATTAGGCTCTCCTAATTTGAATGTTCAGCATATTTAGTATGACTCCTGCAAGTTTTTCATGGGATGGTAAACCTCAGATATCTGCTGAATATATTTTTCCTGTTACTCTCTTTGGTAAATGAAAGTTTGTTATGATAGTTTCCATTAGAATAAGAGATTTTTTTACATGATTATATAGTAAGTGGTTTATTAATTTGAATCACTAGTTCAGGATCTTTATTTTAACAGGATTTAAAGGGCATCAGCATATTTGCATGATGAACATGTAATGTATGTGGAATTCATCAACACTACCTGGTTTTTTTTTCACCAGATAGTCTATATGGGCTGGACCGAAGAACGGGAACAAGACTCCCTTCAGGACCGAATGTACACACCGAAGTTTCTAGCACTGAGGGGTTCCTCTCTTTACAAATTTATAGCACCTCCAGTAAGTATATTTTTCATATTTAGCAGGGAGAAGTGTCTTTAAAATCTGTGTAATCCCATATAATGAGTTCATGGGTTTTACCCTGTGACATGTGGGTCTCTGTCTACCAGGATGTATTATAGAATAATGAAAAACTTATGAGGAATAGAAAGTTAAGGTGTTGTAAAGTTATTGTTTATCAAAGATATTAAGTACAGCTAGCAAACACCTTTCTGCCCACATAACTGGAGCACTTGAAAAGTTGGAAGGGAAATACACTACTCTTTGCTGCTAGACATGGAAAGGTCAACCAGCCTGAAGCAAACTGGCTTGATTTGCTGAAGGCATGGGGAATATCAATGCCTTCTGCATGCTGTGGAAATGATCTTACAGACATCTCAGTCTCTAGATTTCACCCTGAATACGACTTTCTATACTGTGTGAGTGAGCAGCAGAGGGTAGGTAGGTAGTGGAAGGGGACAATGGGCTGAATAATATATTTGGTTTAATTTGAATTTAACCAAGCTTTACTTCTCTTACTCATGCTGAATATTGCCTCAGTTGGGCCCTAACTCAACAAAACATTTAAGAATTGTTGGTTTTTTTGTCTTTGTTCAGGAAAACATTTAAGGAGTCCTGTGGTCCCATTACAGTAAACCACAGGGTTAAGTGTTTTATTGGAATAGATGTAAACATGTACTTTAAGGAATAGATGTAAACATGTACTTTAAGATAAACCCATGGGCTACGTCTACATTGGCGTGCTTTTGCGCCAAAGCTATGCAAATGAGGCTTAGCGTTAGAATATCGCTGAGCCCCATTTGCATAACTAATGATCCGCCATTTTCAGGGACCAGGCTCTTGCGCAAGACGGGGCTGTCTACACTGGCCCGTCTTGCGCAAGAAAAACCCTTTTGCACAAAGCCCTTATGCCGATCATTTTCAAATGAACTCGTTCGAACTAGGGTGGCAGTGTAGGCATACCCTGGGAGAGTTGGCTAGATTGTAAATGGTCACACGCACTGGGAGTGGGCAAGGGGAGTTAACAATTCAAAAGACAGACCAAAACCACAAGAGAAGCTCATGATTTTTGAACTTTTGGAAATGGCTGTACTGCGTATGCATAGGTGCTTTGATGAATCAGGACCTAAGTGAGAAGTGTCAATGATTTCAATGGGGCTGCTCTCAGGCTTGAGGTTCTGAGGGGAGGCTGAAAGAAATTAAAGTTTGCGACTGGAGGAAAAAAATGTAATTTCTCTATGATCTGGGAGGGAAACAGAAAAAAATGTTCATGTCATGTAGAGCAGATTGACGGTTACCGCTCACTGTGAATAAGGGTGAATTTTTAAAATATTTTTTGTTCAGATAAGATTCTAATGTTCTTACTAATGCTGTGTAGTACCTTACTCTAGTAGTCCTACTGAGATCAATGGAACTGTTTATAAAGTATGATTTTTAAATACAAATATTACACTGTTGCCCAGGAAGTGGGAAGTGGAGAAGACAGCCAATCACAGAAAGTCTCCTTTAAGAAAAGCTAAAATTTGCAAGTGGGCTGGAGCTTCTCATATTTCTGACTCCCTCCAGTCCTCTGCCAAATTCACATAGAAATCATGGGAGCTGAAAAACACTGGTTGCTACTCATTCATTGAAAGTTTCATTGCTAGTCTGGCCCCTTCATACTTGGTAGAAGACTCAAGAACTGTAAATAGGCTCTGAAAGTTCTAGATGTGGACATGGAAAGACGCTCTTGGTACAGGTGCTGTAGAAAAGGGCCATGCACACCCTCCCACAAAGTGGGTATACTGGCAGCAAGCAGGAAGGACCACAGCGCCCAGTGTTGCAGTGATTTCAGGCAGTAGTGCTGCACTTAGATGAGCCTCAAAGGCTCTAAGTTGTACAGTTCCCTGGGCTTACAGCCTCTTTTACCCCTTCTTTCTCCTGGGCTGCAAGTTCTGTGCAGCAAAGTATTTTACCCAGTTGGTTCTAAGATAAGAGAATTTTAGAATCAGATTTAAAAATATCTTTTCTCCATCAGCTAAGAGGAAAACTGAATTAAAACTATCTATCCTCAAGAGCAGATTGAAAGATCTAAGGATAATTTTCAGCAAACAATAAGTGCAATGCCACATGCTTTGGTGTGTTGGACAAAATAGCTTTATTTTCAAAGATTGCAGTAGTTATACAAATGATTTTGAATGTCATATTTTATCACCACAGACCTTTGTGCAGTTATGTCTATAATCATCTAGTGGTAGATGTTCTGGGTTTTTTTTTTAATTTTCAAAGATTAGTTTCAAACTGTTTCAATACTGCAATTTTTATGGGTTACTTCAATAGAAGTTATGAAAAACGACATTTTTTGCAGTGTAAGCTTCTTGAATGAAGTTGCTTTCTAAGCAGGTTTGGTAATATTTTTATAAGGAGCTCTCCTAGAAAGCTTCTTTGGCATGTGATGAACTGTGTAATTCAGGGGGTGCATGTATTTGCACAGAGTGAATTATTTGCTCTTTTTTCCCCTTCCTATTTGAATAGTAACACTTTCTCCTAACTATACTCAAAAAATCACCTATGGCACTTACTTATCTTTGTTTTTAAAAAATAGAACTGTTTTTTTTAAGTTTTACTTTCTTGCTGATTTTTTATATTTTAGAATTCTAAAGTGTGTCAAGTCTGGTCACTTCAATTTTATATGGCCTTGGTTGGAAGACTCAGATATAGATTTTTAGCTGTAAGTGATAAGAGGTGTGAGAAGTCTTTATCAAAGATATTTTTCCTACATCGTTTATAGGCATTTGCGTTACATATATATTAACAAAACAGGAAAACAACAGTCTTTCAAAGTTTTTGTATCTGGTTGACTCTACAGTTACATTTTGTTTTGAATATTCGTTCGGAATAAACTTTGCACTTTACAGGAATTTTCTCACTAGGAAGACATCATCTTTTCCAAACCAGTCTTCATTATAAGATTTACCTTTAGACTCAGCCCTGCATGGCGAGAGCAGAGTCGAATTACATTTCAAGCATGCTCTAAGTCACAGTTCCTTCTTTGCTCCGTAAGACGGTATTCTTGCATCTAGGCATCTGTGCTGGCCAGTGTTTGAGAGAAGGTGGAGTTAGGGCTCCACCTATAACCCTCCTCTTGCTGAGATTGTAGAGTATCATTGTCATCCCCATGCTCAGAGCTGGGATCTGAGGAGGTTCAATACAACAGCGTGTGCTTTACCTGTCCTTATTCCCCTCTGTAACCAAGTAGGAGTTAATCACAAAGGGCTCATCCACACTGAAAGGCTAAAGTCGAATTAACCTATGCAACATCAACTATGTCAATTGACTAACTTAAGTCAAAATAACTTAACTTGGTTTTTGGTGCAGTCTACACAGCAGGAAATCAAAGGAAGAACACTCTTTCTTTGACTTCCCTTACTCCTCGTCAAATGAGGGTTACCATGAGTCGGAGTAAGAAGTCCCCCAGTTTAACATTATTTCAAAATAATGACTAGTAATGTAGACGCGCACTATGTTATTTCAGAATAACATAAGTTATTCTGCTACAACACTGCTATGTAGATGTTCCCAAAGTGATTACATATTTTCATATAATTCCATCTTTCTCACTTGTAGCACAACGTATCAAATGCAGTTTGACAGCTAACAGCATCTAACTGTTCTCATGTATGTGTATGCATGCTGAACTGTATTCATAACATATTTGCAGTACAATTTAACCAAACATAAAACATATGAACTTGACATGAGGAGAATGTCCATTCATACAAGTAGTCCCATTTATTTTATTGTGATTACTCATGTAAGGTGTAGGGCTATTTGTATAAGTAAAAGTTTGCAGAATGGTAACTCATACCAGGAAAATCTTCCTTTATTTTTGTTCCTGTGTGGGATTCTCTGATTGCCACCCATAAAGCAAGACTTTAAATAGGCTACAGCCCAGATAAGAAGTTAATTATACTCTATGGGGTTCTAACACTCTTGTTCCTTACTAAATGTAATTAAGGCTATAAAAGAAAGGTTTAAAGGAAACAAATAAGGGCCAAATTCTCTTGTGTTTATACAAGCAAAGGTCCCTTTCATTGAAATGGTGTTTTTGTTTGAGTAAATACTTCAGGATTTGGATGGATATGATTGAATCTAAATAGCCTTTTTATCTTTTATTGTAACAAAAAGGAGGGGTCAACCTGTGTAATGTAGATGACTGCAAATAATTAGAACTCCATTAAAAGAGCAAGTACAATGCTTTAATCTGTTTGATCTTTTCATTACAGAATTTTATTTTTGTAAGGTAATGTGATTGGACTGATGCTTCTCTTAGCTGAGTTGTAATTATTTTAATCTATATGCTCAACGAGATTTAGTATGATTAGCACAATTGTCATGGAACTCCATAATCAAATTAACCATAAAGATAAGATTGTCATCCTTTAGCAGGTGTCGTTTATGTACAAACAGATGCAAAATAGAAATGCAAATGGTGCAAACAAACATTTTGCTGTTTTAATAGTTATCTTGAAGAAATCATTATAAATCAGTTAAACAAACCTGTGCATCCTACAACATAAAAAATGGGCAAACACTTCATAAAGTCCTAGATTGTTATTACTCCTACTGTTCCCACAATAGCACATTCTGTCATTCAAGTCTGTAGTTTCACTTAGATAAGGAATACAGTTTTTTACGTATTTTAAAGGATATTTTTATTCTTGCATCTTGGAGACAAAAAACATTTGCTCTTTCATTTCTCCTGTTCTTGAATAGCAATAGCAATGATGTTTCAACCATTTTCCTAGGATTCTGTTCCATAGTCCAATTTCTTTTACTGTTAGGAACTTTTTTTCCTAATATGTAACCTCAACTTGTCAGACAATTGTTTCGTATTCTTCTGTCTTCTCAGGCTATAAAT
This sequence comes from Apalone spinifera, assembly GCA_030068395.1. Classification (NCBI taxonomy): domain Eukaryota; kingdom Metazoa; phylum Chordata; order Testudines; family Trionychidae; genus Apalone; species Apalone spinifera. Next base: position 62,200,606 of record CM057846.1, on the reverse strand, counting down.
AATTCCTTTTTTCCTTCCTTCAGTTTCCTTGAAGGTATTTATAGAGGGTGATCATATCTTTCTTGATTCTTCTCCAGACTATATAGTTGCTTTAGTTGCTTCTTTCTCTCCTTTCTAAGTCCTGTTCATTAACCTTTATATCATTTTTGGTCTTTTTTATAATCTGTAATGTTTCTGTGCAATGTAGTTGTTTTAAAATTAGTACTTGTAAAAACACATTTTATGTCCTGGGATAAACTTTTAGGTGGCCCAGAAGTATTTTTCAGAACTTAAGGTTTAAAAGGCTGCAAGAATAGACACTTAATATTAATGCCATTTTATGTCTGTTTTATCTCTTGTCTTACATTTTGATTGTAAACTCTTCAGGGTCAATCTTTTGTTAAGTGTTTATGTAACCCACACACCTACTGGGTATGGTGTACTGTCCCATCTAATGGCAATGAGACCATGTACACAAAGAATAACGAGTCTGCTCTATAGCCTTAGCTGATAGCTAGCTAATGTGCTTAGTGGCTCATTCAATAAGCTCCAAAAATCCCAGGTTCAGTTCCTCCTGTTGGTGTTACATCTGTACCCTGTTTAGTTTAGTGCCATCCTGGTGTATATTTGGAGGCCTTACCACAAGACAAATAATAAAAATAACACTACATGGGGCAGTATTCAACAGGCCTTTACATGTCTGCTCTGGGATAATGAGGGTTTTTTACATGGCAAAGATCTGTCTGGAGGACTCAGGGACTGCTGCATCAAGGCATCTGCAGCAGCCAGCAACACTCCAAATGTGGCAGGGAGAAGATGGAGGTTTAGTCCTACACCACTTTCTGTCAGCCAACATATTGAGCTGGATCCTTCAGGAAAACTGGTTGCTTCATCTTCAAGGATGATACTGCCTGAACAGAGTCCCACTGTGCCCCAAGATACTCAGGGAGGGCTCTTTGGATTCCTTGATGGGTAGTGTGCCTCCATAGCATTGTCATAGCACCTAAGGCTAACTGTGTCACTATGGCCCATAATAACTGTTCTTTAAGGCAATGTATTCTGTGCATATTCAGTATATAAATGATGGAAGAAGATACTTAGGATGGGATGAAATAGTCTATAAACTGTATCATTGAGAAAAAGAAAAATTGCATTGCTTATTGTATTTTTGTTTTTGTTTTTCCAAGGTCACCACATGGGATTGGACACGAGCTGAAAAAACATTTTCAGTTTATGAAATTATGTGCAAAATTCTCAAGGTATGGGGAACAAACGTAAAAAGTTTTGGAGGTGGCAGCTTTATTCTTTTCCTCTTTTTTCCTCATTAACCATCTCTCCTTTCCACCCTTTTTCCTCCCTTCCCTAGTAGATCACTCTTGAATGTCTTTCCAAATGATACAGATTGTTTTCATCCTTCCTCTCATCTGAATGGTAGAAGCAAGGCTTTTAGAAAGAGAAAATGTAGTTGAAGGGGAGGAGGGGTCACAAAGCTACCTTTCTTCTTGCCTAGCTCCTGAGGCTGGCTGGGGGCACAAATGGCTCTCTGTGCAAGCTGGAATGGTCCTGCACATATCTAGTATATGCCAACTGGAACAGTCCCTTAGGAATCATTTGGCTGGCTTAGGAGCAACACCTTGCAGTCAGCTCTGGACATGCCTTCACTTCCTGACCTGACTCATAACAGCATCTCTGTGCAGCAAGAAGGAGTAGGTGGTATTGTATATACCATGCTGACTATAGCACCAGAGGATTTCCCCTAAGAGAGGGAGTTTCTCTAAGGGCAACACTTAACTTTTCTGTATGCCACTGATGCAATGCAAAGGGAAGTTAATTTGGGCAGATGGCATGGCCTAGTTACTACTCAAAATATTTTAACTACTTCATAAGAATACATTTAGAATTAAAATTAAACTGGTGAGTGGTTGGAGGAGAGGAAGAGAAGGAAAGAAAATCTTCATTATTTATTTACTACTAATATATACATATTTCTTTGTTACCTGGAAGCTTTGGCTAGCTATTAAAATGGAAAACTGGGCCAGAGTAGTTTCTTTAATTGAAATATTTGTTAAAGATAGTAAAATCACCTTATTCTTCCACTAATCCCTCCTTTTTTCCAGCCCTGTGCAGTGTATGTGTCACTGAATCTGCCTCTTTTATGCCTAAATATAACCCCATTACAAATTATGCTGTTGGACGTTATTCAGGATTTTTGGCAGCATCATAAATCTTGCTTCATTTTAGCAGTGCATGTTCTAGACATATTCCCTGGATGTGAGTTAAATAGATATCGCTAAGAAAAATGACTTGGTTATGTTTATTCTCACATCCAAACGTCTTCCCTTCTAGAGTACATTGTGTGCTTCTTATGTTATACATTTGTTTTCCTTAAGGAATGAGTTTGAATGAGGGGGCAGGAATTCAGGTGTGAATGCAGTGTTTGTGCTGTAAGGCTTCAGCCTAAGTTGTCTCTGTTATCTTTCAACCTGGGGAAAATCATCTTCCTTCTGTGACAGAAGAGGAATTCAACTACCCATTCAGCACTATACACTCTTCATGCCATCTGGCTTCTGTGCCAAGAAAGGGATTGGAAATTGGGTAAACCAAAATGGGAAATGGGTGGCCTGGGAGAAAAAAATGCTCCAGTCACTGGGTCTCTAACTTCCATGAGGGTATGTCTACACTGCATTCCTTTTTCGAGAGAGGAATGCAAATATGGGGGAGCGAAATTGCAAACGAAGCACGGATTTGAATTTCCCACACTTCATTTGCATAATCGTGTCCGGGCGCTATTTCGAAATATCCTATTTTGAAAAAAGAAACGCTGTCTAGATGTGGTAATTTCGAAAGAAAACCCTTCTTTTGAAATTACCCTTACTCCTTATAAAATGAGGTTTAAGGGTAATTTCGAAAGAAGGGTTTTCTTTTGAAATAACTGCATCTAGACAGCGTTGGTTTTTTTTCAAAATAGGGAAAAGAAGAAAATTAGGGAGGTTGATAGGTCTTCAGACATGCTCAAACAGTTCTTAAAAATAATTGCTTATGCTTCTGGGATTGTTTCAGCTGGTTCCTTAAGTACCCTAGGGCAAATTGCATTAGACCCTGCTGACATTAATACATTTAATTGAACTAAATGTTCTCTAGCCTTGTCTTTGCCTAATCTGTCTTAAGTTCATTCTCTGTTATTTTTAATATTATGTTTATAGCCACTCTAAATACTTAAAACTACCATATTTTTCTAAATACAGTGTGTGGATTTTTAAGGTCATGACAATTTTTAACAAAAAGTTCCTTAATTATCATAGACTTGTTTTATGATTTTTTCATTTAAATCTTTGACATTTCTCAGAGGTGACGCTATGCTTATTTTAACCAATCTTACAGCAACGTTGAGAGATTTAATCAAACAATGTTTCTACACTACTTTTAATACCACAAAAGATAGTAGTGTAAAAACATAAATACCACTGATTTATACAAGTGTGTAACACTAATTTTTCATGAACTATGTTGCACTTTGGAGATGCCATAGCAGAACTAAGTTTATCAAATTCTTTGAGTCTGAATCAGATTATTTTATGCTTCAGCAGAGGCCCTACAAAAATCTTTTACACCACGGTTCATTATAAGCACTTGCTCATGCTTAATTGAAAAAATGTTCATTTGTGTTAAGAACATGCTTTAGTGCTTTGCTGAACAGAGATGGAGGTTTGTTTAGTACTCTTCAGAACAGGAATCTTGATGCACTGAACAAATTGTACATTGATCAGGGATGGAGGTTTCTCTTGTTAATTTCTGATAGAAAATCCTGAAGTTAGATGTTAAATGTCATGTTGTGGTTGCCAAATTGTCATTAAATCACACTGGCTTTCATAGAAAATGTTCAGTCTATCTCAGGGATGGGGCAGCTTTTATGCTTTGGGAATTGGAGCTGCTATTGCCCAGTGCTCTCACTGCTTATGTCTCTACCAGTTGTTTCTAAATTAATGTTTTCTATTACCTGTGAAGCTCAGGGTGCAGCTTTGCAGCTCCAAAGGAATTATGTTTTGCTATAAGTAAAATCATCCACACACTCACTTGCCTAGAAGTCCCAAAATGTGAAAAGAAATGAATAACTTTGGAAATCTACAGAAGACTTGACTCTCATGATGGCTATGATGAAGGTCCAGCCTTATTCATTTTGCCTAACCATGGGCAGTAATTTGATGGTCTTTGCACTGTAGTGTCTGAGGATTTGTTTATTTGCCAGTATTACCAAACACATGTATATGGAAATGTACATTTGAATCCACTTACTTTAATTTATTTGACTGATATTTTTATAGCAGGCAATTCAGAATTTCAGTGATCGTATCAAACTTACGTAGCAAAGTCTCTGTTAAAATGAGGTGTCCTTTAAAAGTGTTTCCCTAGTGTGTTAGACCACAAAGCTGCAGTCACTGGTATACACATCATTTTTAGCTTTGAGTGATAAACTACTATTTTTTCCCAATATATCCTAGCAACTTTCTCCACAATATTTCCCTCTCATAATTCCAAGGCACACCAATGACAGAATTAGAGAACCTATTCTAAATTTGTCCAGGTCATCTCCCCCCACCTCTTTCATTTTTCCCAACTCTGACTACATCTCTAATGAGCTAGCAAGCTGGTTGTATTTAGAAACATTTACCACCACAAGTTTCTATTTCAGGGAAGGACATTGATTTTGCGGGGAAGTTTTTGTTTCTTCCTCCTCATATTCAAAAATACATAGTGGCACCAATAATAGAGGATGTGAACAACTCAATCCTAAAGAATATACACCACTATTACAATACTTAATATTGAAGAATATTGAATAGTATATTCAAGTTCTATATAAATGTCAACTAACTAAACCTTACTAAAAGCTAAGGATTTATTATAATCCTCTTTATTCTATATAGAAAATACACCTCATTAAGTTAGGTGACTATCAAATGCAGCTTCCATTTATTTCAATTAAAAGACATAGCCCATTAATTCTAATTTCAAGATTTGAAATAAAATAATTATTTCAAAACCTGACATGACTATTTCATAAACTGTGAGGGCTGTAATATACATCAAAATAAATATATTCTCTATGCTGTCTTCCAAATACCCTGCAAAATTTGGCTGTCTAATGCAGACTATTCATGCTAGAGAATTTCAATCTGTCACAGTAGACTTTTACCATGTAATACAGATGTCATATAATATGTCTAAACTGCATCTTTTATCAAATAAATTCCAGTTAAATTAGAATGAGTAGAAGAGTGCTTCATTGTGAAACACCAACAAGAGTAATATTGAATCCTATTAAAAGGATATTGAGTCAATATAAATATATGTGGTTCCAAAATATATTCTAGGGCTGAAAAGTGTTTGGATTATGATTAGGGCCCCATCAAATTCATGGTCCATTTGCATTAATGTCACAGTCGTGGGATTCAAAAAAACCCCATAAATGTCATGATTTCAGCAATTTAAATCTGAAATTTCACAATGTTGTGATTGCAAGAGTCCTGACCCAAAAGGATTTGAGGGGTGTTCATAAGGTTATTATAGGGGAAGAGAGATTATAATACTGCTATCTTTACTTCTGCGCTGCTATCTGCAGAGGTGTCCCCTCAGCCAGCAGCTGCTAGTCTCCAATGCTCTCCTGATGGTTCTCAGTCACCATTCTGCTTCCATCCACTTCTTTGCTGTGATGCCAAATGATTTCAGCTCCTTGTGATTTTCAACTCTTAGCAAACAGGGCAGAAGAAACACAACTCCAACACAATTTATATAAGAAAAGAGGCACTTAATGATGCCTATTTAGCTCTGTTCTGTGAACGTGAAGGGGGAATAGGGGACAGATCAAACCAGTCCAGGAAGGGGAAATCATATAGCCTCCTGACTAGAAATAACCTTTCCTCACCCCTTCCCTCTGAAAGTCGAGCCCCTGCATTGGCAAGATTCTTTCTGCTAACTGTGAACCCTTTCATTTGGAATAATTTGGCACAGTCATATTTTTGTGTATTCTCACAAAATTACAAACGTTGGCAACCATAGTTTAATGATCCCTGCATTTAATACAAACATAGCTGGTGTTGGGTCACAAATTCAGTTGATTACAATGAACAAAATACCACACCATCTGCTGACTATCTAATAAATCTAAGCAGGAGCAAATTGTATTTGCATAAATACACCCAGAATGTCTCCCCACTTATAGCTTGTTGTAAGGGACACATTTCTTCAGACCTTGTTTACATCACTATCTTCATACACCAAAGAGTTATATAGAGAAAAGCATAATGGGAAACAATGGCTAGAAGTAAAATCAAGATTGATTCCAATTAGAAAGAAGACACTCATTTTTAACAGAGAGGGAGATTAACTGAATTTTATATCTCTTGAAGTCTTCAGATGAAAACCAGAAGCCTTTCTGGAAGATATCATTAATTTTAACACAAGTTATTGAGTTCCATAGAGGAGTGATTGGATGAAATTCAATTACCTGAATTATATTGGAAGTCAGACTAGATGATCTAATGTTCACTTCTGGCATTAAAATATATGGATATTATTTTCTCAAACATAGGAGTAGACTTTCCCAACTGCTACACTGGGGAAGGTTTGTGCTGTACTGGTGGTTTTGTCCAAGGTAAAGATGCAGTATTTATAGTGTCTCAAATTCTTAGACATACAAAGAACAGAAGTAGGTAGAGTTTGAATATAATATGCTTTGAGGGTCTGAGATATGAGGCACTATGTTTTGTTATTTAGCCCATTTATTTTTCTTTTTAATCCAGTGTGGTATAATCTTTTAGGTAGGTTATGCAAATTAGGATAAAATATTTTATCCAGGATAGTTAAAATTGCCTGCACTTCCTAAAATTAATTTTTACCACCATAAAAGTCTTCACTTTCAATCATGAGAAAATCCCTTCTATAGGTTGATCACCTCCTCTCCGGTTCCTGGGTGTCAAATCAAAGATGTTTTGAAACCTACAGTAAAAATGCTAATATAATTGTCGTAAAGAAGTAGTTGTAGTCTCATGTCAAATTAGCTCTAAAATGAAATAGAAGGATGATTTTGTCCACACAGGTAAGATGGTAAGAGCTTATGAGTTTATGCAAAGTGTTATTTATATCAGAGCAGTAATTTACTTACAAGATTCCTAATCAGCTTGAACCTTAGGGCACGGAAACATCATGACACATTTCAAACTTCCACTATATTTGTTGCACTTCCCAACTATATTTGTTTTTCTGACTCAGTGCAATACATTTCATTTTTATCTTGATGTAATGATTTGGTGGGCTAATATACGTGATTTGAATATTGGTATAGAAGAGTACAGCTTACTCAGGAAGGATAGGTGGGGGAAAAAAGAGAGGAGGCGTTGCCTTATATATTAAAAATGTATACACTTGGACTGAGATGGAGATGGATGTAGGAGACAGACATGTTGGGTTAGGTTAAAAGTGGTAAAAAACAAGGGTGATGTTATTCTATGGGTCCACTACAGACCATCTACCCAGATAGAAGAGGTTGATGAGGTTTTTTTCTAAACAACTAACAATATCATCCAAAGCACAGGATTTGGTGGTTATGGGGGACTTCAACTTTCCAGACATATGTTGGGAAACTAACACAGCAGGGCACAGACTATACAATAAATTCTTGAACTGCGTTGAAGACATTTTTTTTTATTTCAGAAGTTGAAAAAGCAACTGGGGGTAGCTGTTCTGGATTTGATTTTGACAAATGGTGAGGAACTGGTTGAAAATTTGAAAATAGAAGGCAGCTTGGGTGAAAGTGATCATGAAGTCATAGAGTTCATGATTCTAAGGAATGGTAGAAAGGATTTTGTCAGCAAAATAGAGACAATAGATTTCAGGAAGACAGATTTTGGTAAACTCAGAGAGCTGGTAAGTAAGGTCCCATAGGAAGTAAGACTAAGAGGAAAAACAATTGAAGAGAGTTGGCAGTTTTTCAAAGGGACATTATTAAGGGCCCAAAAGCAAACTATTCTGTTGCATAGGAAAGATAGAAAGTATGGAAAAAGACCACCTTGGCTTAACCAGGAGATCTTGCATAATCTCAAAATAAAAAAGGAGTCATATAAAAAGTGGAAACTAGGACAAATTACAAAGGATGAATATAAGCAAGCAATACAGGTATGCAGGGGCAAGATTAGAAAGGCAAAGGCACAAATGATAAATGTCTATCAGAGATGGTCTAGACACTATTTGGTCCTGCCATGAGGGCAGGGGACTGGACTCGATGACCTCTCAAGGTCCCTTCCAGTCCTAGTATTCTATGATTCTCTGAAAAAATGAGCTCAAACTAGCAAGAGACATAAAGGGTAACAAGTACACATTCTATAAATATATTAGAAGCAAGAGGAAGACCAAGGACAGGGTAGTCCCACTGTTCAGTGCAGAGGGAGAAATAATATCAGGAAACTTGGAAATGGCAGAGGTCCTTAATGACTTCCTTTGTTTCAGTCTCCATCAAGAAGTCTGATGATGAAGGAATGCCCAACATAGTGAATGCTAGTGACAAGGAGGTAGGTTTAGAAGATAAAATAAAGAAAGCACAAGTTAAAATTACTTAGAAAAGTTAGATGTCTATAAGTCACCAGGGCCTGATGAAATGCATCTTAGAATACTCAAGGAGCTGATAGAGGAAGTATCTGAGCCTTTAGCTATCATCTTTGAAAAATCATGAAAGACCGAAGAAATTTCAGAAGACTGGAAAAGGGCAAATACAGTGCCCATCTATAAATAGGAAAACAAGAACAACTCAGGAAACTACAGACCAGTCAGTTTAACTTATGTGCCAGGAAAGATAGTGGAGCAAGTAATTAAGGAATTCATTTGCAAACATCTGGAAGAAAATAAGATGGTAGGTAACAGCTAGCATGGGTTTGTAAAGAATAAATAATGTCAAACAAATCTGATAGCTTTCTTTGATAGGCTAACAAGTCTTGTGGATAAGGGAGAAGTGGTGGGCATGGTATACCTAGACTTTAGTAAGTCATTTGATGCGGTCTTGCATGATCCTCTTATCAATAAACTAGGCAAATACAAGTTAGATGGGGTGACTATAAGTTGGGTGCATAACTGGCTGGATAACCATTTTCAGAGAGTAGTTATCAACAGTTCATAATCCTGCTGGAAGGGCATAACAGGCATAACATCTGCAGGGGTCTGTTCTGGGACCAGTTCTGTTCAATATCTTCATCAACAATTTAGATATTGGCATAGAGAGCACGCTTATTAAGTTTGAGGATGATACCAAGCTGGGAGGGGTTGCAAGTGCTTTTGAGGGTAGGGTCACAATTCAAAATGATCTGAACAAACTGGAGAAATGGTTTGAGGTAAATAGGATGAAGTTTAATAAGGACAAATTCAAAGTACTCCACTTAGGAAGGAACAATCCGTGTCACACATACAGAATGGGAAGCGACTGTCTAGGAAGGAGTACTGCAGAAAGAGATCTAGGGGTCATAGTGGCCCACAAGCTAAATATGAGTCAACAGTGCAAAAAAAGTGCAGAGTCACAGTTGCAAAAAAAGCAAACATGATTCTGGGATACATTAACAGGAAAGATGTGAGCAAGTCATGAGAAGTCATTCTTCCACTCTACTCTGTGCTAATCAGGCCTCAACTGGAGTACTTTATCCAGTTCTGGGCACCATGTTTTAAGAAAGATGTGGAGAAAGTGAAGAAGGTCAGAGAAGAGCAACAAGAATGATTAAAGGTTTAGAGAACATGAGCTATGATGGAAGACTGAAAATATTGGGTTTGTTTAGTTTAGAAAAGAGAAGACCGAGAGGGCACATTATATGGATTTTCAAGTACCTAAAACAGTGTTACAAGGGGGAGGGAAAAATATTGTTCTCCTTAGCCTCTGAGGATAGGACAAGAAGCAATGGGCTTAAACTGCAGCGAGGGAGGTTTAAGTTGGACATTAGGAAAAACTTCCTAAATGTCATGGTGGTTAAACACTGGAATGAATTGCCTAGGGAGGTTGTGGAATCTCCACCCCGGGGATATTTAAGAGCAGGTTAGACAGACATCTATCAGGGATGGACTAGACTGTGCATGGTCCTGCCATGAGGGCAGGAGACTGAACTCGATGACCTCTTGAGGTCACTTCCAGTTCTAGTGTTCTATGGTTCTATTTTTATAATTAGTCCAATTTATATACATTTATAAATATATACATATATTTATATATAAATATAATTATTTACTTTCAACTTTTAGGGTACATCTAGACTGCGTTGCTCTTTTGGTATCCCAAAATAGCAATGCCGCATCTTTAAAAGTGCTCACTATTCCCGAAATAGCAGGTGCTCTGTTCCAGCATCCTTTGGAATTTGTCAGAATAGAGCCTTATTTTTTTAATTTGGCACTGTGTAGACAGCGCCAAATTTCAAAATAAGCTCTTTCGACTTAGACTCAGAATAAACTGCGCAATTTGCATAACGCAAATTGCGTAGCTTACTCTGACCGAAGGGTGCTGTCTAGAATCACCCCTGGTTAAAAGAGTGCATTTGACCTTAACTTTTTCAGCACAGAGTAGTAGTAAAAATAACTCCATTTTACTGCATTAATATATTTTTATTATATAAATATATAGGATATGGAAAAAGGAGAAATACAGGACACAGTTGTGCATTCAGATAATATGACTGAGCTGTGCAAACAAAAATTCACTACAGATAGATGTAATCAAGAGGCTAGATTCTCAGTATACCATTTGACAATAAGGATTGCTTTTGTGGACCAATATGATCTCAAGAAATAACTTTAAACAGCCTCAAAATTGCTTAAAATGCCACCAGTTGTGAATGCTGTCAAAGGGATATTCAGGAAGGGAGGCATCATTGGTCACAGCTCTTGTGCTGGACGATAAAAAAGGGGGGATGAAGAACTGGCTGTACAAGATATGTACTTTTGTAAGAGTCTCTGATGCAAAGAAAATACTTCATCTGCCTTTAGTCTTCGTTGATGCTGCCAGAGCAATACAAGCAAGCCAAAACTCTCAACCGTGTGTGTGGCGGGGGGGGGGGGGGGGGGGGGGGGGGGGGGGGGGCTGTATTAATTGATAGGTCCAGTAAAAGAAGCCGAGGCCTTGTTTACTTTAGTTTATTTTCATGTTCTGCAGGGTAATGCTCTCTTGTAATTAATCACTTCTGCTCCTTCCTGACTCAGCCTCTCCTCTTCCTACCTCCTCAACTCCTGCTCCTATCCCTTCCACTGCTGCTATCCCCATGGATTCTTGTGTTATTTCCCTGGGATCCTGAGCTATTGAGTCTGCCATGTTTACATTCTTCACGGTCCCTGCCTTAACCCCTGTTTGTTCCTATCCTCCCCTCTCTCTCTCTAGTCCATCCTACATTCTCTCTTCTGGCTCCAGCTGCTAACTCCACTCTATCATGAACTCTTGCACCAATCCCTCAACACAAACCCTACGTCTCTCCCACATTCCACTCCATTCTTCAGCATTTTGTATTCACAGCAGGCTGCTTCATCATGGGGAGTATTGAGAAAAGAGTAGAAACATTCTCCTTATTATCCGTTCCTGTCCTTACAGGAGCCCCCAGAAAGTAGGAGGAGTAATGGCAGGGAAAGTTCTACTTGGCGACTGCAGTCCTGGGATCGAGCAAACTCATTTGCCCTGTAGGGATGGAGCATGCTCAGTTTTCACCCTTCAGAGAATGTATTTGTGAACTACCATTTTGAGAATGCAACTAAGGTTACCAAATTGTGACAGGTTTTAATGGGGATGGCAAAAGACACATACTTGACATCAGTCCCACCATCTCTGACCACTGTCTCTAAATTTGAAGTCCAAGCTCCAGAGCATGGAAATGCCAGATCTTCTCAACAAGACAGTTGTACAAAGTTCTTTAATAGCACCCAAACCGTGTGGTGTTTGTGTAACCACATTCTCAGAATTAGATGTTGTAACTGACACTTAATAAGAACATTCAACCTGGAGCAGACACACTTCTTGGAATATATTAGCTCAAACAGTTGGGCTACGTCTACACAGGCACCCTTTTCCGGAAAAGGGATGCAA